>OX459032.1:17148564-17748564 GCA_949775025.1 Tricholauxania praeusta
CCATTAAAAAGCTGCTAGGAGATCCACTGGAAGAAATGCGTGTCAGAGTCACGGCGCCGAACAAGCGCGAGCAAGTACGAGCGTTTGTAACGCTTACGCAGGAGAAGACGGAAAAATTGCTTAAAGAAGGTGGCATTAAAATCGGCTATGTCAGAGCCAGAATTAGACTCTGTCCAAGCATCAAACGATGTTTCCGTTGTTTCGGAATGGGACACTTGCAAATGGACTGCAAGGGACCAGACAGGAAAGGTGAAGGACTGTGCATGAGATGCGGAGAACCAGGACACAAAATAAAGGAGTGCAGCAAGAGACCAAAGTGCTGCCTGTGCACAGAAGCGGGCCGTAGCCAGACAGATCATGTACCTGGCTCAACTAAGTGCAAAGCGACAAAGTGAGGATACTTCAGGCCAACATACATCGAAGCAGAACGGCTGATGCACTAATAGAGCAGATGGCAGTAGAAAATAAGGCGGACGCTGTCATTATAAGCGAACAGTATAGGCGAGTGAGTCGAGAAAACTGGTCCGAAGATGAGACCGGTACTGCAGCAATCTGGTTGCCTAGCAACAGCAGGTTTGTCTATGCACAAAAAGGTGCAGATGTGCAAGCAACAAGCTTCACACTGCTCAGCTGTTACTTAACCCCAAGTGATAGCATTGCTGAATTCCAGAAGAAGATAGAAGGTATTGAAGACAAAGCGCTGGAAATCGGAGGCCCCTTCATCATCGCAGGAGATTTTAACGCCAAAGCTGTCGAATGGGGAATGGCAGCAACAAACTCTAGAGGCAGACGCGTGCTGGACATGGCCGCTCGACTAGGCTTAACCGTCGCAAACATTGGCGCAGCTACCACCTTCAGAAGACCAGGGTGCGAAGCCACCACACCGGATATCACTCTAGTTTCAGAAAATATAGCTGGAATGCTTAAAGAATGGAGAGTCCTAGAAGACTTTACCGGTAGTGATCACCAGTATATTACTTACTATCTAGACTCAGGACGTCGTCCCATCCAAGCACAAAAAAGAAGGGGAACACGAAAATGGAATGTCACGAAACTTAGAGTCGAATCTTTACTGGCAAATATCGACGAAAACCCACTGCCAACTGACACAGGTAGTGACGCCAGAACTCTCGCCCATATAACTATGCAGCGATTAGTCCAAGGCTGCAACGCATCGATGCCTAAGGTTGGCACAAATCGCAGGAAAGACGCTGTTTACTGGTGGACGGAAGAAATCGCGGAAATCAGACGTAACTGCCTAAGGATAAGGAGAAAATTTACCAGAGCTAGACGGATAGGCGCCGCTACAAATGAAGCCGAAAACTACAGGCAAGCCAAGAAAACCTTGAAACTTGTCATAGAGCGTAGCAAAAAAGAAAAATGGGAGGAACTCCGCAACGATCTGAATAACAACCCATGGGGACTCGGTTATAAGATCGTCATGAAGAAACTGGGCTCTAAAAATCCTGGTCCGGACATGAACGGCGAAACCATGAGCAACATCGTTGATGCATTATTTCCTACGCATAACCTGCAGCAAGAAGAACAAGAGGCACCACCTGTCGGATCAACTCCTTTATTTTCTGAGGAAGAACTTAAGGGAGCAGCAAAATTTCTCAAAAGCAGCAAGGCTCCAGGACCTGATGGAATTCCTGCAGAAATACTGAAAATAGTAGCGGCAAATCGTCCAAACGTTCTGCTGACGATGTATAATGCGTGCCTTAAGGAAGGTTTATTCCCGGAAGTGTGGAAAAAACAAAAGTTGGTACTGATTAGCAAAGGCAAAGGAGATCCTACCCAACCATCAGCATACAGACCATTGTGTATGCTTGATAGTGCTGGAAAGCTGCTAGAGAAGATGATTAAATTTCGCTTATCTGCAGCCATTGAAGACGCTGGTGGATTGTCGGAACGACAACATGGATTCCGAGCGGGAAGATCAACTCTTGGCGCTATAGAAGACGTAGTGTCTAGCGTAGAGCACGCACAACGAGGGAACCATCACTCCAGGAGGATTGTCTTATTGGCAACACTAGACATCCGCAATGCTTTTAACAGCCTCAGGTGGGCAGATATAATTGACGCTCTAAAAACAAGGTTTGCTACTCCGCAATACCTGCTGAGGATTCTACAGAGCTATCTAAGGGATCGCGAGCTCATATATGACACCTGCGAAGGGAGAAGGATAAAACAGATAACATCTGGAGCAGCGCAAGGGTCTATCCTAGGCCCAGACCTTTGGAACTTGAGCTACGACGAAATCCTCCGAATCGAAATGCCGGATGATACACATCTGGTGGGGTACGCAGACGACATTGCAGCTGTAATAACGGCTCGCAACACCGACGAGGCCAAGAGGAAATTAAACCAGGTTATGCTAAGGACAAGGGAATGGCTGGTGACTCATGGACTTCAACTAGCCACCGAAAAGACGGAGGTTATACTGCTAACAAAGCGGCACATCCCGTTAGAACTGGAGCTGCAAGTATGCGACAGCATACTTACAACAAAGAAGGTAGTCAAGTACCTCGGCATAAGACTTGACCCAAGATTGACTTTTTGGGCTCAAATACAGCACGCAGCAATAAAAGCAGCCAAGATAACGGGCATGCTTAGTGAGCTCATGGCGAACATCGGGGGACCAAGACAAAGTAAACGGAAACTCCTAATGTCGACAACGAACTCGATACTGCTCTACGGCAGCGAGATATGGGCAGGCACTCTAGAGGCGAAATGCCGTCAAAAGACGCTACTGTCAGTGCAACGAACTGCTGCTCTCAGAGTGGCATGTGCGTACCGCACAGTCTCCGAAGCGGCTGTGCTAGTAATAAGTGGCGTTATCCCCATTGATCTACTAGCCAGCGAACGAAAGATGGTCTGGGAGGCAAAAAAGGAGGGAAACCAGGCCATAAGCCCTGCAGCCGCAAGGCAGGAAACCCTCTCCAAGTGGCAGGACAGATATCACTTGGAAGTCAGCGGCAGGTGGACAAAAAGGCTGATCCCTTGCATAAGAAGATGGTTCGAGAGAGACTTTGGCGAGGTAAATTATTACCTCACTCAGTTTTTATCGGGCCATGGATATTTCCAGAAGTATCTACACCGTATGGGCAAAACAGAACACCCTTTCTGTATATATGGAGACGCTGATGAAGATGACGCAGAGCACACCTTCTTCAACTGCAGTCGATGGGACAACGAACGCGCATCCTTACAGGAATCAGTCGGCCAGTGCTCCGCTGACAACGTGATCGAAAGGATGCTGCAGAGCGAAGAAAACTGGAAGGCAGTTGCAGGTTTTACTGAGGACATTCTCAGAAAAAAGAAGTGGGACCTGGACGCAGGCATGTGATTTGAGACAGGTAATGGCCCCTACCCCGAAGCAATGCTAACGCAGTCCCAGGGTAGGAGGCCTGGAGGCCTGAGGTTGTGGATTTTAGTGAATTAACACACTCTGAAGCTGCGACGGCAGTGAATAAGGTTAGTGAACTGCATGATCCTTGCGGTTCATTTTACCACAACCTTCGCACGAAAAAAAAAAAAAAAAAAAAAAAAAAAAAAAATTATTATTATTATTATTATTATTATTATTATTATTATTATTATTATTATTATTATTATTATTATTATTATTATTATTATTATTATTATTATTATTATTATTATTATTATTATTATTATTATTATTATTATTATTATTATTATTATTATTATTATTATTATTATTATTATTATTATTATTATTATTATTATTATTATTATTATTATTATTATTATTATTATTATTATTATTATTATTATTATTATTATTATTATTATTATTATTATTATTATTATTATTATTATTATTATTATTATTATTATTATTATTATTATTATTATTATTATTATTATTATTATTATTATTATTATTATTATTATTATTATTATTATTATTATTATTATTATTATTATTATTATTATTATTATTATTATTATTATTATTATTATTATTATTATTATTATTATTATTATTATTATTATTATTATTATTATTATTATTATTATTATTATTATTATTATTATTATTATTATTATTATTATTATTATTATTATTATTATTATTATTATTATTATTATTATTATTATTATTATTATTATTATTATTATTATTATTATTATTATTATTATTATTATTATTATTATTATTATTATTATTATTATTATTATTATTATTATTATTATTATTATTATTATTATTATTATTATTATTATTATTATTATTATTATTATTATTATTATTATTATTATTATTATTATTATTATTATTATTATTATTATTATTATTATTATTATTATTATTATTATTATTATTATTATTATTATTATTATTATTATTATTATTATTATTATTATTATTATTATTATTATTATTATTATTATTATTATTATTATTATTATTATTATTATTATTATTATTATTATTATTATTATTATTATTATTATTATTATTATTATTATTATTATTATTATTATTATTATTATTATTATTATTATTATTATTATTATTATTATTATTATTATTATTATTATTATTATTATTATTATTATTATTATTATTATTATTATTATTATTATTATTATTATTATTATTATTATTATTATTATTATTATTATTATTATTATTATTATTATTATTATTATTATTATTATTATTATTATTATTATTATTATTATTATTATTATTATTATTATTATTATTATTATTATTATTATTATTATTATTATTATTATTATTATTATTATTATTATTATTATTATTATTATTATTATTATTATTATTATTATTATTATTATTATTATTATTATTATTATTATTATTATTATTATTATTATTATTATTATTATTATTATTATTATTATTATTATTATTATTATTATTATTATTATTATTATTATTATTATTATTATTATTATTATTATTATTATTATTATTATTATTATTATTATTATTATTATTATTATTATTATTATTATTATTATTGTTATTATTATTATTATTATTATTATTATTATTATTATTATTATTATTATTATTATTATTATTATTATTATTATTATTATTATTATTATTATTATTATTATTATTATTTTTTTTTTTATTGTTCCTTTTGACAAATGCATGGTGCTGTAAAATAAATTAATTTTCACACAATTTGAATTTATTGCATTTTATTTAATTATCTTCTTCTTTTTTTTTGCTTTTTAAATGCGTGTATGTCTTTTTCCGAACTGACATTATTTAATCATCAATAAGAATTTAAAAAAAATGTTTGTACTTATTATAAAGCTTAAAAAGAAGAGATGCAAGGAGCGGAAAATTTGAAGTTGGCACCCCCACTAGTTCAATCCTGGCCACGCTAATGCCGCAGCCTAATAGTAATAACAGCTTTCCCATTAAAATACATTACGTTTTCGATGGGAAATTTGACGAAGAACACGATGGTTACATTAAAAAATTTGATATAGGGTGGGAAAAATTATTAAAAATTGATTTAAACATTTAAATAACAATATTAATTTGTTACTAATTTTTTTAAGTTCGTTTTCTTAGCTTTAAAGTGAAAATAAAATCAATTTTTTAGCTTTAACAGAACCGGAGTTATGAATTTTTGAAAGTCAGTCTCCATGCCAAAAATCACGAAATTCTCAAAATTTAAATTCGCTCTATTTTGTAAAAAACAGTTTCTTCAAAAAAAATCCTCGAACACGTATCTCTTTTTTTATACAGAACTCATAAAAAAAATTTCAGCCAAATCAAAAATATGTCGGTCAATTTTTGCCCAAATTCGTTTGGTTTGTAAAAGAACTTCCTATATATGGAATAACATTGAACCAGTATAATTTATGCACAATAAACAGCCCCGTGCGCAGGAATCATCCATGGGTGGGGTTTTTAACTCGAACATTTCTTATCAGATTATGTTCATAAAAAACGTCAAAAAACGGTTTACTTTTAATATAGACATTTAATTATAATTAAATACATACATATGTACATGTGTTTATTAGACATGTTCAAAAAAACTATCATGTTCTAGAATAATTCAAGAAACTCGATTTTCGAAAGTTTATTCATATTCGAGTATATCCTCATTTAAAAAAATAAAAAAAAAATAGTCTTAGGGTTGCTACCAGAGCTGCAAAATTTTAAGTAGTCAGAATTTGGCCAAAAAAACTTTGAAGAAAATTTGATTTTTTTTTTCTTATTTATAAAATTTTTTTTTTATATTCTCTCGATTTTCATTATTTCCATTAAAAAATAAATGAGAAAAACAAATAAAATTGATTTTTGGTCCAAACATTTTTAAAGTATTTTATAAGCAAGTAATTACAATATTTTGCTTCAATAGCTAGTCAGTGCATGATTAGCGGTCAGTTTTTTTTCGATACTTCCTTGGATGTACTTTAGGAAAATCGAGAGAAAATTAAAAAAAAATTTTATAAATAAGAAAAAAATTAAATTTTCTTAATTTTTTTTGGCCAAATTCCGAAAAATTAAAATTTTGCAGCCCTGGTAGCAACCCTAAGACTATTTTTTTAAATGAGGATATACTCGAATATGAATAAATTTTTGAAAATCGAGTGTATTGAAGTATTCTAGAACATGCCATTTATTTGAACATGTCTAGTGTTTATGATATGATTCGATATTCAGATATAATAACGTAAGTAGCTTATTCTGCGAGGTACTTGAAAAAACTCGTCCAAAACTCTTTCCACTTTGATTTCGATATCGCGATGTATATTTAGCGAGGCTAAGCCGCTCAGCCGATCTTCGGACAAAGTTGATCTGAGGTATGTCTTTGGACGACGTAGCGCTGAAAAGGAGCGTTCATTTGTTGCTGTTGTCACAGGCAAAGTTGCCATAACACGAATCATTTGATGGACATTTGGAAACGCGTCTTCATTGCAAATATCCAGTGCTTCGAGAGAATTTTTGATGTCTTGCCCGGCAATGCGTTGACTCCAAAGTTGAATTTAATTTATCCACATGTCACGTGAACTATCATGCAAAATCGAAATATATGGCGCGAATAGATTTGTGCATGAATTTTCATTGAAGCTGACTTTTCTGATGCCGGAGCTATGCTTAAACGCGCATTTAAAAAACACTCGTGTTACTTAGCCTGAGCGACGCGCAGTGGTCCCAAATCGTGTTTTTTGGTTCAAAAACAGCTAGAGAGCGACCCACTATCAAACTTGGCACGAGGTATAAACATACTATAAACTTTTTTTAATGCACTAAAAAAAAAATTTTTGTTAGGCGAACATTGAAAAAAATGATAAAGAAAAATATTTTTTATTTTTTTCAGTGTATTTTTTTATTTATTTTTAAAATCCAATTATGAGGTTAAAAAGACCAATAAATGAAGTATAAAATCCAGTAGTTAATTCATTTCACCCGAATTGTTTAAGCTCAATAATGGAATTTGAAGTAGTACATACCTTACGATTTCTTAAATTTTCAAAGACCCATATTTTGTAAACCAGAGTTGCCATTCTAATAATATTTTGTTTCTGTGTCGAGGTCATGTACAGGTACAACATATTCAAATATATCTGAAATTGCAAACATGACCCCATTTCCCCTGTCCGCTTTGCATGAAATGCCCGATATATTACTTTACTTTTCTAGCACTTTGATCTAGTATCGTTAAGATCGGTCAACTTTTGTATGTACCTCCCATACAAAAGCATGTAAAAAAATTATAAAGGTCCAAGGAAGGTACCTCTAGGGTCTAACCGATTTCAACAATATTCTGTGCGCATATATTAATTTACCCTTCTAGCATTCTGGCCGAGTTTTGTTAAGATCGGTCAACTTTGATATGAACCTCCCATTAGAGGTCGGAAACTATCGATAGCACTATCGGCGCTATCGATCGTTTCACACTATCGTTCTAACTATAGATGGTTTCAAACTATCGTTTTAACTATCGATATCATAGCGACAAACTTGTCGCTCTAACGTCTGAACTGATTCAGTTGAAGATTATTTTCGTGTAACAATTGGTTTTTGAGTCATCGTAATATTTTATCAAATTTCGCCTGCCTTATCCCCAAGAAAATGAAAAATTTCAATGAAAATTCATGCACAAATCTATTCTCGCCATATATTTCAATTTTGCATGATAGTTCACGTGATATGTGGATAAATGATGTTCAACTTTGGCGTCAACGCATTGCCGAGCAAGACATCAAAAATTCTCTCGAAGCACTGGATATTTGCAATGAAGACGCGTTTCCAAATGTCTATCAAATGCTTCGTGTAATGGCAACTTTGCCTGTGATAACAACAACAAATGAACGCTCCTTTTCAGCGCTACGTCGTCTTAAGACATACCTCAGATCAACTTTGTCTGAAGATCGGCTGAGCGGCGTAGCCTCGCTAAAAATACATCGCGATATCGAAATCAATGTGGAAAGAGTTTTGGACGAGTTTTAATTAGCTACTTACGTAATGATAACTGAATAACGAATCATAACATAAACGCATATGCATACTTATGTATGTATGTATTTAATTATAATTCTATGTCTATATTAAAAGTAAACCGTTTATTGAATTTCTTTATTAGCATAATCTAACATGCAATGTCCGAGTTAAGCCCCCCCCAGGCCTGACTGTATGTATGTACATTAGGGTGATTCAATTTTTTTTTTTGTTTTTTTTTTAGGTGCTGTTGCTTAAAAAGTAAGTTTATGATATGAAGAAAAAGTTCACGAATATTCAGCTCTGTAACTCAATTTTATAAGGTGGCGCCGGAGCCTGTTAATTTTACATGTAAATTGTATGGAAAAATTATTTTTTACAAAAAAGGTATCTAAATGAATAAGTGATTAGTGTTGTTGAGCTGAAAAGGGTAATTTTTCGACGTTATTTCTTAGACTGAATCCGAATCTGGCCTCAGAATTGACCCATCATGTCGGAATCCTGAAATATTTGAGGTTAATTACCTGAAACATGATGTTTTTTGTCTACTTTCGAGGCCATGTATAGGATTCAAAGAAAGTTGATCAGCTTATTTTTAACAAAAGCATCATTTAGTACCATCCTTGCCCTTTAAAATGAGCTTTCAAGTGGTGATCTGTGATGCTTCCTTGCAAAGTTGCAGCCATTTCAAGGTGACATGAATTTGAAACCCGTTGGTTAATATTGTTATGTTATGTTTCAGGTAATTAACCTCAAATATTTCAGGATTCCGACATGATGGGTCAATTCTGAGGCCAGATTCGGATTCAGCCTAAGAAATTACGTCGAAAAACGACCCTTTTCAGCTCAACAACACTAATCACTTATTCATTTAGATACCTTTTTTGTAAAAAATAATTCTTCCATACAATTTACATGTAAAACTAACAGGCTCCGGCGCCACCTTATAAAATTGAGTTACAGAGCTGAATTTTCGTGAACTTTTTCTTCATATCATAAACTTAGTTTTTAAGCAACAGCACCTTAAAAAAAAAACAACAAAAAAATTTGAATCACCCTAATGTACATACTATGTAATTCTTAAATTTGCTTAAAAAAATCGGATGGCATTTTAATTTGTAGTCTATTGGTAAGGATTTTTCCCTCTATATATTCTAATTCATTGAAATATTTATTGTACGGAAAAAAATATGTGCGAAGGGCTTAAATATTTTGAAGTATCTCGCTAACAGTTGGAACCCTATCAGTCGTTTCTTCCTCTTTTTTGCCTGCATCTTCGGAGATTTCAGAAGTTAGAATGGTGCTAACGATTTAGTCCCCCAAAGCACAATAATTCATTGTCGCATCCCACGTGCTCCTTAAAAGCATTTTGCAATTCCGCATCATCGCTAATCGTTACTCCAGTAGCATCATCCCCGTCCTTAGTAACATCGTTGATCTCTTAAAAGATGAACTTAACATGTATTTTTCAGTTGGGAAATTTTTTTTCTGATTATTAAAGCGGGGAAATCAATTAAGCGCGAATCATTTAACAGGGGATTTAGATACATATTTCAAATGAAGAAAATTTAATAGTGTTTTTTTGGACCAGTTATCCGGGGAATTCCATTGACCGGGGATCTCTTAAGCGGAGTCTACCGTAAAACTATCGACACTATCGATAGTTATCGATGGTTTGTAGAAAACATTCGTTCACTATTGATAGTGCCGACTATCGATAGTTTCCGACCTCTACCTCCCATACAAACTCATGTAAAAAAATAAGGTCCAAAAGAGGTACCCCTAGGGTGTAACCGATTTAAACCATATTCTGTACACATATAATACTTTGTTTTTCCAGTATTCTGAAAGAACGATCAACTTCTCTATGTACCTACCATACAAAAGTATGTAATAAATTAATATAGGTCCAAGGTATAGGTGACCGATTTCAACTATTTTTGAAACGTTTCTTAATTAGCTTAAATTAAACAAGCATACCAAATTTCATGATCTGAGGAGCACATTTCCTATTTTTGCCCAACTTTTGTATGGGATCAGCCTACTGTGCGTCATATGGAAACGGTGGTTTTTAGCTGAAAATCCAATATTGAATTCGGCAACATTTACTGAAATAGTATAGCAGCTTAAGACCGAAACATTTGGTAAGATTACCTTAAATATTTCTCTGAGTATTGCTAGTATAGGAGGTGTCACGCACTCTCATCAAATTCGCCCACTTTTTTGGTAGCAGCTTATCCGGATTATTTCTAGTGTTTGTGTGAAACTTGGCTCCATTACCTTAAGCAATTTCCCCTATAGAGGTGGCACGCCCACTTGTAGAAATTCTACAGAGTTCTACCAAATCATTGTGTGGCTTGTGTGGTGTGTGAGGTTTTGCAAAAACTTAATCCTAAAAAAAAGGATATTTAACTTTGAAAAAATAAGTACGCAATAACCTTTTTTAGTACAAAAATGTTTGTTTTTTTTTGAAAAAGAAATTATCAAAATCGATTCACTACATTTTGCGCCAAAGCGTTACAAACCATTTTCATATAAGCAATTTTATATAAATAGTATAGCTGTGTTCTTTTATTTTGTATGGAGCATAGATTTACGTCAGTTTGACAAAAATTTCTACGAAAATCTAAGGGTATGGGCATCGCATAACTTGAGATAAATTCAATCTATAATAAATCCTAAATCAGTCAAGTCGCTGCCATGTATTGTGAAAAAATTCGTTTGATAGGAAGTGAGTATAAGTACAAAGGAATTATCTGAAATCGTATAAGTTGTCGTACTGGACTTAACATTCATGGTATATTTGACTTACCTCTTTAATATTAGGCAAACTCTGCAGTCCCAATCCATCCATTACTAATTTCATTAATTTTAGATTATCTTCAGTGTCATTAAAGCGATTGGGTATTAAATTAAGCAATTCATCTGCCTCTGCAATTCCATCGTCATCATCAACAGCAATAGCAGCAACACTATCATTGAGATACGGTGTAATATTGCTAACATTGTTGCTAGTAGCTATGTTGAATTGTTGCTTGTATATTGGAAGTGTGTTGCTTATTATTTTGTTGTTGTTGTTGTTACTTAAAGTATTTTTATAAAAATGTTGCTTAACTATCAGACTTGACACATTGTTTTGTTGTTGTAGATTATTTCGAGTATTTAATTTATTAGCAACATATTTGCTGTCAACGATTTTACTGCTACTAATACTATTTTCATAATTTTTATTATTATGACTACTTTTTGTAATAATACTATTGCTACTGTTGTTGTTGTTGTTTTTCTTTTTAAAAATTGCTTTGTAATTGCTGGCAACACTAACTAAACTTTTGTTGCTGCTGCTATAAAGAATTTTGTTTGTTGCTGTTAAATTGATGTTTGTATTTGGTAAATTGTTGCTGCTGCTGCTTACACTATGTTGCTGACTACTAAATGCATAATGGATAAATGTTTTTTGTTGTTGTTGTTGACTTTTTCTATTAGCGTAATTTGTCTTATCATAGTAATGGTTGAGTACAGTATTATTGAAATAACTATTTGGCTTGAATTGATTTATTGTTGTTGCAGTTGTTGATATTGACATAAATCGTTGACAACTGACATGTTGTAACGTTAAAAATGATAATAGCAATATGATAGTTATAAACAATTGTGGTGGCAGCAAATGGCTTTGTTGTCGTTTGCGTTGTTGTTTATTTATTTTAACAGTAGCTACTAAGCTGCAGCTGTTGCTGCTGCTTTGTGTGTTTGTTGTTGCCGCCGCGTTGTTTTGTCTTGCATGACAAATCATTTGATTGTTATAGCTAAAACTAAGCTGCTGATTTTCTGCTACACGTTGTTGTTGGCATTGATTAAGTTGTTGCTGCTGTTGTTGTTTTGTTATTGGTAATTTTAAAAGCAACAGTAAAATATGATTTTTTAATTTAACTTTATTTTGTTGCTGTCGTCGCCATTGTTGATATTGCTGTTGTTCCTGTTGTTGTGTTGTGTTTTTACCATTGCACACAATGCTGCTGCTGGTGTTGTTGTTGCTGCTTTTATAATATATGGCATTGCTTTTGCAATTATATTCGTTTTCTCCATTGCAGCAACAAATTTCATTTGTTTTGTCATCGTTTGTTGTAGTAGTAACATGTGTTGTTGTACTAGCTATTTTTGTTGCTATTTCTACTGCTGCTGCTGCATCGACCAAACTGCTTTTGTATTTTTGTGTTTTAAAATTTATGATTTGTCGTTGCTTGGCACTGATAGCATGCATATGTTGCTTTTTTCTACGTACAATGCATGAGTGTTGTTTTTGTTGTTGCAACATGTTGACTTTTAAAAAATTTTTTTCTTATTATTATTCGCCCACAACGCGCGCCCGTTAGAATTTTGTTTAAAAAAAAAAACTATTTTTAATTAAATTCAAAATTTCGTGTTTACAACAAAAAAGCAAAAAATAAAGGGAACAATTCCAAGTATAAAAAACACTTTTTTTTTTTGAATTATTTCTTATTTGCTTATGATAAAAATTATTTATTTTTAGTTTCGTACTACGAAAAACGTGTTAATGTGTTTTGATTTTGGTTTTTCATACTTTCATATTTTCATTTGTAGTTAATTTTGTATACACAAAATTTATTAATGTTAATTTTTTTCTCAATTTTTTACTTGAATTGACATATTTTTCGATATTTATTATTTAATTTTTTTTTCTACACCTCTTCCTTACATTATATGACTCATAAGTTCACGATAAACAAAGTGTTACCTTTTTATAGTGTTTTTTTTTTGTTGTTTCATTGATAAAATTTTAATTATGAAATAACGTAAATTTTACATAAATTGTATTATTTTTATCGTAACGCTAACTAATTCTATAGTAAACAAAATATACAGACAAAGCAGACGGTACGTACGCGTCAAGTTTCGAAAACGACTAACCAATGTTTTCTTCCAATTGCTCGTTGTATCGGTTTCGTTTTGTTTATTATTATTACAGTTGTTGTTTTTTTGTTGTTGTTGGTTCATTTGTTAAAGTAGCTCAACTTAAGTTTCCGTCGTTTCGCCGGTCGTTTAGTCGGCACGAACAGTTTTTAACCAACCATTCGAAGTGTCAAGTGTTGCCAAGTCATTACACAGTGATTTTGGAAAATATTTAGAAATGGAGCTTCAAATTTTTTTTAATTTTTGTATGGTATACTAATAGGTAATTTGAGGAAGAGTGAAGGAAGTGGATTTTGTTTATAAACAGAGCTGGGCACCACTACACGTGTGTTTCTCTTAAATGTTCTCCAATGCATGTGTAGTTGTGCTTTGTTCGCTTTTCAAAGCAAACTGAATTAAATTTTACGCTCTCTGCTTTATATACGTATATGAAAAGTTATTCTCATTCTGCCGCAGTCCCGCGCGCGGTACGTTTTGCCCAGTCACGTTTATATCTCATACATAAAAGTAAGGGTAAGTGCAGTAGGGTACCTCGAGGGGCGGCTGCCCGGGCGCAACAACTTGGGGGGCGGAAAAAGGGTACTCGTATATATGCGTATTTCCACAGAATGGTCCACCATTATTTTTGATAATTGAATATGGGTATTTCCACGGAAAGATACGTGACCGAAAAATTAAAAGCTATTAAAAAAGCGTTACTATCTGATATTATCTTAAACAATTTACAACAGAATTAATTTACCACGGTGCGCAAACCGACTGCAAATTTGCATAAATGCAGTTGCTCGTTTTTGTAATTTTGTATAGTATTTTGCCTTAAATATTTTCGTCTGTAAGAGGCGATGATACATGATGACAGTCATTACGCAAAATCGCTCTTCCAGCCAATCTCTATTAATTGTAAATTTCTAATTTGCCTTAGCTCATGTTCTAATGTCACGTGCGTTATCGAAAAACATTATTTGTTCGCATTTTGTGATTGAGAACAGCTGCAAATGTGTCAAAATTTTAGTTTAAGCAAAGTTTCATGCAAGAAACAGCGAGTGCAAAAAGAAAAGTTTTAAAGCTGTTTGAAGTTGGTCACGTGCGCAATCGTAAGTGTAAAACTTTTGTATTCTAAACATAAGTAGGCAGTTGCAAAACGTTTAGACTTTTTAACTGCAACATTATCGCTTAATTTGTCTTTGTTGGCGGTGCCACGCCCCTTACAGCAACATACGTCTGCACGACTAAACTAATGAACCGATTTTAATGAAATTTGATTTGGAGTTAGATTGAACCATACAAAAAGGTTCTTAGCAACTTTTAGTTCTTAAAGTGAGCGTGGCATAACCCTTAATGGAAAAAAACTTTGCTGAGTCGCTACACAGATTTTAATGAAATTTGGTTTGAAGATAGATTGATTCCTAAGAAAAGCAGTTGGTTTTTAGTCGGCGGTGTCACGCTCCTTACAGGAAAAAAAATTTTAACTGCTAAGAAGAAAAGTTGCATATTATTTTAAGAAAAAATATTAAATAACGTTTACTACTGTTTCCAGTTTCTTTCTTAAAATTGAACTCACCAATTTAATTCGATAATGATTTAAATTAAATTTTTTTTTTCATAAATTCAAAAAATGTATGAAAAATTGCACAAGTGAAACATAATGGAAAAATATGTCTTTTTCGTAATGTTACTTATCGAATCATGTTATGCTACGTAAGACAAAAAAACAATAAGTTCTTATAAAAAGTGATTTTATTTCATAATATTTTAATTTAATATTAAAATATTTAGTCGCATTAAAAAATGTTGTCAAATTTCGCTCTCTACTGCTTTTTTATAGATCGCCATGAAAAACACTTCTATTTTTTGGTTACGTGCGAATTGCTTTTTTATTGCCCTTACCTTGGAACCAGTATTACGTCTGCCAGCAACTTTACCACTAAATATAGTGCTATAAAGAGCTAATCCTCAAAGTAATAGCAGAGTTTTTCTTTGACTTTTATTCCACTTTAAAAGTGTACGACGGTCACGTTTAACACCATGGAAATCTTATTTTGCTAGGGTTTTTGTTGAACTAAAAGTGAGTACTTTTTTTTTTTAATAAATTTATAAATAATTAGAGAGTAGGTGTGATGATTTTGTAATTCAATATGAAATATATCTCATTTTGGTACCTTTTTTGGAGAAGCAAAATGTTGTTTCTTTGGTCAGTAAAACTTTTTTCTTCAAATTTAAAAAAAAAAATTGTTTGTAGGGGGTTGATCTATTCGCCCCGGGTGCCAAATATGCATGGTGCGCCACTGGTTAAGTGTGGATCTTTGGTCGCGGATAAGAGCTTACTATAATATCATCAACGGCTTCACTAGCCACAGTATTTCTACTTAAAAGATAAGGGTAAGTGGGTGGTCTTCGGTTGCGGCTCAGGGTTACATACTTTTGTATATTCAACACTAGCTTCGCTAGCTACAGTGCTTTTTTCATAAAATTTACCTTGACGATTTTGCATTAAATTTTCAAATGTTTAATGACGAGTGAGAAATTAACAAAAAATGTTATTTTTAAATATCTTCTTCCATTGATTAGGACTGCGGCCCTACTTGTAAATACATATGTACCGTGATTTTATTGGGCCAGAAGAAAAATCGTTCAAAAAAACTTTACAAAAAATCGCTTGAGTAAAGATGCAGCCCGAGAGGCCCCGACCTACATATTACTATTTTTAAAATAAGAGCGAGTTCTTTCTATTTTTTACTGAGCTTCCTATTCAGTACTCTGCCCTCAGCAGCGATAAGAGCGTATCTCAAAAAATGCGTTTGGTGATAACACTAGTTTACAAAATGATTTTTTTTTCTGTTCCATTGATCTGATCTAATTTTTCTTATGCAGATTTTCCTGCTGAGTTCGAAAATGAAAATGAAAATTTTTTGAATGGTACAGTTTTCGAGATATTGTGGTTTTTTCACTTTTTCGACCTCTTTTCACTTTAAAATTCATATCTTGAGCTAGAAATGTTCAATTTCCTCGTTCTCGTTAAAAAAGTGGTTCAAAAGATATAGATGAAAATAGACCAGATTTAAAGAAAAACCAAATTTTACATTTGACTCTACGGCCACGAAAAAATAGAAATAAAATAAAACAAAAAAAGTTTTACTTTTTACACGAAGAGCTGATACTTTCACGCAAAAATTAAAATATTTCACAAGAAAATCGACTGTAAAATAACAACGTTAGAAGCGATTGAATGAATGAATCCAAATTCCACATTTTATGAATATATTAACTTTTTCGTCAATTTGTTGAGCCTAATCGACACAAACATTTTTTTTCATGTACCTTTGATAAGAGGATACGTTTCTTATGCATTTTTACCTGCTGAATTCGAAAATGAAAATGAAAATTTTTTAAATGGTACCGTTTTCGAGATATTGTGGCTTTTTCACTTTTTCGACTTCTTTTCACTTTAAAATTCATACCTTAAGCTAGAAATGTCCCGTTTCCTCGTTCTTAGAGTCAAATTAAAGATAAGAAAATGACAAACAAACGTCTGTAATTATATTTCTTATTAAAAAAGTGGTTCAAAAGATATAGATGAAAATAGACCAGATTTTAAAAAAAATCAAATTTTACATTTGATTCTGTGGCCACGAAAAAATAGAAATAAAATAAAAAAAAATAATTTTACTTCTTACACGTAGAGCTGATACTTTTACGCAAAAATTAAGATATTCAACAAGGAAACCGACTGTAAAATGACAACGTTAGAAACGGTTGAATGATTAAGTCAAAGTCCCACATTTTCTGATCATATCAATTTTTTCGACAATTTGTTTAGTTTAATCGTTGCAATTCTCTTTATTGTTTGGTGTTTTCGATTTATTAGAATAAGTTTGCGTAAAACCTTCAATAGCCCAGAAAATAAAAATGCACTGGTTACTGTGGAAAAGGAACTATGTTTTGATTTGATTTATTGATATTGTATCTTTTGAACCACTTTTTTAATAAAAAAATGCAATTGCACACGTTTATTTATCATTTTATTATCTTTAATATGAAACTAAGAAAAATGAAATTGGACAATTCTAGCTCAAGATATGAGTTTCAAAGTGCAAAGAGGTCGAAAAAGTGAAAAAACCACAATATCTCGAAAACTGTACCATTCAAAAAATTTTTATTTTCATTTTCGAACTCAGCAGGAAAATCTACATAAGAAAAGTAACTTCAGATCAATGGAACATTTTGAGTGTAAACGAGTGTAATTGATTTTGTTTGTGTTTATAGAACAGATCATAATATTTTAATTATTATTTACTGAGCCTTCTGTTCAGTACTGTTAGTGTGAAAAAAAACACAAAAAAAATTACAGCGCAAAATGCATAAAAAGAAACAAATCATTTCTTTTGGGCAAACCAGCAGCTTATACTAGTTTCGATGACCGCTACGTCATCATCATCAGTAAGCTTTGTTCGCCGAAATTTAATAGTCTAACTAGCATACTATATCTTACTTCTTGCGTTGACCATTTAAGAATCATCGCAACAAATATAAACATAGTGCGCCAAAAACTACATTTCCCTCTTCATATGCAAATTGTTCTTGTAATCTTTTTGATATCACACGTTTCTTTTTATGCATTTTGCGCTGTAATTTTTTTTGTGTTTTTTTTCACACTAACAGTACTGAACATAAGGCTCAGTAAATAATAATTAAAGTGTAATTGATGTTTTTTTTATGTCAATTTGTTGAAATTCCTGTAAAATTGAGACAGAAGAAATTCTCTTAGGAGATTTTTTATATGTTTGAATTGAGATACCGATGCCATAAGTATCATGAATATGAATTCTTTTGAGGTACGCCCTTTTCGTTTCTGAGGACAGTACAGTAACTTAATTGTCGTTCAACAACACTACGGTTAATGGGCGGACGCGTTTCTTTGCTACGACGTCAGTGCCGGCTTGAGGGTAATTGGCGTGCTGTCTTATTTTATTAAATACATATAACAATGAAGCAAAAAGTGCGGCCCGCGAGCTGTTTTTATTTGGCCCGCCAATGTTTTTTTCAAAATTAATAAAATATGTATGTACGTATTAGAGCGGTTCAAAATAAAAACCTTTTTTGGTTTGTTTTGAGACTAATAATTATTATATTAATAATTTTTGTATTGAACTTTTTAGTCATTTATACAACCAACACGACAAAGATAACAAGTGGATCAATTTAACCTGGTAATTGGTGACATATGTTTCGGCTATTACCACGTATATACATCGTATATAAATATGTATATATGTGGTAATAGCCGAAACATATGTCACCAATTACCAGGTTAAATTGATCCACTTGTTATCTTTGTCATGTTGGTTGTATAAATGACTAAAAAGTTCAATACAAAAATTATTAATAAAAACCTTTTAATTTTTTCATGATGTGTCAGCGGATTACAGTAGCCTTATATGTCTGGACAAAGCCCATTAGTAGGATTAAGGTTAATATTGAAAACTGGATTAGCATCCTCTGTTTTAAGTAAGCAACCCATTTTCAAAAATATTGATTTAAAAAATGGTGCAAGTGCAATGGTGCAATTTTCCAACAAAGTGGGTGTGGTTTTCGGGAAACTATCGACCGGGGAATTCAAATCCGTGATTTGTTTTTCTTCTTCTACTATTTTTCTTATAAAAAAACTGACAGTTGACCGGACAAAAGTAAAAAAGTACCGATTGTCCACTTTCTAGCTGCAAAACCTCAAATAATATTTTACCGCCGACCCCATGGTACATTATTTTTAAAGAACTGTTATTTGCTTAAAAAAATGCCGAAACCGCATATCATAATCCTTTTTCAAAACCAAGATATCTGCATTTTTCTAAATTAACAGATCTGATTTTTTTCGAATCGGAGTCGACAAATTTGCATATTAAGGTTATTCATTTTTTTTTTTCATTTCAAACATTTATTAACAATCGGGGAATTCGAATTCGTGATTAAGTTTTCTTCTTCTTCTTTTTTTCCGATATTGTACTTTAAAGTTGCAAAATCACCCCATATTATTTTGTCACCGATCCCGTGTTACATCATTTTTAATGTACTGATATTTGCTTAAAAGAACGCCGTAAACTGCATATCATTTTCTTATTTCGAACTCGAGATGTCTGCATTTTTCTAAATTAACAGAACTGGCATAATTTGAACTATTCTATAGATTTTTCTACCCGAAGATTGTGTTGCATTTAGTTTAGAATTTGATGAATTCACTGACAATACAGATCATCCCCAATCAGCAATATTTATTTGGTTTTAAAAGAAGATGCTGTTGTAAAAGAAGAGTTGCTAGATTTAATTGCTTTGAAAAATACAACAAGAGATATTGATATTAAGTCAGCAATTGATTCTGTCATTCCTTTGCTGCCAATGCAAAAACTAGTTAGTGTTTCCACTGACGGAGTTTTTAGGACTCCTTAAGAAAGATGCAAGCATTCCTGACTTCATTGTGGTACATTGCATTCTACACCGTGAACATCTTGTTGCAAAATATTTTAATTTGTGTTTACTGCAGTGGTAAAAACCGTAAATTTTAAAAAAAAAAATTCTAAAAACCACAGACAATTTAGAAACTTTGTATGAGAACTTAATTTGGACGAACTGCCAACAGACTGTTTTATTTTATTGTTTAGTCAGATGACTTTCAACCAGTAATGTATTAATAAAGTTTGTCAATTTGTTGGATCCTATTACTAAATTTTTACAGTTAAAAGAACAGTTATATCCCCAGTTTTTCACTAATATGATGGAGCACTTAAGTATTTTAAATACATCTCTTCAAGGAAAAGGCAATCATATCGGCTATTTATCTAATACTATTTTTGCATTTCTGAAAATGTTAGAAATTTTTAAGAGAGACTTAAACGAAAAATCATTTGCTCGTTTTCAATGTCAAGACCGTGAAATTCTTCCTGAATCAAATGAATCCAATGTTTCAAAGTTAAGTCATCTGATCAACGATTTAGAAGACAGATTTTTTGATTTAAAAGGTATGAATGATTCAATTAAATTTTTATTAAGCCCCTTTGAAGTAAATGTAGTTCAAGAGGGCTTAAGTGTTGCTAAAGTCATTCTTCCTAATTAAGATGAAGGTGAGATGGAGTTGCTAGAATTGCAATCTGATTTAAGCTTAACAATTGCACATAAATCTAACACCTTGAATCAATTTTGGAAATGTGTACCTATGACAAAATATCCAAAACTTAAGATAGCAGCATATCGTTTGTTACAAATTTTTGGCACGACTTACAATATTGAGGCAATGTTTTCTACTATGAAATTTATAAAAAATAAACATCGCACTAATTTAACCAATAGCTCATAAATTCAGCTATTACAAATTATGAACCAAATTTTAATGAATTAGTCAAATCACACTTATCGCAAAACAGAAATATTCAAAACTAAAAAAGTTTTAAAAATTAAAAAAAAAAAACATTGAAAATTAAAAAAAATCTAATTACTTCTTAAGTTTGGAGTATGGTATGAAAAATAGATATGTACAGGTCAAATATCACATTTTTCTGATCAAAACTATTAACGGCTATATTATCATGGTGATTAATTGGAAATATATTTTTTATGTTGACTCTGGACTAAAAGAAAAACTCTGACAAAAATCTTAGCCCTTGTGCTACCGGTACGTACTACATTTTTTTAAAATTTCATAATTAATAAAATAAAAGATGTGTTTTATTTTAAGATTCTGAGTTTGAATGCGTCTCTTTAAAGACAGCGAAGAAATAATTGGATCTGATGTGTCCATTGCTCTATGAAACACGTCTAAAAGTATATTTACGCAGCCACTTTTGCGTGCATGATGTAATCTACCGGATTAGTACAATTTGTGTCAAGATTCTGCTGATTCTTCTCCAAAACAACCAACAGGAAAAACTAAACCGTCTATAATTTTGTTGGATTGAATGAGAATCTTGTGTTAAGTTTCTGTCATTGGGAGTCATGGATACATGTTTTGAATAATTTTTTCGGTTTCAAAGCAAATTTGAAATTTGTCTACATTCAAAGGAAATTTAATTTTAAATTAAATAATTTGTGAAAAAAGTCCATGTTCCTCAAATGCTCGGCGCACAGTGTGCCATCGTTTGTACTCCCGAAACCACCTATTTTCGGCTTAGCCACTGAGAACAAACTTTTTGAAAAATAAATATATTATTTTCTGGATGTTTTTTTATCTGGCTAAATTCGTGCGAAATTCTCCTTTCTATATGTATCTGCCCCCTTAAGATCTGCCAAGGTATTTCAATAAAATAAAAAGAAAACATCTGACTGGTGCACGGTGGAGCTACAACATTTTGATATCTTATCTAACTGGCAACACTGAAAATGAGTGACTCCACCAAATGAGTGATAACAATTCAATTAACATCTCTGTAACTAATTTAATTGAGTGGTAAATATATGATCAGCTGTTTGCACACAGCCGTATTCATAATGACGCTATTCATTCAGTCGTATAAAATCCGTATAAGCCGCCTGAACGTACACATGTTGAACTATCATCTTCATATGAAACTAACAATTAATGCGATTTATGCGGATTATGAGATTTGTCTACGTTTTCATGAGTACAACTAATGTATAAAGAATCCTACTATGAACGCTCAGTTATTACATAACAAGTTACTTCTTCGAGTTGGAATTCCCGAGTATCGCCAGTGTGCATTCGTTTAGATTCTAAACTTTAGAATGAGCTAAATATTACTCTCACATTTTGAATTTACTACCAGATCATATGGTATGTAATGTGAATAAATGCAATTGAATTGGAGCATTCAGTTCTCATTTTTGTTGGGTTTAGTTTTTTTTGTTCTAACTAAGATCTTTTGTTTAAAGAATTTTCTTAGTTTTACAGAATTATGAAAGAAGAACCAATAAAATGTATCTTATATAAGAGGTTTTCTAGAAGATTTTTTAGAGCTCACGGACGCTCCAGAAAAAAATTATTCAATGAAATTTTTCTTTGCATTTTCTTCCAAGTGAGCTTTGATTCAAAAAAAAAATTTTATTTTTGAATCCAGCCATTTTTGAATAAAAAAATATTAATAAGAAAAATTTTTTTTTTGACTTAACTTAAAATAATTAAGCACGAAAACTATTTTTCAAAATTCGAGCCCCGACGATTTGTTGGAATTGTAGTTGGCATTAATTTTTAAAAAAAAAGTTTTTAAGCAAAAAACTCGATTTGAGACCACTTAATAAAAGTTCGAGTGACAACAAAAACTTGAATTGGGGACTATTTGGGATGTAAATTAGAGTCGATAAATGCTAAAACAAAAGAAGTCTTTAAAAAATTTTTTTGTAATTCCATATTTACTGTTTTTTTTTTAATATTACATACAGTCTACGTACACCTCACAATTTCTGCTAGTTCGAGAATCCGAAAACATGAAAAAAAGTAAAGGAACTTTTTTTTATTGATAATGAGCAAAAAAAATGTTCTTAAATAAAATTTCAAAAGTTATCTGAAAAAAAAAAAAAAAAACACAAAAAACCATTGCCAACTCCATGGCTTGTGCTATAGATTATTTTTTTTAGGAAACGGTGAAGTAACGTTTTCTTCTATTTTATATCTATAATATGAGTCATACTTTGGTATAATCCACTTAGTTATGGTTTGAACGTGATATTTGATTGATATAACTGCTCCGCTAAAATAAATTTGAAGTAGTAAGCGCAATTTCGTTGTTAAATTTGGAAAAGAAAATTAATGCAGTGGTGAAATTTTAAAAATATTTGGACTTGATTCGATCAACAGTTAACACGATCATTAGAAAATTATGAAGATATTGATTCCATTGAAAACAAGCCGCCGCTCAAAAGGACCTATCTCGTAGAGTTGTCAGCTGAATCTTAAAACAAGTGAACAAAAATCCAAGTCAGTGCCTCAGAATTAGTCGAACACATACATAGCTAGTACATCAGAACAGATTCTGCATCCACGCAAAATTCAAAGAACAACCACGGTTTCAATTGTAGAACACTACGCAAAAACCTCTCATTTCCTGGATAGAACCGCAAACTTCGCTTGGAGTTTGCCAAAGAACACAAAGAAAAGGATCCGTTTTCTGGAAGCAAGTTTTGTTTTCGAATGAACCCAAATTCAACTTTTCGGAAGTGAGCAAAATCGGGTCGTTTTGAGTCGTAAATTCGATAAATGTGATGCTCACAGTTGTATGATATGACACATTGCAATTTTGTCGCATTGCAATTTAACCATGAAGTGTGAATGAATGAACCATTTTGTTAGAATTTCACTAAAAATGTTGAAAGAAAAAAGTTATATGCATATGATGTAATAAATGTACATATATCATTCTTTTTAATACTTTCAGACCTTTTAGATGTACGCTTTGGCCGAATGTGAACGAATTTCAAAATTTCACATGTGTTTGCTTGTCCGCTTCACATGAAATGCACCGCGTTACGAGAACAGCTGATTGTCAAATCCAAAGTAAGAGAAGAGTATTTGTTTACATATTTTATTTGTGTGTTTGTTTAGTCAACTTCTTTTCAAAAAATCGCACCACAAATGGAAACAGAATTTTTTTATTTGTTTTTTTTTTTTTTTTAAAGCTACCACTTTTAGGGGATAATCCTTTGACACGTGGTGTGCTAGTTTCGAAAGGGGAGATAGAAGAGTAGGAATGAGGTTAATCTATTAAGCAACGGATTTTTATTATTATTATTATTTATTAATTTTTTGTTATTATTAATATTACTCTCACATTTTGAATTTACTACCAGATCATATGGTATGTAATGTGAATAAATGCAATTGAATTGGAGCATTCAGTTCTCATTTTTGTTGGGTTTAGTTTTTTTGTTCTAACTAAGATCTTTTGTTTAAAGAATTTTCTTAGTTTTACAGAATTATGAAAGAAGAACCAATAAAATGTATCTTATATAAGAGGTTTTCTAGAAGATTTTTTAGAGCTCACGGACGCTCCAGAAAAAAATTATTCAATGAAATTTTTCTTTGCATTTTCTTCCAAGTGAGCTTTGATTCAAAAAAAAAATTTTATTTTTGAATCCAGCCATTTTTGAATAAAAAAATATTAATAAGAAAAATTTTTTTTTTGACTTAACTTAAAATAATTAAGCACGAAAACTATTTTTCAAAATTCGAGCCCCGACGATTTGTTGGAATTGTAGTTGGCATTAATTTTTAAAAAAAAAGTTTTTAAGCAAAAAACTCGATTTGAGACCACTTAATAAAAGTTCGAGTGACAACAAAAACTTGAATTGGGGACTATTTGGGATGTAAATTAGAGTCGATAAATGCTAAAACAAAAGAAGTCTTTAAAAAATTTTTTTGTAATTCCATATTTACTGTTTTTTTTTTTTTAATATTACATACAGTCTACGTACACCTCACAATTTCTGCTAGTTCGAGAATCCGAAAACATGAAAAAAAGTAAAGGAACTTTTTTTTATTGATAATGAGCAAAAAAAATGTTCTTAAATAAAATTTCAAAAGTTATCTGAAAAAAAAAAAAAAAAACACAAAAAACCATTGCCAACTCCATGGCTTGTGCTATAGATTATTTTTTTTAGGAAACGGTGAAGTAACGTTTTCTTCTATTTTATATCTATAATATGAGTCATACTTTGGTATAATCCACTTAGTTATGGTTTGAACGTGATATTTGATTGATATAACGGCTCCGCTAAAATAAATTTGAAGTAGTAAGCGCAATTTCGTTGTTAAATTTGGAAAAGAAAATTAATGCAGTGGTGAAATTTTAAAAATATTTGGACTTGATTCGATCAACAGTTAACACGATCATTAGAAAATTATGAAGATATTGATTCCATTGAAAACAAGCCGCCGCTCAAAAGGACCTATCTCGTAGAGTTGTCAGCTGAATCTTAAAACAAGTGAACAAAAATCCAAGTCAGTGCCTCAGAATTAGTCGAACACATACATAGCTAGTACATCAGAACAGATTCTGCATCCACGCAAAATTCAAAGAACAACCACGGTTTCAATTGTAGAACACTACGCAAAAACCTCTCATTTCCTGGATAGAACCGCAAACTTCGCTTGGAGTTTGCCAAAGAACACAAAGAAAAGGATCCGTTTTCTGGAAGCAAGTTTTGTTTTCGAATGAACCCAAATTCAACTTTTCGGAAGTGAGCAAAATCGGGTCGTTTTGAGTCGTAAATTCGATAAATGTGATGCTCACAGTTGTATGATATGACACATTGCAATTTTGTCGCATTGCAATTTAACCATGAAGTGTGAATGAATGAACCATTTTGTTAGAATTTCACTAAAAATGTTGAAAGAAAAAAGTTATATGCATATGATGTAATAAATGTACATATATCATTCTTTTTAATACTTTCAGACCTTTTAGATGTACGCTTTGGCCGAATGTGAACGAATTTCAAAATTTCACATGTGTTTGCTTGTCCGCTTCACATGAAATGCACCGCGTTACGAGAACAGCTGATTGTCAAATCCAAAGTAAGAGAAGAGTATTTGTTTACATATTTTATTTGTGTGTTTGTTTAGTCAACTTCTTTTCAAAAAATCGCACCACAAATGGAAACAGAATTTTTTTATTTGTTTTTTTTTTTTTTTTAAAGCTACCACTTTTAGGGGATAATCCTTTGACACGTGGTGTGCTAGTTTCGAAAGGGGAGATAGAAGAGTAGGAATGAGGTTAATCTATTAAGCAACGGATTTTTATTATTATTATTATTTATTAATTTTTTGTTATTATTTGTTTTTATATTTTTCTTTTTAATATTTTTTTAATTTTTATTATTCTGGCTACTGTTAAGTGGAAGCAGGGCCTGATTTACCCATAGGCTAATAAGGCTTAAGCCTGGGGCGCAAGGTCCAAGGTTAACGTGGATTTTTACTTTATTTTCGCATTTTTATTCAGTTATAAATAGTTATACATTCTTTTTTAATGCTTTTACATTAATCTTAAATTCAAAATAATACTCCTGCGATACCTACCGACCACTTTAAAAATTAAAACGATATTCTTTAACGTTGAATTCAAAAAAGAGGCAGGAAGAATAGCAGAAAAATTGAAAACCCTAGAAATGACATGATAATGTTGTGTTTTTGGAACTCTGTGTCAAGTTTCAAATCATTAGTGGACAGCTTCCAGCAAATAATGCTGATTTGTCAAACGTTGTTACTCTATATATGTAAGTTATTATATACAAATCTTAATCAGTGATGACATTTTCGGTGAAAAGTCGTTATCAGTACATTCGACAAGTTTTTAGTAGTTTCGGTACATTTGACCCTTTTTCAGTACTTTCGGTGGATTTTCAATATATTTGGAATTTTTCTGAGAAATAAGAATTTTTTAAGTAAATTCAGCTAAAAATTACGTGCAAACCTGCCGTAATGGATTGCTGACCTTTTTTTTAAGTAAAAATTTAAAATTTTGTACATTCGGCTTTTAAAAGTATATTTGAAGTCTCGATTCAGTACATTTTCACAAAACCCAACTGCTATCACTAATCTTAATACGTTGTGTAACGAAAAAGTGAAGAAAAATTTAAGTCCGAAGCAATCGATAGGTGTGAACTCACTAAGTACAAAAAAGATTTAAGAAGAAAAAGAAACCAAAATTTTATTTTGATGAAACAAAGCCGAATTTGAAGGAAGACAATATTTCATTGTAGATAAATAATACGCTGCTTCTGATTCCCTCAAAAATCAGTTGAAAAGTCAACAAATAATTTATACCGAAGTGAATTCAAAATTTAATTTTGGAAACTTCCTGAAATAAATGACAATAGCATTATAAAAACCAAGGCTAAAGAGTTGCTACATCTATGGGGTAAAACACACGAAAACGCCAGCAAAAAAAATTTTTGGCTCCGATTTGGCTGAAATTTGGCATTATTATAATATTGATGTCCAGCAATAGAACTGCGTTCAGGAATTTGCCCTAGTATTATTTGTTGTTGAGATACGTGGGTATGAAATTCACGATTCTTGTACTTTTTCAGAATAAGTGTTTTTTTCGAAAATTCATAGCTTACAGTAAACTCTATCAATTAATAATACGATTTTAGGTTTTTCCTTGTACTTTTCGAAAAAAAATATTGTTTCTGAAAAAAAAAAAAAATTTTCGCAAAAATTTTGCGAATTTAAAATTATTTTTGCATTTTTTTTAAAAAAACCATTTTTTAAAATTTTTTTTTTTAGTTTTAAAAAAACTTTGATTTATTCTGCGCTTAGTTCCGTAAAAATTTTTATGGGGAAAAAATTATTTATATTTTTTTTTTTAATTTAAAAAAAAATTAAAGACCTAAGATTTTGAAAATTGAAATGAATTTTTGAACTTTTTTTGAAAAACCCATTTTTGAATATTTTTTTGTTTTTACATTTTTAGGTTTTTACTTGTACTTTTCAAAAAAAATACTGATTTTGAAAAAAAAAAAAAATTTTTCGCAAAAATTTTGCATTTTTTTTTTAAAAACCATATTTTAAAATTTTTTTTTTTCTTAAAAAAAACTTTGATTTATTCTGCGCTTAATGCCATAAAAATTTTTGTGGGAAAAAAATTATTTATATTTTTTTTTTTAATTTCAAAAAAAATTAAAGAGCTAAAATTTTGTAAATTGAAATGAATTTTTGAATTTTTTTGGAAAATCCAATTCTGAATATTTTTTGGGTGAACTTCAGATTACAGCTTGACCCGCAAGCTTCAAAATGATATGCCATAACATGAGGGCAAGTAGTTAATTAAAATGTTGTAGAAATTATTTTAAGAGTTTTTATTTAACGATTAGCATCACAAGTTTCAGCGGTGAAAGATCTTTCTCAGCACTAAAACGTGTAAGAAATTACTTACTTGTGCTCGGCTCTTCGCCAGCAGAAACTTACAGCACTTGCACTATTATTTATTGAGAATGTTCTTTACAAAACATTAAATTTGGCAATGTTGTGGAAAGATTCGGTAACGAAAAACCTAGAAGGGAAGAGTTTTATGTAACGTTTTCAATAAACAACATTAGCTTACATATGGGGTAAAACACACGAAAACGCCACCTGAAATAATGTTTGGCTCCGATTTGGCTGAAATTTGGTATTATTGTAGTATCAATGACTAACAATAAAAGTGCGTTTAGGATTTTGCCCTAATATTATTTGTTGTTCAGATACACGGGTATAAAATTCACGATTTTCGTACTTTTCTAGAATAAGCGGTTTTTTCGAAAATTCATAGCTTACAGCAAACTTTATCAATTAATAATTGCTAAACATACATTTTTAGGTTTTTACTTATACTTTTCAAAAAAAAAATACTGATTTTGAAACAAAATAAAATTTTCACAAAAATTTTGCGAAATTTTGGTTTTTTAAAAAAACTATATTTTAAAATTCTTTTTTCTTTTTTTTAAATCTTTTATTTATTCTGCGCTTAATGCCGTAAAAATTTTTGTGGGAAAAAAGTTATTTATATTTATGTTTTAATTTTAAAAAAAATTAAAGAGCTAAAATTCTGTAAATTGAAATGAATTTTTGAATTTTATTCTGCGCTTAATGCCGTAAAAATTTTCTTATTTATATTTTTTATATTATTTAAATTTTTTTTTAATTTTAAAACATTTTAATTAGCTACTTGCTCTCATGTTATGGCATATCATTTTGAAGCTTGCGGATCAAGCTGTAATCTGAAGTTCACTGAAAAACTATTCAGAAATGGATTTTTCAAAAAAAAAAATCAAAAATTCGTTTTAATTTACAAAATTTTAGCTCTTTAATTTTTTTTAAAATTAAAAAAATATATAAATAATTTTTTTCCCACGACCATTTTTACGGCATTAAGCGCAGAATAAATCAATTTTTTTTTTTTAAAAAAAAATATGGTTTATTTAAAAAAAATGCAAAAATATTTTTCAATTCGCAAAATTTTTGTGAAAACTTTTTATTTTTTTAAATCAGTATATAACAAGTAAAAACCTAAAAATGTATGCTTAACAGTTATTAATTGATAAAGTTTGCATCCGCTGAGATAGTGAGCGAATATGTGCAGCGAGTCCTCCCTGGAAGTAAACTGGGTTTTGCGCAGGGTTTGGTACCCGACACGTAAAAAAACAACGAAGACTAAAAAAGCCTTGGATACAGAACCCCTCAACGTTGGCGACCACTGTAAGCGAAAAAAGGACTATGAGTTAAGGATATGCACCTGGAATATCCGGACCCTCAATAGAGAAGGTGCCTCTATCGAATTGGCGGATGCCCTCAGAAAAATTAAGGCTGACATTACCGCTATCCAGGAAATAAGATGGAAAGGACAAAGTTGCTCTAACCAAGCAAGTTGCGATATCTACTACAGCTGCCACGCGGAGAGGCGCGAATTGGGATGCGGATTCGTAGTGAGCAAGAGACTTCGCCACCATATCTCCAGGTTCACACCTGTGAGCGAAAGGTTTGCTACGATCCGCGTCAAGGCTCGATTTTTTAACATCAGCTTGATTTGCGCGCACGTTTCGACGGAGGAAAAGGACGATGCTGTCAAAGATGCCTTCTATGCGAGACTCGAGGAAGTATACGACCGCTGCCCGGCCCACGACGTTAAAATTGTACTCGGGGATTTCAACGGAAAGGTCGGAAGAGAAGGTATATTTGGCCCCACTGTCGGTCAGTTCAGCCTTCACGAGACCACCTCAAACAACGGTCTACGGCTGATCGACTTCGCCGAGGCGCGAAACATGGTAGTAGGTAGCACCAGATTGCAACACCTCGATATCCACAATGCCACCTGGCTGTCCCCTGATCAGAAAACACGCAACCAAATCGATCATTTTGTGATCGACGGAAGGCATGCTTCCAGCGTGCTAGATGTTCGTACGTTCCGGGGAGTCAATATTGACTCCGATCATTATCTTGTTGCAGCCAAGCTACGCATTCGGCTGTGCAATGCAAAGGATATACGCTCTGGTACGCAACGAAAGCTGGACGTCGCTAAGCTGCAATCACATCCGGCAGCCGAAGCCTATTCCGTTCGCCTCTCAGAACTGCTCCTTCAACCTGACTCTCTACCCGATGATGCCGGTGGACTTTGGGCGCATATATTCCGCTCCATGCGCTCTGCCGCTGAGGAAGTCATTGGTTTCCGACGCCCACTTCCGCGAAATCAATGGTATGACCAGGAGTGTCGCGAAGCTACTGCAGTGAAAAACGCCGCCTACAAAAGAATCTTGCAGTCAGCCGCAACGCGAGCCGTGCACGAAAACTACAGGGAAAAGAGAAAGGAAGAGAGGCGCCTTTTCAGACGCAAGAAACGAGAGCAGGAAAGGCACGAGCGTGAGAAACTCTAAGTGTTTCGGGGCAGGAATGATGCTCGAAAAGCTTACCAGCAAGTCAAGCGTCTGACCCAAGGTTACGGATACGCAGGGTACACTGAGATTATGGAGCGAACACTTTTCCAAGCTGCTTGCTGGCAATAACTCCACCAATCCCGCCTTTGGAGAAATTAACCCGATGCCACCAATCAACGACTTAAGAACAACAAAGCGGCCGGTGCCGATGGCCTGCCAGCTGAATTGTTCAAGACCGGCGGCGATGAGCTGATAGGGTGTATGCATCAACTCATCTGCAAAATATGGCTAGTAGAAAGCATGCCCGACGATTGGAATATCAGTGTCCTTTGTCCTGTACTGAAGAAAGGTGACCCAATAATCTGCGCTAACTACCGGGGAATCAGTCTTCTTGCCATCTCTTACAAGGTCCTGTCGACTGTACTGTGTGAAAGACTTAAGCCGTTTGCCAACACACTGATTGGGCCTTATCAGTGCGGCCTTAGAGCTGGTAAGTCCACCATAGACCAGATCTTCACACTACGTCAAATCCTGGAAAAAACCCACGAAAAACAGATCGATACCCATCATCTCTTTATCGATTTTAAAGCTGCTTTCGATAGCCCGATACGGGATTGCCTGTATGCCACCATGTCTGAGTTCGGTATACTTGCGAAGCTAGTGCGGCTTTGCAGAATGACGTTGAGCAACACAGCCAGCTTTGTCAGAGTAGGAAGGGACCTCTCCGAACCATTTGATACCGAACGAGGTTTCAGACAGGGCGATCCACTATCCTACAACCTCTTCAACTTTGTGATGGAAGGGGTGTTGCGAAGAGCCAGTGTACATCGTAATGGCACTATTTTCTACAAAAGTGTCCAGCTCCTTGCATATGCCGATGATATTGATATCATTGAACGTTGCAAGCGAGATGTTACTGCAGCGTTCTCTGCTATCGAAAAAGAGTCAGCGAAGGTGGGTTTGACGGTGAACGAGGGAGACGCGGCGTATTGGATCCTATGTTACTGCGAACAGCTATACTTTTGAAGTTGTCAAGAAATTCACCTATCTTGGCACCGCCGTGAACACTCAAAACGATGTCAACTTGGAGATAAAGCGAAGACTAACTCTTGCTAATAGGTGTTACTATGGTCTCAGTAAACAATTGAGTAGTAGAGACCTCTCTTGCTCGACAAAACTGACACTCTACAAGACGCTCATCTTACCCGTGCTACTTTACGGCGCAGAAGCATGGGTTGTGTCGCAGACTGATGCAGCCACGCTTGGGGTGTTTGAGAGAAAAGTTCTTCGCAAAATCTTCGGTCCTGTTCACGTCGGCGACGACTACCGTATTCGAATGAACCACGAACTGTACGAGCTCTACGCTTACATAGTCAAGCGCATCACTATCCAACGTCTGCGCTGGCTGGGACAAGTTGTGCGTATGGACGAAGAAGCTCCGGCGAAAAAGGTGTTTGATGCGGAAGCTGCTTGGCGACGACAAAGAGGAAGACCATGCCTCCGATGGAAAGACCAAGCCGAGGAAACCCTATCCACGCTTGGTGTGACTGGAGAAGGCGCAAGCGAAGCAGAGGCACCTCGAGAGAGCTTTAAAGGTCGGCCGTAGCCCGGTAACGGGTTGTTATGGCCACCCAAGTAAGTAAGTAAGTAAGTTATATATGATCTTAGATATAAAAAACTTCAAAAAATTTTAATTTTTAGGTTTTTTTTTTAAATAGCGATTATGAGCTATCTTTCAATAAAGTAATAAATACATTTCTGAAAATTTGAATTTACGCGATTAATTGTTGGTGAAAAGTAAAAAGTATAATAATAAAAAGTATTACAATATTTTACAATTCAATTCAACTATATATAATTTTTAACCATAAGTTTTACAGTTTCGCGTTGTATTATTTTCGTTATTATATAAATCGTAATAATTACAGTATAAATTACGACTTTTATGCTCTTGAATTCGAAGCGGTAGCTTTTACTATAGAAACTGAAATATTTGTAGTCTGGGCAGGCACAAGCAGGATGGGCCGGGGGCGCATATTCATAGTTAGCCTAGGGCTGTCAGAAGTCTAAGTCAGGCCCTGAGTGGAAGTGATCTGAAGCAAGTTTTATGCCCTTGAACTTAATTTCACTTCAGTTATTGATGCTTTGTCGATATAATGTTATTTTCCCACCACAGCTAAAATGCTTAATGTGGTGTTAATTTGGCAATAGCTCGAAAAAACTTCCAGAAAATTAAGGAAAAGAGGAGGAAATAATTGGAAAGAAAAAAAAATTAGGATATATGGAAAGTGTATTACCATGCCTGAACCGGTAATCAAACCCGGGACCTCTGAGTTGTTAGCGCAGTAGGGCCGACAATGCCTTGGAAATGAATACAGTTCCAAGCTTTTAACGATTTTTATAAAAGATATATGGGAGCTTTAGATATTCTTCGAATCAAAAAAATACACAAGAACAATTTAGTTTAAGAAAGGCATAACACTTGCTTTAAGATCAATTTCATATAATAATTAAAAAAAAAACGTTGCTCAATAAATTAACCTCATTCCTACTCTTCTATCTCCCTTTTCGAAGCTAGCACACACGGTTGTCCCCTAAAAGTGTTAGCTTTTTTATAAAAAAAAAATAAATACATTTTTGAAAATTTACTCATGGTTTTCGAGTTATTACAACTTTTCTTAAATTTTAAGCAATTTTTCCAAAAAAAACTTTAATTTGAGCTATAATGTTGTTAACAACCTTTTTATGCTTTCGTCCTTCGGGCTTGAGTCTTGTATCAATAAACCTACTAGAGTTACTGGTAACTCTAGTACTTGTATTGATCACATTTTTTGCAAAAATACATAAGTCGATTTAGTAATGCTTCAGTATATAGTTGTGTCAAAAACTTTAATTTTTCTGATCATTGTATGACCTGCTTGTACTTTGATAATGTTGTCTTTCCTGAATTTATTACTCCACAACTTGAGAACTCCTTTTTTAATATAACAAATCTTTCTATGCTTAATCGTAACCATGGTGGTCAGCCGATTGCACTGATTAGTGGAACAAAGCGTTACACCATGATTAACAGTTAGTACATGCGTGTCGTGCCACAATCAGTGATAATTGGTAGTGTAGCTATGACCTCCAAGCTGGTGGCCACAGGAAACGGCTCTCCAGGAAGTTAAGTCTTGACTGTAGGGCTGGCTAGCATAGCTAGGCTAGGGGTTTGGTTAGCTTCTCAAATGCCTGAGGTATCTTCCTGAAGGCATTTCAGGCAGAAATGCCCCCAATCCAAGGTGGAACAGCATATGCTAAGGGATGAATGGCTAGTGGGTTATCTAGTCGATAATATGCGGACTCGGGTAGTCTGACAAACTTCCGTTTCAACCTAGCCTTATCCACACATGCATGCTCTGTGAGGATGGACCTTCTTTTTCCTTGCGAGGGCTGGATCAAAGTGTTATGCGACCCGTGCTGAGGATCGTTCAGGTTGGAAGCCCTGTTTTCATAAAAATTAAGCCAATCGCTAACGGAGCATACCAGATACCTGGCGCCCTCCGGTATTAAGTAGCCTTACCCACGCACCTGGACCTCTGTGTGGGTGGACATATTCGTCCTGTACTCGTGGGACCAAATATGGAAAATTTTCTCAAAAATAAACAAAACAAATAAACAAACAAACAAATTTAAAAACAAAAACTTCTGAGTCAGAGACTCAAAATGATTCAAATCGCGATAGCGCATGCACCTCAGGTGGGACTGGCGCTGGCCTTCGGGTGGCTGGACCTGTCTTGAAGGTGGGAGGGAAGGAAAGGGCGTTGGACTTCACATCCAACCCTTCAAAAAAAGGGGGGGCTTTAATGCTCATTTCTGGACCAACCAGTTTGGCATCGACCACCGCCTCACGACATGGTCAGTTAAAGTCGGCTGGGGAATCCAGACATGAGGGGGGATCTTCGCTATCAAATCTAGGACAAACCAGTTCAGCATCGGCCACAGCCTCACGGCTAAGCCAGTTAAAGTCAGCTGGGGAGTCTAAGAAGGAACAGAATCCTTTAGGGGAGGGTATTAAGGGTCTTAGACCCTCTAAAAGGAAAATCGCGGACAAGCAGGCGGCGAATAGAATTCGTCGTCGTATGGAAGCTGCTGATCCCAGCTCTCTGTCCAAGGAGGACAAGGACTCCCTTCGATGGGCGAAGAAAGTACTTGAACAAAAAGGCCATGAACTGGCCATTTTAGAAAAAATACCTAAAAGCAGAGATCCCAGGACGAGATGTTGGAGTCTAAACGTCAAAAGACTACTGGTAATTCTCTGTTTTTTAGTGACGTTGTAAAAGGATGTAAGGGGAGAGTTTTGGCTGTGCTTGACAGGGCGGCGGAGGACGGGGCAATTCCTCGGGATAAATGGAAGTGGGTAGACGCTGCCTTGGCAAATACTCTCTTCCAGATATTAGAGGAGTTTCCTGGTTCTGTTTCATCATGTTAGGAGGCAGGCTGGCATCAGGGCCTTTTTAAACTCATCTCCTGTGATGATGAACGGTCTGCCAAGTTGTACAAGGTAGCTGTGAGTAGGCTAGGTTAGGTAAATCCAGGCGCGAGACTGGAGGCTGTGGAGAAGGATGAAATTCCTACCAGGCCCCGAGCTCGCGTTTGGCTTCCGAGCACACCGTCGGGTGAGGACGCAGTTCTGCGGATACTCCGTCTATGCAATCTCAATCTTCCAACTCAAAACTGGAAGATTGGGAAGCTAGAAGCACCAGTCGGACCATCCATGCAGGCCATGGTCCTGTTGAACAAGGAATCCGTGGAGTTACTGGCGGCAACTAAGGGGGTCGTCAAGTATGGATTCAACAAGGTGACGCTCAAGGTTTACCGTAAGGACGAAGAGCTAGCCTCCAAAGGTGCTATCTCTCCCTCCCCGGAGACCATCGCCACTGCACCACCAGTGCCAGTGGAGGTGGAGGTTGGGGATGAAGAGGTAGAGCCAGAGGGGGACAACTGCACTCCAAGCGGTCAACCTGAGGCGTCCCTTGAAGAAGCCGAATCCACGGACTCCGATAGGTCGTCGGAGGTAGGGGGCCTCCTGGAAGAAGCTCTTCTTTTAGAAGAGGATGATGAAGACGAGGCGGACATAACAGTCGTAGAGAGGGGAGGTGATTTAAAATCCGATGAGGGTCCTCCAAATTAATCTCCACCACTCAAAAGTGGCGTCCGCCGGCTTACTGATCCGCATAAGTAAAAGCGGAGATGATATAGTCCTCATACAGGAACCCTGGGTTCATGCCGGGAGAGTCTGTGGTCTGAGGACGCCTGGCAATAAGCTACTGGTGGCAAATGTGGAAGGTAACCCCAGAGCGTGCATTTTAGCAAAGACTAATCTAAACTTGTTTTTGCATTATAATTACAGTGACCTAGATACGGTCGTTGCTAGCCTGGAGATAAAAGCTAGAGGCTTTTGGTTAGCTTCGTGCTACATGGCTCACGACATGGCGAGTGGTTTACCACCGACATATTTAAAGGCGGCTGTAGAGCAGGCCCGCTTTAACAAAACTGGGCTAATCATAGGCAGTGACGTAAATGCGCATCACACTGTCTGGGGTAGCACAGATGATAATGATCGAGGTGAGTCACTTCTAGAATACATTTTAAACACTAACTTACTTATCTGTAACAAAGGCTGTGAGCCAACCTTTATAGTAAGGAACAGGGAAGAAGTCTTGGATATAACATTGGTCTCGGACTTTGTTTTTGATTGTATCGTTGACTGGAGAGTCTCAAGCGAGCACTCTTTTTCAGATCATCGTTATATAGAATTTGTTCTCACTGTTAACCCCCCAGATCCGATTGTTCACCGAAATGTAAAAAGGACAAACTGGGGAATATATAACAGGAAAATAGCAGAGTATCTGCCTATCTCAACCCCCGTAGAGCCGTCAACTATTCACGACATAGACAGGCTGGTTCGAAACTTAACGGGAGGGTTAAATAAATCCCTGGAGATTTCTTGTCCTGTAAGTAAACCTCGAGGAAAAAAGAAACCCCCATGGTGGTCAAATGAAATTCAGGTTCTTCGACGAAGAAGTAGGAATTTATTTAACAAAGCCAAAAAATCAGGTTTGGACAATGACTGGAATGAATGAATGAGTCTCAAAATTTACAAGAGTTCGTTAAGAAAAGCTAAACGTAACTCGTGGAGGAACTTCTGTGGAAACATTGAAGAGATTTCAGAAGCATCTAGGCTAAGGAAGATTTTATCTACCTCGCCCACTACTCTAGGTCTTTTAAAAAAGCCTGACGGCTCCTGGACAACATCTAGCGAAGAGACCTTAGACCTCTTACTAGATACTCACTTCCCTAGTAACTCATTGCATGAACCAGAGGAATTGAATGTTCAACCTCAGATGCCCTCAATTATTCTCGGGGACATTGTTTCGGAAACCAAAATTTGATGGGCGATAAATAGCTTCAAACCCTATAAATCACCAGGACCTGATGGTGTCACACCAGTTGAGCTGCAACAATCTGCTCGCTTAATTATACCTTGGTTGACAGCTATTTTCAAGGGCTGTCTTAACCTTTCCTATATTCCTCTAGCCTGGAGGATGACTAAAGTCATTTTCATTCCAAAGGCTGGGAAGAGCTCTTACATAAATCCAAGGGATTTTAGGCCAATAAGTCTTTCCTCTTTTCTTTTAAAAACTTTGGAAAGACTCATAGAAATCTATGTTCGCAGCAGTATCAAACCTGATGTGCTGTCTACTTCTCAACATGCTTACACGAAAGCACGAAAGGCAGATCTATAGAAACCGCACTTCACACACTAGTGAGCAGCATTGAAAAATCCTTTGCATGTAAGGAATTCGCCCTGGCGGTGTTCCTGGATATTGAAGGAGCTTTTAACAACGTTGACCCAGATATTATTATCAATGAACTGCAGAAACTGGGTATCAACAGTTCAATGGTTGAGCTGATTAAAAAGCTACTGACAAACAGAGCCATTGCCTCAAATCTTGGCATTTCCGAAGCTAATAGGTTTGTCCGCAGAGGAATGCCGCAGGGTGGAGTGCTATCTCCTCTACTGTGGAATCTGGCAATAAATAAGATGCTCATGTCACTGAAAAGGCTTGGCTGTAAAGCTATTGCCTATGCCGACGATGTAGCATTAATTTCATGTGGTAAATTCCCAAACACACTGTGTGAAATTCTTCAGAATGCTTTAAACAGACTCGTCTCATGGGCAGATGAGGCTGACTTAGGCGTAAATCCGAACAAAACTGAACTAGTACTCTTTACTAGGAGTCACAAACTTCCAATTATAGTACCACCTTCGCTAAAGGGCGTTAGACTTGTCTTGAAAAGTAGTGTAAGGTATCTTGGTCTGATATTGGATAGGAAATTAACTTGGAAAATAAATGTTGTTGAGAGAGTTAGGAAAGCAACTGTAGCACTATACTTTTGTAAAAAAGCTGTGGGGAGAAGATGGGGGCCTCCTCCACCTCGTATTATTCATTGGCTCTACACAGCGGTAATTCGACCGATTCTGTTATATGGCCTTGTGTTGTGGTGGCCTGTCTTAGACAAGGTCACCTACTACAGACAATTTCAGAAGGTTCAAAGAGCTGCTTCCATGTGCATCAGTGGTGCACTGAGGACCACACCGACTGATGCCTTGGAGGTCCTCTTTCATCTCGTTCCCCTTGACCTGTTTGGTAAACGAATGGCAGCATGTACCGCCATTAGACTCAGGGAAACTGATTGCTGGTCCGAGGGAAGTACAGGACACTCAACTATCCTTAATAGCTTGAATTCCGTACCCTCTTAATTGGACTACACTATTCCAGTAATCTCATTCAAGAGAGATTACGTAACCAATATCCCATCTAGGGATGACTGGAAGGGAGGAATCTCGGGGAGAAGGAACCATATTAATTTCTACACGGATGGCTCCAAGTTAAATAACCAAGTGGGTTATGGTATTTACTCTAAGGAACTGAAGATAAGTATTGCTGCGAGGTTACCAGACCATTGTAGTGTTTTTCAGGCAGAGGTTATAGCAATAGAAGAAGTAGCATCCTGGCTGAGAATAAATGTGGTATCCAAGAAGGGTATTAACATTTATTCAGATAGTCAAGCTGCTATTAAATCTCTAGAATCAGTCTTCCTAAGCTCACTAGTGGCCCAACAATGCCGCTCGTCTCTAAATGAGATGGCTCAGCATTTTAACATTCACCACATCTGGGTGCCTGGGCATAGGAACATTGATGACAATTGCAAAGCTGATGAACTTGCTAGGCAGGGGACTACTGCACAAATTCCTTAAGACAAGGAAGGTGTTGGCATGCCACTTGCTACCTGCAAGTTACTGCTTAAAGAAGACATGATAAAAAAGGCTAACATAAGATGGACCCAAGGGTTAACTTGCAATATAACAAGGCAAATCTGGCCGGAATGGAACGCTAAGCGATCTCTAGAACTGATATCCCGCTCTAGACACAGTGTCTCGTCAGTTGTTGCAGTAATAACTGACCACTGGCTTATCGGCAGACATGCGGAGAGATTAGGTATTCGGTCTTTTGACTACTGTAAAAGTTGTGGGGATGTGGAGGAGGAGGAACACATTAAACATTTTCTTTGCTCCTGCCCTGCACTTGCTAGAAAACGCCACAAAACACTTGGTTCGTTTTTGTTTGATGACCTAGAGGACATTAGACATGTTAGCATAGGTCAGTTATTTAGTTTCATTACGAAATCTGGATAGTTCAATGAGAGGGTATAGTCAAGTACCCTGTGGTATCACAATGGACCAAACTTGGTCTAAGTGAGTCGGTTTTGTAACTGACTGCCACTTCTACCTAACCTAACCTAATCGTAACCTTTTACTCGAGTCATGGGATACTGTTTACAGTGAGCCTGATCCATCAAAAGCATTTGATAAATTTTTTGAAATATTATTGGGCCATGTTAATTTATGTACTACTAAGAGAAACAATCGTTGTGCCAAGTTCAAAAAACTAAAACCAAAAAATTCATATTAAAAACAAAATGCATAAGAAATGTAGGAAGCATCCCAATAACACTAATTTTAAAGCTCAATAAAAAACGTACTCCAAAGAAATTTCCATAGAAATTTCATCGAGCAAATCAAATCATTATTTAAGTGAATTCCAAAAAAATAAGAAAATGTAAAGAAAGAATGGCAACTAGCTAACAACATTCTAAATAAATCTAAAAAAGTAGAGCGAATTGGTGTCTTAAATTTTGAAGAAATGGCAATTGTTGAAGCTAGCGCTAAAGCAAGTTGTTTTAATAGTTTTTTCTCCACAATTGGTAAAGATGTAGTTGCTGATAATGGTCTCAATGATATATCCTGCAAATGCCTAAAAAGCGAATCGGTCTGCTCAAACAGTTTTGCTTTTGAACCTATCTCACCTTTTGCGATATATAAACTGATTTCGTCTCTTAAAAACTCCAGCCCATGCCCCGACGACATTTTCACTAGTGTGTTTTTGAAAAAGATTAGCTTCAGTATTATAGATGTTCTCTCTAATATTTTCAATTCGAGCATTCAGTGCGGAGTTTTTCCTGAAGAGTTAAAAAAAGCAGTCGTTATTCCTTTGTATAAAAAAAGGAGATAAAACCCTAATAAGCAATTATAGACCAATTTCGTTGCTGTCCTTCTTTTCAAAAAAATTTGAAAAAGTTATTAAATTCAGAATATTAAGCTTTTTAACAAAAACTAACTTTTTAAGTAATTCTCAGTATGGCTTCAGAGCAGGGCTATCTACTGAGGATGCACTTCTGAATTTTTGTTCTAGTATTTATAGTGGTCTTAACAAAAGAAAATTGTGTGCAGCCCTCTTTGTAGACATAACCAAGGCCTTTGACACTGTCGACCACGAAATATTGCTTGATAAACTGTTCAAATGTGGGTTTAGAGGCTCCATGCACTGTTGGTTTTGTTCATATTTAACGAATAGGTTGCAGAGAGTAAAACTGGATGGCAATCTCAGTAATTTTGTGACACTCAACATAGGCGTCCCACAGTGCTCTGTTTTAGGTCCTATATTGTTTCTTGTTTTCATAAATTCTGTTTTCAGTCAGCCTTTTTTGAGCACAACTATTGCTTTTGCAGATGATATGGTATGCACTTTTTCTAGTGAATCATTGCTTAGTCTTAACTGTGACATAAACCATGACTTAGGTCTCTTAAGACATTGGTTCTCTTCACATAAATTGAAGCCTAGTGATAAAACTAAATTAATGTATTTTAGTGTTACAGGAAACTGTTGTAATATGAGTAATTTAAATTTTCATCCGGTTGTAGAAAATATGCATCCGGCAAAGATATCTGTAAGTTTTCTTGCCACTTGAAGACATATAGTGATGCTAATATTTGCTCAAAAAATTGCTTTGAAATTGAACAAGTAAAATCTTTTAAGTATCTGGGCTTGCTTCTTGATTGGAGAATGAGCTGGTACAGTCATACTGTCTCCCTTAAAAAATATCTCATGGGTGCTTCAAGACAACTTTATTTTTTAAGACCACTATGCAGCAATAAATTGTTAACCTGTTTTTATTATGGCATTTATCATTCTAAAATGCAGTATGGTATAATCTGCTGGGGAGGTACTCATGCCAACAAAGTAAATCCTCTTTTGTCTTCTCAAAAACATGCAATTCGGATTATCTGCAACAAGCGTCGATTGGAGAACAGCTTCCCTTTGTTTAAAAATCCTTCCAATTAAACATTTATATTTTTTTAGAGTATTGAAAGTTTTTTTCATAAGGTCAGGCTATCTCTTTAATAGAAGCTATATGAATTATAATTTAAGGGTAAATAACCAAAACCTAGCTCAAATACCTACTCACAATACATCTCATTTCTTTTACTTCTACTTATGTGCTGCTCCCAGACTTTTTAATATACTACCCGATATAGTCCGTTGTATTCGAAATAGAAATGCTTTTCTTAAGGAAGTAAATTCATGGCTTTTAACCAAAAACTATCAAGAAATTGAATCGCTTTTGTCGGTATTATGTTAAATTTTGTAGTCTCTCAATTTATCAAATTTGCTAATCCATTCTCTTGCTTATAAATTTTATTATCAATACATATGTATGTATATAAGTTTTATATTATTTTAATTTTCTGTTTTTTAAGGACCCCACTACCTTAAAATAAAATATATACATATCATGTTTTTAATTTGCTAAGTTTTAAGTTCTACTGTACCCTAGTAGCATAAAAAGGTCTTATAGCTTCTTTTACAGGCCTTTTAAAGACAAGTAGAAAGATAACATATCATATATATAAATTCTTTATAGGGGCTCATAAGAGCCATTTGGCGTATGAGGTATAAAGACACTTTCCCCTTAATGTTATCTTTCAAGAGACTCGGTAAAGTATCTTTCTGAGCTGTTTTAAAGACACCTTAAAAACACTTTATATACATCCCTTTCTTGTAACATAATTTTATTTTATTATCAAATTATTTAATTAATATGCAAATTGTAGAATCTTTATTATACTTATTAATTTTATTTTATCATCAAATTTAATTTTTACTTACGATTTACAAATTTGCAAAGTCAGTCTCGAACCCATGTCCCAGCGATTCATAGTCCTGCACGCTACCTACTAGGCTACCTGTCATATATTATATTACATGTCAAAGGCGAATCATATCTTTCTCTCATATGTTTTGGTAAAGCGAAAAAAAAATTGGCAATAATATGCCCTATCTCATGTGTCTCTAAAAACATCAAACGTCATGTTTTTCAAATGACTTACATGGCTACAGAATTAAGACATAAGAGACATGCGGTCTCTATATCATGATTTTATATCTTGTTCTAGCAAGATATTATAAAAGCAAATTTCACTACAAAGGCGAAATATCTCATTAATTTTGATACACATCTATTTAAAAGACATCACTGTTTTGTAAGCTAGATTTTTGTCTTCATAACTTCTCCTGACACTAGGGTATTCGTCACTTGTTCATTTTGTACAACAGAATACAGTATTTATCAACTATATCATGCTATGGAATTTAGCGCATGTTAATTATATAATAATTGTTATCATATATTGATTAATTGATAATAAATAAATAAATTTAAAAAAAAAAACATATTAGAAGCTCCTTTTATATTAACCATACGTTTCTTAAATATTTTGAATTTATGGACAATAACCACAGCAATAACTCTGAGATCTCTGCCGCACGCACATTGGCCCCAAATCGAATTTTATGGTTAAAAAAATCGCTACAGCGCGCAAATCTTGTCAAAAATTAAACATTTTTTTTTTTTAATTAAGCCCGAATTTAAAAAAAAAAAAATTTCGCTTAAAGGCCAAAACAAAATGAAAATACTGCTTTATTTTCCTCATTGATATCCCCCACCTGTACGTCGTGGCGCCTTCATTAATTATTTCCATAAAAAATGTTGCCCCTACCTGAAAACACATGATGTGTTACTATTTGTGTATTACATGTGTGAATTTATCGAAATAAATTTAAAAATACATTTTCGATTGCTGAATTACAAATGTTTCAAAACTGGCCCCTATTGCTGTTGTCGACTTGCGATGGCTATCGATTTAATAGAATCGATGACATTTTGGTATTACGAAACTCAATAGAAAAAATTGCGTCACTGTGACTTGAAATATTATTATTTTTCTTGAGACAGCCGTTTAATTTCATTCAGTTTGAAATATTTTGTGTGAAAAATTTAAAAAATAAAGAAATATCTACTAAAAAAAAAAAGTCGTATCTACCAAAACAAAATGATAGAACAGCCAGCGATTGTGATCGATAAACGAAATACCAAACAAAATCGCTAATAGATTAAATTAAATTAAAATTGCATTGTGTTAAAATAATTAAATCAAATTTAATACTTTTATTCTCTTTTGCAGCAACAAATTCGATTTTTGTTTATATCCGAACATACATACATACACTGAGAGTATTTTTGCGCGTTTTTTGTTGTGCTTAATTTTTCAGTTTTTGCTTTTGCTCTTATTTTTTGACACTTGACGTTTTTGCTTTAAGAACCTGTTAGAAAAAAGAAAAATCTATAGCATACTTTTAGTTACATTCTGTTTTAGTACTGTGAATCGGTTAGAAAATCTATTGAAAAAGTGTAGCATACTTTTAGTTTACCTTTACTTTAACATTCTTTTTACCATGATCTGTAAACACCCTGTCTGCACTGTTAAAGACGCAAATGAGCGATTCGTAGTCTGCCATTTCTGCGATGATCTTTATCATGCGAAATGTGTTGGACTAAATGGTCGAATTGCTGATATCCTCGAGAAGGGTGAAGGTCTTCGGTGGTCATGCGCAAAATGCAAGGCAGCCGATAACTGCTTATACAACTTATATAAGCAATCTAAAAAATGTTTTGCTGAGATTGGCAAGGACCTGTCATCCCTTATGCAGAAATTTCAGCATTTTGAAAGTATTTTTAATGATTTTAGATGCTTAGAAGAGCAAAACTCAACACCTAAAAAATCGACTCCGATGACTCTTCGTGGGAAGCAGAAAAATGATAAAAAATCTGGAAGTACCATATCTAAATCTACAACGTTGGATAAATTACCTAAGCCTGTTCAGCCTCATATGCAAAGTACAACACCAGTACAATCCAATTTGCCATCTACCTCTCCTCAAAATGATAAAGATTCAAACTCAGTACCAGTCTCCGTTAGAAATGAGCCAAAAGAGCTTGTAGTTATATCTTTAAAAAAAACTGTTTTTGTGTCGCGTTTCGCTTCTGATACTTCGGTTGAGGACTTAAATTATTATATAAAAAATAAATTAAATGGCTTCAGTGATTTTTCTGTGCGTAAGCTAAATTTTTCATACCGGAGGAAAAAGTCTTCATTCAAAATTTTTGTCCCTGAAGAAGTTTTCGAAAGGGTAAATCACAAAGATTTTTGGCCGCTCAATACTCTAGTTCGTGAATTCGAGTATAGAAATAGCCCACACTCAGAAAATGTTGTTACCTTACCACAACGTTCTGTAGACCTAAATGTTTCAAAAAACTAATTCTTGACCGGCTTCAAACTTTAACCATCGCTTACCAAAACGTTAGAGGTTTAAATACGAAAATATCAGATTTATTCTTGAATAGTTTCGATTATGAATTTCATGTTATTGCATTCTCTGAAACGTGGCTTCGTGATAATATGCTGAACTCTGAAATTTTTTGTAGCAATTACCAAATCTTCAGGAAAGACCGAAATTCGAAAATTGGTGGTGGAGTCCTTCTGGCAGTGCACATCTCTTTATCGTGTGAGGAATTAAAGTTTAACAACAATACTGACTTAGAACTTGTTGGGGTTGTTATTAAGCTTGGTAATAAATCAATATATTTAACTTGTTCCTACATTCCACCAAATGCTGATCACAATACCTATTTACGACATGCAGAAGAAATTAAAGGAATAAATAATCATCATACTGCAAATGATTCCATGATTGTACTAGGGGACTTCAATTTACCATACGTTTCATGGAATATAACGGACAATTGCTGTTTTCTTACACCCACTTCATGCAATTGTGTTTTTACCGAATTTCTGGATATTCTTTCTGATTGCTGTCTTCATCAAATTAATAATATTCTTAATACGAACAATAGAAACCTTGATCTTGTATTTGTTGATGAATTAAACAACATAACTATAAGTCGCATTGACCCTCTAGTTATACCAGAGGATAAACATCATCCAACTCTTCAACTAAAGTATGTTTTAGCATGTAGCTTAGTGAAAACAAATCGTGTAAAATCTCAGAACTCATGTTTCAACTACAAAAAAACGAATTATGTCAGACTTAACTCCCTGTTAAACCATATCGACTGGTCAGTTATATTACCTGACAAACCATATTACTCTGTGGCTGATATTGAGAGTTATGTAAAATCATTTAATGAGCGCTTGCAAAATTGTATTTCTAAATCTGTGCCAAAATTTAATTCATCTGTATTGTCAAACGATCCTCCGTGGGTAACAAAAGAATTAAAATACCTTAAAAACATAAAAAATCGACGGTTTAAAAAATTCAAAATGTCAGGTAAATCCATTGATTATATAAGCTATTCCCGTGCTCGGTATAATTATCAAAATAATAATAAACGGTCTTATTTAAACTACATTTCATATATAAAACTCAACATTAAGAAGAATCCTAAAATTTTTTACAAATTTATAAACATCAAGCGTAAATCTTCTGTGTATCCTCTTCAGATGTCCTATAATGGTATAACATCATCCGAAAAAAATGAAATATCCAATTTGTTTGCAAACTTCTTCAAGTCTACTTATTCATCTTCTACTTATGATTCTGACGTCAACTACCCATATAATCTTTCGCGTATAAATGAAATTCAACTTCCACAAATTGGTGCTGATTTAGTTAGCAATGAACTGAAAATTTTAAAATGCACTTATTCAACTGGACCAGATAATATTCCTACAAACATCCTAAAGTATTGCGCAAGTAGTCTTTGTTATCCTCTCTCAAAAATTTTTAATATTTCCTTGAATTTGGGCTATTTCCCAAAATTATGGAAAGAGTCTTACATTATTCCACTTCACAAATCCGGAAGTAAGGCTAATATTGAAAATTACAGAGGTATTGCTAAGCTCAGCGCAATCCCAAAACTTTTTGAAAAAATAATTAATGATCATCTTACAAACATCGTTTCATCCCTGATGACAGTATCTCAGCACGGCTTTCTAAAGGGTAAATCTACATCAACAAATCTTTTGGAGTTCACCACGCTTGTTATAAATGGATTTAAGCGAAAACAGCAAACGGATGTTATATACACTGATTTCAGCAAAGCTTTTGACTGCGTAAGTCATAGCCTACTTTTAAAAAAGTTATATTTAATAGGATTTCCTTCAACGATATTAAAGTGGATTAGATCGTATCTGACGAATAGGAAGCAACAAGTTTTATTCAACAACATGTTTTCTAAACATATAATGGTTTCATCTGGTGTTCCTCAGGGCAGCCATCTTGGCCCCACATTATTTCTATTATTTATAAATGACCTACCTTCTGCTACAAATTCGTCCCATATTCTAATGTATGCTGATGATGTAAAACTTTTTTACTCTTTTAATGATCACTTTAATCATAAAACTCTACAAAGAAACCTAAATGAGCTTGTTAAATGGTGTGATGTAAACTTGATGACATTAAATCTCAAAAAGTGTAAGCAAATGACTTTTTCAAGAAGTAAAGAATTTGAGACTTCATATTCAATAAACGGTTTAAAACTGGAGAAGGTTGACAATTTTGTAGATTTAGGCGTCACTATGGATAAAAAACTTCGCTTCAACGTGCATATTGGTTTAATGGTAAACAAAGCAAAAGGCGTCCTTGGATTTATTAAACGATGGTCTAAAGAATTTGACGACCCCTATACGACGAAGTTGCTTTTCACTTCACTTGTTAGACCAATAATGGAATATGCGTCAGTGGTGTGGAACCCCCAATATAATATATACATTGATATGCTGGAGTCGGTGCAGAAACAATTTCTATTGTTTGCACTTCGTCGGCTACCTTGGAATCCGGACTCAAATTTACCTTCATATGAAAGCCGCCTCAAACTAATACGTTTACCAACACTGCGCAGCCGAAGAATTATGCTTAACGTAACTTTTTTAAATAAACTGTTCTCCGGCTCAATGAACTCTGAGTTGTTGCTAGGTATGGTCAACTTTAACAATCCTGGAAGGGATTTGAGACACTTTCGTTTCTTAAGACTTGATATATGTAATTCTAACTATGCTCATTTTTGTCCATTTCGGTGTATATGTAATGATTATAATAACCTTTGTCATATTATTTCCCCCATGGATTCTCACAATATTATAAAGCAAAAAATAATTATTTTCTTAAATACTTGAAACTGTACTTTTTCCTTTGTTTCTGCTGCATAGCCTATGGGCTTAGTAGAAATTGTGCTCAATCTGTGATCGGAAATTGCTCTACCCATCATTTCGTTCAGAGAAATAGTGCAGTCCCGGTCACCGATCCGTACGATAGACGGATGTGCCTCACGTACGGTTTCGCCTAATGAACGCAGAGCAGTCCGGGCTGTTCGTAGTCGGTCACCGATCCGTACGATAGACGGATGCGCCTCTCGTGCAGTTAGGCGGGTAAGTGGGACCGCAGGGACCGATCGCATAAAAAAAAAAAAAAAATAAAAAAAAAAAAAAAAAAAAAAAAAAAAAAAAAAGAAAAAAAGCGTTTATCTATTGTAAATCGACAACCGCAATAGGGGCCACTATTTTTTTTTTCCAAAGGCTTGCTGCATCACCGAAAATTCCAAAAACTGTGAAAATGAATAATTTCATGACTAAAAACACAAAGTATGTGCGGAAAATTTTCAAAACTTTTTGCAAAGGCGTCGGATATACATAAATTTTTAAAAATATTCGCGAGTGATTACGAATTTAACCCTTTCGCGTCCGCTCTAAGGCCAGCTACCAGAAACAATTTTTCTATTAATTTCCAGGCTTATTAAGTCTATATAAGATATTTTGGAAATTTTTAGCTTTCTAGACTAATCTGGTCACTAGATAATTAGAAGTTGCTTAAAAGCAAAAAAAATTATAGAAGTGTAATAACGCAATAATTCTCAAATGTTTTAAATTATATATTTAATTCCACATTTTTTACGTGAAACTGCGTACTTTGATTTTTGAAAAATATATTTTAAGTATTTTTATTTAATTATTATATTTTGCACTGAAATTACTGCACATGTGACTTTTTTGACTTCATCTTAATAGATGCGTCGAAATTTTGTTGATCACAACTTAACGGTTGCTTTTTTGAAGTTTTTTTTTTCTGAGAATTACAATCAATCAATAAGGTGTGCAATTTACAAAATTTATTGCGATTGTGTCACTTAAACAAGGCTTAGTATTGAAGTTGCTTATAAGCAACTCTGGACGCGATAGTGTTAAAAAAATTGGTTTTCCAACTGCAAGTGCCCATTGTCTGGTTCTTTGTTCCACACAAGTAGATCAAATTGAGCACACTAAATTGTGGTGTATATTTGAGGACGTAACTTTTATTGCCATTGAGCTGAAGTCTGCAAACAATTATTTGTTATATGTACATTAGAGTGTTTAAAATTTTTTACTTTTTTCGTTTCGCAAAGCTATGCTGTTGCTAAAAATAAATTAAGCTTATGCACTATAGGTCAAACAGCACACTTGTCTGGCCAAAACCCAATTTATACAAGTATCGCTATTTAATTTTTGTTAATGTAGTTTAACGGAGAATGCCTCAAAATAAACAAAATTACATTTGGTTTTTGAAAAAAATAATTTACCGTTTTTTAGCGACGTGTCAAAGTTGATGCATTTGCATTCTACTGTGATAACGTAAACAAGTGGTGATTTTTACTCCTTTTTAAACTATTGTGAAGTAGGTAGTTTAAATAATTTGTTTTGTTTTTAAAAATAAAAATGGAAAAAATTGATGATGGTATTTATTATGTAATTTAACTTAAAACATTTAAATATATTTTAGTTTTCTGTGAAAAAAATCTAAAATTAAAATGAGACCCCTGATTTGTCAAGTTTTTTTAAATTTCCAACTTAGTCTTATGACACCCTAAATTAGTTAGATGTTGCTATTGTGAGTGTTATTTAAAAATTTGGATGCCCAATTTTACACGTTTTTTTTTTTAATGAACTTGTTTGTAAGGTGACTTATTCTACCGAAATTCTGATTTATTCGAAATCTGGTTGCAAAAGACGGACAAAAAGGAAAAAGAAAAGGCTGTTTTCAATTACTTATTGGAAAATACTGAGGATACTACTAGTTCAAGTTATTTGTGACAAAGTGCGCATAATTTTTGCATTAGAGCTTACGAAAAATGGGTAAAAAGCCAAGGCAGTTGCCTGTTTTATTGAATTTGTATTACATGCAGGTTACAAGTGCGGCATCCGAAAATGGCAAATCAGAAATGTAGATGATAAAAATATAGTATCAGAAAAAAAAAGAAACTAATAGAAGATTTATTTTTCAAAAAGCTTGGCCTCATAGAAGTTAAATCGAAAGTAGGTGGTTTTGGGAGTACAAACGATGGCAACGCTGCGCGCCGAGTTTTTGCGGAACATGAAATGTTTTCTCAAATTACCGCCATTAACAAGGGCTTGATTTGTCGCCTAAAAATAATATTAATAAGCATGTCTTGTCAATTTCCTTTAAATGTAAGCAAACATGTATTCCTGACTCCCAATGACAGCAACTTTACACAAAATTCTTATTCATTCAAAGGAAATTATAGAGGGCTTAGTTCTTCCTGTTACTTGTTTTGAAGAAGAATCAGCAGAGTCTCAACACAAATTATACAAATCTGATAGACTTCATAGAGCAATGGAAACATCAGATCGAATAATTTCTTCGCTGCCTTTAAATAGACGCATTCAGACTAAAAAGCGTCTCTAACTTCCGACAGAAGAGATCCGAATATTAAGGTGTGAAATCCCAGTCGAAGAACTTTACTTAACAAGCTATGAAACATGCGAGAATGAAGAAGAGGAAGATGAAATTGGGGAAACCGAAACTTTAAGTTCAATGTATTTAAACATTTCATCTAATTTATCCTTAGAAAGTAATGCTCAAATAAACGTTATGTATTTCTTAACCTAATACTACAATCTAAAAATAAAAACACATATTTTATTTCATTAGTTATGAAATTTTAAAAAATGTAGTACGTGCCATTTTTAACCCGGTAGCACAAGGGTTAAGATTTTTCTCAGAGTTCTTCTTTTAGCCTAGAGTCAACATAAAAAATACATTTCTAGTTAATCACCATAATAATATAGCCGTTATTAGTTTTGGCCAGTGAAATGTGCTATTTGACCTATAGTGTTATGGTATGAAGAAAATTTTCACACAAACGCAGCTGTGTAGCTCAATTTTAAAAGGTGGCGCCCGTGGCCTGTTATTTGTAACGGGTGATTTTTTTGCTTTTTTGTTAGTGTAATTTTTTTGACACCTCACGCGTGATTCGTAACATGTGTCACCGCCAAAATGCTCAGTAAGGTTTTCCATTTCACCATAAATAGACTAACAAACGAACAGCGCTTGGAAATCATTGAATTTTATTATCAAAATTCGTGCTCTGTGAGAAATATGTTTCGTGACGTGAATTTTCTTCAGCCACGAAACTCATTTTTGACTCAATGGGTACGTCAACAAACAGAATTGCCGAATTTGATCTGAAGAGCAGCCAGAGGCAGTTCAAGAGCTGCCAATGCACCCTGAACAATGCACTGTTTGGTGTGGTTTGTGGCCCAGCGACATCATTGGACCGTACTTTTTTAAAAATAATGAATATCGCCACATTACAGTCAATAGAGCAAGGTACCGTGCGATGATTACCGACTTTTTTTTTGCCCAAAATGGAAGAATTGGACTTGGTTAACATGTGGTTTCAACAAGACGGTTCCACATGCCACACGGCACGCGATACCATGGACCTATTGAGAGGCTAGTTTGGTGAGTCATTAATCTCACGTCTTGGAGCAGTCTATTGGCCACCAAAATCATGCGATTTGACCCTACTAGACTCTAGTGTACAGGGATAAGCCAACCACAATTGCAGCTCTGAAAGACAACATTACAGCTGCCATTGGTGGGATACCGGCCGAAATGCTCGAAAAAGTATGCCAAAATTGAAGCTTACGGATGGACCCCGTGAGGCAACATTTACATAAATTAATACTTAAAAAGTAAATGGCAGAAATTTGTGTATCGCTCCAAAAAAATATTTCTTTCACTGTTGCAAATTTTCTGTTATTTTTTCAATTTTCAAAAACTAAACACTTAAAAAATCACCTACTAACTGTTAGCTAGGGCGCTCTAGTTAATTTCTTTGATTCAAATTACAATAATGTAGCCTATTGTCGAAAAGTAAATTGTTTCCACTTTATTAAAATCAATTTATTGTTATTTTATAGATTTTCTTTTATATGGAGTTTTTAATTTGTCTCTAACAACTTGAAAGCTATAATAGATATCGCAGAATTTGTAATATTTTTGAAATCAGCATTGCCAAATTAATGAAAAAATCATAATCATATCCCACCTTTCTATGGAAGGTACACCTTCCTATGGAAATGGCTTGCAACGCTTTGCCGCAAAATGTACTGAACCGATTTTAATATTTTTTTTTGAAAGCAACATATTATGCTAAAAAAAGTTGTAGCATACTGATTTCAAAAAAACACTTTTTTTCTTTACGAAACATTGTAAATTTAAAATTTATATAAAGGTCTCCATACAAATCTACATACATAAATTTGTATGGAGAACTGTATAATAATTTTCAATTTATGATACTTAAAAAAAAAAAGATTTTGATATAAGTACATCCAATTGTGTTTCGAAGATAAAGAGTAGTTCTTTCGAAAGAAGTATGCTACAACCTTTTTTTAGCATAAATGTGTTGTTTTAAAAAAGAATTTATTAAAATTGGTTCAGTATATTTTGCTGTAAGCGTTAACTTCCATATAACTAATTTCATTTGCAGATTTGCCTCAAATATTTCGAAAAACCGTGTTTTTCGCACATTAAGGTTGGAAATATCTCGAAAACCAGAGCCGGAGTGAAATTGAGTGTGCGTGAACGTGAGCCAAAATCACTCACATGATCTCTAGCCCAAAATAAGAAATTAGTTTAGTCAAAGTTATGAAATTATTTTTGTTTTATTTTCGTTTTCGAACAGTTACCCAAAAACAGTAATTATTTTTGGGAGATTGATTTACATATCGGTCATTCTTTTAATATCTGCACACTTTGTGTTTTTTTTACGTTTTTGAACATTTTTTAAAACGAAATATCTCAGAAACTATAGTAGATAGCATAACAAAATTCTTTAATCCTATTTGTTAAGAAAGACTACAGCTTTATCAAAAAAGGAAAAAAAAAATTTAAATATATTCGTTAAAACACTAATTTTTTTAATTGAAAAAATTTTTCTCAAAATATTTTTAATATGACATATTTTTTTTGTTTTGATTTTTTTATGTTATTCCTCAATCAATCCTAAGAATGTGTTGGATCTTCATCAACACATTTAATTGATTACTTTATTTAATAACAAGCTAATACTTACTTAAAAATTTGTTACTGTATTCGTAATAATTGCCAAAAATTGGACATCATTGAAAGCAATTTTTACACAACATTGATACGAAACGTCATATGTTAAACATTTTCTTTTACTTCTGACAATTATTACGACGGTAACAGCAGCAAATTTTAGCAGAAACAAAATTGTAAAATTAATCGAATAAAAATTTTGTAATCATCAGAAAAACAAAAGTAAAATTTTTTATTGTTATTCCGAGCATTGGACGTAACATTTGGTGCCGAAACCCGGGAACAGACTCACTGGAGATTTAGTCTAGTTTAACCTCAATCGCTGCCTGCTGCCACACGTTGCCTCAAAGTTATTGCAATACGTTCACGTACGTTTGCATGCCATCACCACATAGATGTCTTCTAACGTAAATGCCGTAATGAACGTGTTTACATATTAAAGCATTGTTGAGCAGAAGTTTAACAAGTTTTCTACCATCAACAATGTTTGCTTTGCGTAGAACGAATTTCACATCGTAAGCATCGAGGTTTTCTAATGAAAACTACATAATTCAACTTTCATTTTGCAAATAATCATTTATTGTCGTTGCTGCAGCAGAATCTTGAACGCCTGGGAAACATTTAATCAAGTTTTCGATAAGCAATATTATATAATATTAGTATACGCTATTATATTAACGTTGTGAAGAGCCAACCCCAGGTGTAAGTCAAACATACTCTGATATATTTACGTGCGTGTGCTTAAATATTACTATATACAGTGGGTCAAAGTTATAATGGAACAGTTCATACAAAAAAGTTTCTTACTAAGTAGTAAATTAACAAAATATTTTTTTACAATTTCAAAATTTATTTTAGAAAGTGTATTTAATAGACATTTATAATCAACAAAATTTTTTTATAAGATTAGCGTTTAAAAAAAAAAAAATAGCGAAAAATTAAAATACATGGAATTTTGTCACAAAGTTATAATGGAACACCAAAGAAATTCACTTAAAAATTTGTATTATTAAAGGATTTAATTTGTTTTTAATTTTACGCATTAAATATTTCCCTAGTACTCGGTTTGGCCTTGTTCTTAAGTTGATGGTATTTTCATAAGGCTTAATTATGTTTAAAACAGTTGTTGGAGGACAATTAATAGTTTCACTGATATTTGGCACTAATTAGCCTGACTTTGACAACCGAATTAAAATTTCTCTTTGATTAACCGAGGTTTTCATAACGTGCGGCGCCATCTCGCTTATTACGGAAATAAAAATATTAATCGTTGATGAGTAACATGAATTATCGGATGATCCCTTAACTAGACAACACGATATGACACGAAAATTAAGTTTGCTGTAGTTTTGGTAGCGAATTTGTGGATTATTCACAAGGTGTTCCATTATAACTTTGTGACAGAGTTCCATGCATTTTCATTTTTCGTTATTTTTTTAAAAAAAAAACGCTGATTTTATAAAAATTTTTTGTTGATAATAAATGTTTATTAAATACACTTTCTAAAATAGATTTTAAATTTGTAAAAAAATATCTAGTCAATTTACTATTTATTAAGAAACTTTTTTGTTAATGCTGTTCCATTATAACTTTGATCCACTGTAATGAGTGTTAATGGCGAAAAGTTAGATTGTAATGGAGTTGTAAGGCGGCAAAACGGGTTGCAAGAGTCTCTGCGGAAGTTAATTGTGAATTTTAAAAAAGATTCCGCTAATAGTTGTATTTCGATAAGCAATGACCGCTTATTGGTTTTAAATGGAGTTTCTGAACAGAGCGAATATATTAAAAAGGATATTCCCGATGCGTTTGAGGAACTCTATTTGGAATCAATTTACCTACTAGAAGCAGAACGTGAGAAAGTGTTTCCGCCGGAGCCTCCGGAGGAGGATTCGGCTGCACCAAACCACTCTATAGTATTCAGTTCGAAACAGCCCCGCTTGGGAAAAATTCAAGTTCCTACTTTTGACGGGAATTACACTGAGTGGCTACATTTTCGCGATATTTATATGTCCCTCGTGCATAAAAACACAGATTTATCCAAGGTATAGAAATTTTGGTATCTGAAAAGCTGTCTCAAGGGTGAGCCATGCGATATGGTCAAACATAAGTCTATAACTAAAACTAATTATGAATCTGCATGGTCATTGCTATGCAATCATTATGAAAATCCTCGTGAACTTTTCAGAGCACAAATGAATCTGTTTTCTGAACAACCAAAGATAGAAAGAGAAGATGCTTCTTCCATACGAGCTTTATTAAATGTATCGCGCGAGTGTCGACAAGCATTAAGCAACTTCGATCTCAACCTCGAATATTGTGATCCAATTTTAATATTTTTTATTACACTGAAATTGCCCCCATAGACTATTGGTCTTTGGGAAACTAAAGTAGGGAGCTCTTATACTTTAGATAAATTTTCAGACCAGGAGATATTTCTCGACACACGTATTAGAACTCTGGAAGCTATAGCAGAGAGCAGATCTAATCTTCCGTCTGCCAGGCCTAAAATTAATCAAAAATCAGTTAAATCATTTCATGCCTCTACGAATCGATCCAAAGGTTCCGAGACTATTTCCGGAAACAATTTTGTAAAGTGTTGTATTTGTAATGCTAACCATATTGTACGGTGTAACAATTTCTTAGCCCTATCTACCAGAGAGCGTCAAAAGGCTCTTGAAAATAAAAGGATTTGCTACAATTGCCTCTCACCACACCACATTCTGTCAGCTTGCTCAAGTGAACGCAACTGTCATTGTGGTGAACGGCATCATACACTATTTCACAGTGATACAACAGTTTCAAGTGAATTTGCGGCATCACCGTCCACTTCACATCGTACCCATACGTATTTAACTCGTCATTCTGAAAGTCCTGTTCTGCTGTCGACAGCTGTCGTTAACGTGACAACAGGACCGGCGAAAGGTACGGGCAAAGCGGGCAGTTGCCCAGGGCGCCGCTCTGATGGGGCGCCAAATTTTGAAAAAGAAAGATTTACAACGTTTTGAAAATTTATCGGGAACTAATATCCTTCACACGTTGAAGAAGTCGGCTTATAAATTTTAAGGACCAGACAAAATAGTTGTGCAATTTGAGTGCCTAAAAAGTTTTATTGAATTTTTTTTAATGTCTGCACGTGCAGTTAAAAAAAGTTTTCCAAATAAGTCTTCCAATGCTAAGTGCGATGATGCTCTTTCCGATTTTAATAATAACGCTGAAGATGCTCCAGACTCAGTCTCATGTAAAAACTCTGTTGACTCTGAAGGTAATTTTGAAGTGGATAACAAAAATGTTCCATTAGTATATTTTTATTCTACATTCAAAAGAGATTACAAGTAATTCGCCATTGGAATGCATTACTGATGACCCAGAGGATTGGCCAAAAAGGATTTCTGACAAAATATGTGTGCTTTTTGTAAAACGTGAGCCTTGAAAGTTAAAAGTGAACCGACAGTGTCCCTTAAATAAAGACTGTCGCCGATTTGCACCAACATGTGTGAAAAGAACGGTGATGGTTGGTATACTCAGTCGCAGCTGATACAATTTTTCCTTTGGTTGCATGGTCCTTAGCTCTTTTAAATATTGGAAGGATTAAAATCGCATGAGTGCAGTGTATTCTATTTGCGCACTTGCTCTGCTTGGATAGAACTTTCTAATAGATTGCGTTGTAATTAAACAAGTGACTCGGCTCAACAAAACGCATAACGATCGAAAATAAACCATTGGCGGAATGTTGTCGAAAGATTACTCGCCGTCATCATATTTCTTGGAGGGGAATGCTTATCTTTTAGAGATTCGTCTGACACACCTCACAAAAAAGGAAATAGAAATTTTTTGATAGTAGTGGAGCTGCTGGCAAAATTTGACACTGTGGTGAAAAACACTTCACTTGAATAAGGCAGTTACCAGCCCAAGTTGCTCATATTTTTTCATAAATGATTGATCTAGTAGCTGAAAGAGCTAAAAATATAATTGTAACATAATTGAACTCTGCTAAGTAAGTACTATTGTATAGTGGTTGATTGTACACAAGATGAGAGCAAAGTTGAGCAAATGTTAATTGTTGTGCGTTATTAAGGTAAAGAAGTAAACTTCGAGAGCATGCTTGAATTTACAAAAGACTTGGCGGGAGAAATTGACACCGAAACTATCTTTCGGTTAGATCCTCCCATAAGATCTAGTACAAAAACCAAATATTTTCATACGAAGTTGAAGATGAGCCAATTTCGGATCCGAAAACAAAGTTAATGCTAGAATGTTACTATACAGTGTTAGATGCAGCAATTAAGTAATCATGAGAACTCGTTTTCTATTTTATATGACATCGGATCCCTAAAAATTAAAAATGTTGTCATACACGAAAAGTGTCAATGATATCGACCCTTGCGAAATGTTTGCTATCTGAGTCAATAGATCCAAAAACTACTCCATTAAAAGCATTGGAATTTATATCTAGCCTAAAATTTTTCGCTCCAAACGTAGCTATTGCTTTGCAAATACTACTTGGGGAAGGCAGCTTATCAAAATTAAAATTAATAAAAATTTATTTACGATCTACAATGTCACAAAAAATGTTGTTCGGTCTGGTTATGCTGGCCATAGAAAGCGACATTTGTCAAAAAATTGATTACGATAATCTCATAAAACCCTTTGCAGACGCCAAAGCAATAAAATTTTAGATAGAAATTTTCTAAGCGCAAGCCAGGTTTAAACTATCGCTTCACTGAAAATCGCAAAAATGTTATTTTGTTCAGTTTTGAAAGGATTTTAATTTTTTTTTTCATATCAAGTGAAATTTAATAAAACTAGCATTCTAGTACTAGTTTCTAAACTTAATCTTTATGTTTCGTTACCTTTCTAAGGAACCGAAAGTTGGCTGCGGAAATATGGTCTCATTTTTCATAAACAATTTAAGTTCTTATATGTTCTTAGAGTGCACAAAATACACGATTTTATAATAGACTACATATCTAACTTTTCTTAATTATAAATTCACATAATCTTTGCTCATATATCTTTGTATCGAGTATATGTTATCGCCCATCTCAAAATGCACGAAACTTGAATAAAAATGTGTTCATGAATAAAACTTTTTATTGTTTTTTTTTTCTCATAAAAATGGGGCGCCATATCGCACTCTGCCCAGGGCGCCAAAAACTCTAGCGCCGGCCCTGCGCTCACGAGGTGACTTAGTCCAGCTCGTGCACTTATCGATACGGGCAGTGAGGGATCATTAATTTCAGAACGTATTGCAAATCTTTTGAATTTACCCGAAGAACTTCTCAACTCTGTCATTACCGGTGTCAGCGAGATTCCCGTAGATTCTTGCAATCGAATAATTCACCTCAACGTTAAATCAACTTTAAATGGTTTCGAGCTTCAAGTACCCGTTTTCGTATTAAGAAAACTATCAACAATTTTGCCTACCAAGCTTCTTGATAACCAAACATGGCCTCATCTATCTGGACTTTCCTTGCAGATCCTGATTTTTTCAAACCTGCAAAAATTGATCTTCTGTTAGGCGCTGCATCTTACAATGAAATCATGCTTGAAGGCTTGCGCAAATTAAAAGGTTTCCCAATGGCTCAAAACACAGAATTTGGCTGGATTGTAATCGGAGCAATCGGGTCCAATTTTCATTTTCGACATACCTCTCGAACTATGGTTTCCAAATTAGAGGTGGATCGACTTTTCCATAAGTTTTGGGAAGTAGAGAATATATCTGAATTGCGAGAACTTACGCCTGAAGAGAAAAAGTGCGAGCAATTTTTCTCTAAAACCTTGAAGCGCACAGCTTCGGGTCGATACATGGTTCGTTTCCCTTTCAAAACATACACTGATGATACCCAAAACTTAGGGAAGTCCCGTCTAAGTGCCATTAACCAATTTATGCAGCTCGAGAGAAAGTTCTATAAAAATCCTGATTATCACTTGGCCTATTCAAGGTCCTTTCATGAATATATCTCATCTAATAGAGTAGAGCTTGTTAAAATCTCAGAACGAGAACTTACGAAATACGAAAATGGCTCAATTAGCGTGCAATGTTGATGTGGTAGATATACCACATCATGCTATTTACAAGGCCTCTAGCTCTACTACCAAGCTTCGAATAGTTTTTGACGCTTTCAGGAAAACTACTAACGATAAATCTTTGAATGATATCCTTTTTCCTGGTCCTAAATTGCATTGTGACTTATGCTCTGTTATTACCAACTGGAGATTTTATAGAGTTGCTTTTACAGCAGACCTGAAACAAATGTTTCTTCAAATTTTAATGCTTCCTAAAGATGCTCAATATCAAAGGGTCATATGGCGTGACCATCCTTCTGAACCTATCAAAGATTACTTTCTTAATACAGTCACGTTTGGCACTTGAAGTGCTCCTTATCATGCTAATAGAACAATACAACAGCTTGTGCATGATTTTCAAGCGTGGTATCCGCTTGCATTCCCATTTTTAATGAGCTCTACATATGTAGATGATGTTTTCGGTGGAGCGGATAGCGTCATAGAGGCGGTTAGTACTCAAAATCAATAAATCGATATTTTTTTCGAAGGAAAATTTCATCTACGGAAATGGGTGAGCAATAGGGACGAATGTCTTCAAATCGTACCATCCGGAGACCGTGAGATTCAACTTCCATTGTCATTAAATTTTGAAGATTCAGTTAAGACTTTAGGTATTTTTTGGCAGCCTTTTGAAGACATATTCAGATTTAAACTTAACTTTGATTTATTCTCAGCCTCAGACCAGCCTCAGACCAAAGCGTATGGTACTATCCACAATCGCTCGCTTACATGATCCGCTTGGATTTATCTCTCTTGTAATTTTACGTGCTAAATTACTAATGCGTAAATTGTGGATGGACCGCCTGGAATGGGATAATTCAGTTTCTGAAAATTTTTTCGAACAGGTAATATTCAATGCCATTTGGTGACATCCACCTCTAGACCTGCACCTGTAAGACCTATATCCATACCATGTCTGGAATTGCTATGTGCTGAGAAACTCTCTAAAATGATTGAAAATTTTTTATTGGAATGGAAAGTCACCTCCAAGATCCAAGGTTTACGCGTGGACTGATTCAGAAATCGTATTACACTGGCTTAACGGTGATCCTCACAAATGGGAAATTTTCGTGGCCAACAGGGTCACAAAAATCACTTCTATTATCTCACCAAGTCAATGGCGCCATGTGCCTTCTGATCAAAATCCGGCTGGCCTTGCTTCTAGAGACTCCAATGTATCTGGTCTCGAAATCTGCTCTCAATGGTGGTATGGGCCTAATTTTCTTAAAAAGGATCACCACTATTTGCCGCAACCGGTAAAACTTACCCTAAAATTTAGCGATCCCTTTTTAAACAAGGTGCAGATCCACCACACGCAAAAGATTTCTTCTGAGACATTACAAATCTTGGAAAGTTTTTCCACATATACAAAACTTTTACGATTTACAGCACTTATACAAATAGTGGCCGAAAGGGCTCGTGGTAAACCAACTCGATTACCATTGACTGTAAAAAATATAGATAAGGCTCGAGAATTCTGGATTCGCACTGTCCAAAATTTTTTTTTTCCAAACCGAAATGGCTGCCTTGAAGTGTCAAACTGCTATTTACTTAAAAAGCTCTATTGCAAATCTTAACCCTTTCATAGACGAAAATGGAATCTTGCGTGTCCGTGGTCGTCTCGAAAACTCCTCGCTTAGCTATGATGAAAAATATCTCATAATTTTACCTCCTTCTGGTCACTTTACAAATCTATTAATCTTAGAATTTCATAGTTTAACTCTTCACTGTGGTGCACAGTTGATTCTGACCTGGATACGCAAAAGGTTTTGGATTCTAAGAGTCCGTAAACGAGTTCGTTCCGTTATCTCAAAATGTATCACTTGCTACAGGATGAGAGCAAAACCAAACGAGCAATGAATGGGAACGCTCCCTTCTCCTCGCGTTAATGCTTCTTATGTATTCAGTACGTCAGGTGCTGATTTTGCCGGACCAATTGATGTAAAAGCGTCTAAGTGTCGTGGAAAGGTTACCTTCAAGGGTTATATAACTATCTTTGTCTGCTTTTCTACCCGAGCTATCAATCTTGAACTAGGGGCATTAAAAAGATTTCTAGCTCGACAAAATATGTGTTCTAATATTTATAGCGACAATGGTCAAACATTTGTAGGTGCCACTAATCAGTTGCAGTCGCAAGAAAAGGTTTGGCGACAACAAATACAGTCCCAAATTCTTCCATTTTTGGTAAACAGATCCATAAATTGGCATTTCATACCACCCAGGTCTCCGCACTTCGGCAGCCTCTGGGAGGCAGGTGTTAAATCTGTTAAATTTCATCTAAACCGAATCTGCAAAACACATTCTTATACTTATGAAGAATGGTCCACTCTTCTTGTCGAAATCGAAGGAATTTTGAATAGTCGACCTTTCTGCCCATTCACAGCCGACTCTGATGACATGACGGCTATTACTCCGAATCATTTCCTCAAAGGAGATATTTCAACAGATTTGACTGAACCAGATCTAGAACGCAATCCACGAATTATGAGTGCTCGTCTGAGTGAGTTTGTGAAGCCGAAACAATCCTTTTGGAGGCGGTGGAGCGCTGAATATTTAAATCAATTGCAATCCCGTCCAAAATGGTTTCAAGCTATAGACAATTTAAAGATTGACAACCTTGTAATGTCATTTATGTTCAGTTTGGTTTGCCATTTCATCATGAACAGGTTGACAAAAGAACAACGCTTGCAAATCGTGCAAATTTATTTCGAAAATAATATAATAAATAAATAATAATAAAGTTTACCGCAAGCTCCGTCCATTTTATGGTCAACATAATCGTCCATCAGAGCAATTAATTCGGTTAACCATGGGTCGTTTTCGCACTACGTTTACTCTATGTGATAATACGCATCCGCAGAGACGTCGAACAGTGCGCACCGAAGAAACAATTGCCGCTGTAGAGCAAAATGTTGAAGAGGACCCGAATGAATCGATTCGCCACCGTGCACAGCAATTGGAGCTTTGTCCATCAACTTTATGGAAGATTTTGCGTAAAGATCTTGGCTTGCGACCTTACAAGATCCAGCTTGTGCAAGAATTTAAGCCGCGAGACCATGCAATGCGTCGTGATTTTGGTGTATGGGCCGAAAATGAGATTGATCTCGATGCTGATTTTCATCGCAAAATTTTGTTCAGTGATGAGGCTTATTTTTGGTTGAATGGCTACGTCAACAAGCAAAATTGCCGCATTTGGAGTGAAGAGAATCCACATGAGACCCTTGAGACGCCATTACATCCACAAAAACTGACTGTTTGGTGTGCTCTATGGTCTGGTGGAGTCATTGGGCCATACTTCTTCCGAAATAATGCTGGAGAGTCAGTTACCGTTAATGGAGACCGGTATAGAGCTATGATAACCGACTATTTTGTTCCCGAATTGGATGGCATGAATGTGGATGAGTTGTGGTTCCAACAAGACGGCGCTACATTCCACACAGCGCACGTCACAATCAATTTATTGAAGGAAACATTCGATGAGCGCATAATTTCGCGGAAGTGACCTGTCAATTGGCCACCAAGATCGTGTGATTTGACACCATTGGATTATTTTCTTTGGGGATATGTGAAGTCGCTCGTCTACGCCAACAAACCAGAAACGTTAGGGGACTTGGAAGCCAACATTTGTGGCGTTATTGCCGACATACGGCCCCATATGCTCGAAAAAGTGGTTCAAAATTGGACCTGTAGAATTGGCTTTATTCGAGCCAGCCGCGGCGGCCACATGCCCGAAATCATATTTAAACATGAATGGCATAAAATTATCCTTCCAATAAAGCCAAATTGATGGACATTAAAACGATTTTCTTGTGTTTTATTTCAATTCGAAGCTCTATACCTCTAAAAAAAACACCCTTTATTAGTAAAAAATGAGAATTTACCACCTAAAAATTGGTTGATGGGTCGTATAACAGAAATCCATCCAGGGAGTGATGGTTTGGTTCGCGTTGCAACTCTCAAGACGTCTAACGGATTAATGAAGAGACCAATCGCAAAGTTATGCCGTCTTCCAATCGACCATTCCGCCTAACTTGTAAAATGCCTCATTATGCTTTGGTTACTTGCACTTATTTCTATCAGTTTTGGATTTGATCATACATATATATTATAAGTTCATCTTTAACCCAGATGATCAATGGGGCCCGCAATGTTGGATCTTCATCAACACATTTCATTTATTACTTTATTTAATAATAAGCTATTTCTTACTTAAAAATTAGTTTCTACTGTATTCGTAATAATTGCCAAAAATTGCATATCACTGAAAGCAATTTTTACACAACATTGATACGAAACGTCAAATGTTAATCATTTTCTTTTACTTCTGACAATTATTACGACGGTAACAGCAGCAAATTTTAGCAGCAACATAATTGTAAAATTAATCGAATAAGCATTTTGTAATCATTGGAATATTAAAGTGTTAAAAACAAAAGTAAAGTTTTTATTGTTACTCCGAGCATTGGACGTAACAGAATGCATGTGCTTTCATATCGATATTCCCGCCATAACTTTGGAAACTACGAGTTTTTTACTTATGACAAACACCATGTTTTTTCAACATAAAATCCGACATAAAATTTTTTTTTAATTTTTTTTTGTATCGAAATTCTCGACATAACTTTAAAAAATATGAGTTTTTATAAAGGCGCGCATCAATCTAATTGTATGAAATGTATGCTATTTTCCAGTTTATGCTGAAAAGTCGATAAATGTCAAACAATCAACATATGTCAAAAAATTGATAAATGTCAAAAAATCGATAAGTGTCAAAAATGTTGAAAAGTCAACAAAAAAATGTAAAATGTGATTAAGATGATTGAAATGTCAAACAAATCGATAAATGTAAAATAAAATTGAAACTAACGAACAATACGACCTGTTGTTGACAAAACTCGGAAAACACGATAAGCGATAAATAATATCGGGAAAATCGATTAACGTCGAAGCTAAGTTTCTAGATTGAAGTGCAACATTTCAAACTGAGATGAGGCATAATCTTTGCTTCGGTGCATAATGTGAATGATTTGTTTCATTAATTTATTCACTCTAAAATCAGTTATGAATTTGTTGAAAATAATGCGTCAAGTACTGAACATTTGTTACGGGTATCATAATTACAGGTTGCGTTAATCGTTCGCAATGCAAATAACAATTTGCGTCAAAAAATTTACTCAACGGGAAGAATTAAGTTACACATGTGCATTGTCGCCAACTTCAAATGCTTTTTTTTACTGCTTCATTCAGCCATTAATTCAAGGCATTCCCTGAGATTTCGACTTATTTGTTGCATTTACAAAAGAATTTTTTTCTAGCACTTCCGTCGACTGGTAGCTGCCTTTTTATACCCTACATCGAGGGTATATTCACTTTATCTCTCCGTTTGTATCACCTCGAAGGGGGCGTGGCAGGTATAGAGAAGTATATATATTCTTGATCAGCGTCACCACCTGAGTCCATTTGGCGATGTCCGTCTGTCTGTCTGTCCGTTGAAATCAGGTTTACGGGAAAGCCAGGTTAGGTTATTTCCGGGAGATGACGTATCATCATAACTTAGGCCACGAATAGGCCCATTGTATACCCGATATAAATATAGTCATTCAACCTAATTCAACCATTTCGATATTTTTACAAATTTCAATATGGATTTGAGATCTTTTGATGCTAGTTCATCTAAAGAGTCGAATGAGTAACTGCCAAAAACCTTAAAGCGTCGTTGCGCTAGCGAAGGACATTCACAGAGAAAATAAAAAATAGTCTCCTCAACATCAGGATCTTTACAGCCCCTGCAAAGATCTCCGAAGTTCGGCAGACCGAGCTTGGCGGAGTGCTTGCCAATAAAATAGTGTCCAGTTACTACACCAGTAAGGACTCTCAGATGAGCCCTGTCTAGTGAAATCGTAATGTACGTTCGTTTAGCATCATAAAATGGCCAAATTGATCTTGATGTCATACACGTCGATAATTGAGACCATCTAGAATTAGCTTCGCGAAGACACTGCAGATTTATGTTCATTTTAACTGTGTTTATTAATCGGCCGTTTTATAGAAACATCAACAGTTCTACCGATCATATTTGAGCCTTCCCTTGCCAGTTTGTCAGCATTTTCATTGCCGACAAAATTACTGTGACCTGGAACCCAACACAGAACGACGAACGGGAAAACTAAGAAAGCTAATTGAAAGAAACTTTCACACACAGGTCACATCTTCTTACAGGCATCTTGCTATTGAAAAAGGGGCGAAATCGGTTGACGGACACGCCTACCGCCCATACTCTATGTAAATTTACCCAGGCCAATTTTGAAAAAAATTGCAGCGATTTTGATGAAACTTGGTGATTTGGTGCGCATGTGAGCCAAATTAGGATTAGGCTGGGTTTCAAGTTCCCAAAAGGTCGTACAGGGGCGTGGCACAGCCCTAAATTTTATCATTTAAACTACCATATCTTGTAAGCCGTTGCGATGATATTTGGTAAACGGACACATATCAAATATATCTTGAATTGAGATAAAAGTGGTCGGAATCGAGAAAATAAACATAAATTTGAAAGCACTGTTTTAAGTGAACTATTGCAGCAATTGCTATGAAATTTAATGCAAGTGTTTCAGTTGCTATAGAGTATATCTGAATCAAAATTGGCTGAAATAGCACCAGTGGGCGTGGCAACTCCCATACAACTAAAATACGGTAAGTGGCGTATTTATCGAAACATGTGAGCAATCATACTAAAATTTGGTGTAAGAGGTTTGCTTATGGAAAGCTATTTCTGGATCAAAGCCGGGCTGGATTGTACCAGTGGGTGTGTCACCGCCCAAAATTATAAATTTAACTGCGGCACATATCGCAAACTATACAAGCTATTGTGCTGAAATTTAATATGAGGATGTCGATCACGAATATAGTTTATTGAACCAAAAGTGTGCGGAATTGGACAAGTGGGCGTGGCATATTTGTAATTTTTTATTTCTATTCGATTTTTTTCAACATTTTCCTTATTCTTTCGACTTTTTCAACCCTGTAACTTTTTCCAATATATCCTATATGTATTTGTCCGACTTTTTCAACTTTCTTCATTAGTTTCTTTATGTTTTCGACTTTTTCATCCATTTTGAATTGTTTCAAGTTGTTTCAACTTTTTTAGAGTTTTTCAACCTCTCTCAACTTTTTTCAACATTTTGCATATATTTTCGACTTTTTCAACATTTTTCAACCTCTGTCAACCTTTCTAACATTTCACATTTTTTTCGACTTATTCAACCTCTTCAACGCCTTTTTAACATTTATTTAAAAGGTACTTTCAACGCAGTGTAGGGTATGTGAGTTTCGGCCTGGCCGAAGATAACACCTTAAATTGTTTTTTGTTGTTTTTTTTTTACTGTGATGTTGGCAAAATTTTATTGGAGAAGTTATGATTAATATTGTGTTTAGCTTTATTGCTAAATTTATTTTCAACAAATTCATGACTGATTTTAGTGTGAATAAGTTAATGAAACAAATCATCCACATTATGCACGGAAGCAAAGATTATGCCTCATCTCAGTTTGAAATGTTGCACTTCAATCTAGAAACTTAGTTCCGACGTAAAATTGATATGTCTACGAAACTGTAAAACTGATGTACTATATATATAGTTGAATTGAATTGTAAAATATTATAATATTTTTTATTATTATACTTTTTACTTTTAACTTAAAAATCCAAATTTTTCAGAAATGTATTTACATATTACTTTTTTGAAAGATAGTTCATAATCGCTATTAAAAAACAACCGAAAAATTTTAATTTTTTGAAGTTTTTTATATCTAAGATCATATATATCTTACTTACTTACTTGGGTGGCCATAACAACCCGTTACCGGATTACGGCCGACCTTTAAAGCGCTCTCCAGGTGCCTCTGCTTCGCTTGCGCCTTCCCCAGTCACACCAAGCGTGGATAGTGTTTCCTCGGCTTGGTCTTTCCATTGGAGGCATGGTCTTCCTCTTCGTCGTCGCCCAGCGGTTTCCGCATCAAACACCTTTTTCGCCGGAGCTTCTTCGTCCATACGCACAACATGTCGCAGCCAGCGCAGACTTGGATAGTGATGCGCTTGACTTGTCAATGTCAGCGTAGAGCTCGTACAGTTCGTGGTTCATTCGAATACGGTAGTCGTCGCCGACGTGAACAGGACCGAAGATTTTGCGAAGAATTTTTCTCTCAAACACCCCAAGCGTGGCTGCATCAGTCTGCGACACAACCCATGCTTCTGCGCCGCAAAGTAGCACGGGTAAGATGAGCGTCTTGTAGAGTGTCAGTTTTGTTGGGCGAGAGAGGTCTCTACTACTCAATTGCTTACTGAGACCATAGTAACACCTATTAGCAAGAGTTAGTCTTCGCTTTATCTCCAGGCTGACATCGTTTTGAGTATTCACGGCGGTGCCAAGATAGGTGAATTCCTTGACAACTTTGAAAGTATAGTTGTTCGCAGTAACAAAGGATCCAATATGCCGCGTCTCCCTGTTTGTGGACAGCATATACTTTGTTTTGTTTTGCCCTCGTTCACCATCAAACCCACTTTCGCTGACTCTTTTTCGATAGCAGAGAACGCTGCTGTAACGTCTCGCTTACAATGTCCAATGATATCAATATCGTAGGTATATGCAAGGAGCTGGACACTTTTGTAGAAAATAGTGCCATTACGATGTACACTGGCTCTTCGTAACACCCCTTCCATCACAAAGTTGAAGAGGTTGCAGGATAGTGGATCGCCCTGTCTGAAACCTCGTTCGGTATCAAATGGTTCGGAGAGGTCCCTTCCTACTCTGACGGAGCTGGCTGTGTTGCTCAACGTCATTCTGCAAAGCCGCACTAGCTTCGCAAGTATACCGAACTCAGACATGGTGGCATACAGGCAATCCCGTATCGGGCTATCGAAAGCAGCTTTAAAATCGATAAAGAGATGATGGGTATCGATCTGTTTTTCGTGGGTTTTTTCCAGGATTTGACGTAGTGTGAAGATCTGGTCTATGGTGGACTTACCAGCTCTAAGGCCGCACTGATAAGGCCCAATCAGTGTGTTGGCAAACGGCTTAAGTCTTTCACACAGTACAGTCGACAGGACCTTGTAAGAGATGGCAAGAAGACTGATTCCCCGGTAGTTAGCGCAGATTGTAGGGTCACCTTTCTTCAGTACAGGACAAAGGACACTGAGATTCCAATCGTCGGGCATGCTTTCTACTAGCCATATTTTGCAGATGAGTTGATGCGTACATACTATCAGCTGATCGCCGCCGGTCTTGAATAATTCAGCTGGCAGGCCATCGGCACCGGCCGCTTTGTTGTTCTTAAGTCGTTGGATCACAACTCGTACCGCGTCATGGCTAGGTGGTGGTACGTCCACGCCACCGTCGTTGATTGGTGGCATCGGGTTAATTTCTCCAAAGGCGGGATTGGTGGAGTCATCGCCAGCAAGTAGCTTGGAAAAGTGTTCCCTCCATAATCTCAGTGTACCCTGCGAATCCGTAACCAGATTTCCATGCTCATCTTTACAGGTAGATGCTCCGGGATGAAACCTTGGGTAAAATTGCTGGTAAAATTTTCGAGCATTATTCCTACCCCGTAACACTTAGAGTTTCTCACGCTCGTGCCTTTCCTGCTCTCGTTTCTTGCGTCTGAAAAGGCGCCTCTCTTCCTTTTTCTTTTCCCGGTAGCTTTCGTGCACGGCTCGCGTTGCTGCTGACTGCAGGGTTCTTTTGTAGGCGGCGTTTTTCACTGCAGTAGCTTCGCGACACTCCTGGTCATACCATTGATTTCGCGGAAGTGGGCGTCGGAAACCAATGACTTCCTCAGCGGCAGAGCGCATGGAGCGGGATATATGCGCCCAAAGTCCACCGGCATCATCGGGTAGAGAGTCAGGTTGAAGGAGCAGTTCTGAGAGGCGAACGGAATAGGCTTCGGCTGCCCGATGTGATTGTAGCTTAGCGACGTCCAGCTTTCGTTGCGTACCAGAGCGTATATCCTTTGCATTGCACAGCCGCATGCGTATCTTGGCTGCAACAAGATAGTGATCGGAGTCAATATTGACTCCCCGGAACGTACGAACATCTAGCACGCGGGAAGCATGCCTTCCGTCGATCACAACATGATCGATTGGGTTCCGTGTTTTCTGATCAGGAGACAGCCAGGTGGCCTTGTGGATATCGAGGTGTTGCAATCTGGTGCTACTTACTACCATGTTTCGCACCTCGGCGAAGTCCATCAGCCGTAGACCATTGTTTGAGGTGGTCTCGTGAAGGCTGAACTGATCGACAGTGGGGCCAAATATACCTTCTCTTCCGACCTTTCCGTTGAAATCCCCGGGTACAATTTTAACGTTGTGGGCCGGGCAGCGGTCGTATACTTCCTCGAGTCTCGCATAAAAGGCATCTTTGACAGCATCGTCCTTTTCCTCCGTCGGGACGTGCGCGCAAATCAAGCTGATGTTAAAAAATCGAGCCTTGACGCGGATCGTAGCCAAGCTTTCGCTCACAGGTGTGAACCTGGAGATATGGTGGCGAAGTCTCTTGCTTACTACGAATTTGCATCCCAATTCGCGCCTCTCCACTTGGCAGCTGTAGTAGATATCGCAACTTGCTTGGTTAGAGCAACTTTGTCCTATCCATCTTATTTCCTGGATGGCGGCGATGTCAGCCTTAATTTTTCTGAGGGCACAAAGTGCGTGTTTCTTTGGAGTTCGCACGTATTGTTCCATTTTTCTTGTTATCTTTCTGAGTTATGTTCAGTTGACATAGCTCTTTTTAAGCTTATTTGGTTTATACATGTGCTATGATTTTTATAATTTTATTTTCATATAATTTCAAAGTTCTGGAAAATTTTCCAGCTACTTTTTTTATTATTATTGAAAAATTGGCGGGTTCTCCATATTAAGAATTTTGGTTTGTTTTGAGACTAATAATTATTATATTAATAATTTTTGTATTGAACTTTTTAGTCATTTATACAACCAACATGACAATAGCAATAGTTGGAGAAATTGGGTTCCCCATTGGCATTCCGTAATTTTGAATATATATTGCTTCGCTATCATTAAATCCAAAGATGAACTGAATTTTACTACTGAACGAGAAAATAATAAAAAATTAAATTTCCTAAATATGTCCATTTACAATATCAACAATAACATAGAAACTAATTGGTACACTAAAGATATAGCTTCCGGTCGAATAATAAATTTTCTTTCTAATCACCCTCCCCAACAAAAATACAATACTGCAAAAAATCTTATAAAAACTGCACTAAGTCTAAGTGAAACACATTTCCACAACAACAACATTCTAAAATTAACAAAAACTTTACAAAAAAACAGCTTTCCCGCCAATGTAACAAAATCGCTAATACAACAAGCAACAAATGAAATACAAGAAAATAATAGCAATCACTTATTACCAGAAACAAAAAGAGTTGACAAAAAATATTTCTCTTTACCATACATCCCTTCTCTAACAAAGCACCCAAAACATTTTTGATAATAACATAAGCACGGCATATAAAACAAACAGAACAACTCTCTCTCTCTCTCTAAACATAAGACCAACACAAAAAATAACAAAAACTTTAACGTTGTATATAGAATAGAATATACTGGCAACAATAATGAAAACTGCAATAAAATATACATTGGACAAACAAAAAGAGATTTAAAAATAAGACTAAAGGAACACAAAAAATCGACTACAGCTCTGGCTCAGCATATAAGCGAGAAGAATCATGTTGCGAACTTCAACACGGTAAAATTTTAGAAAAAGAAAGAAAAACAAACAGAAGACTTATGTTAGAGAGCCTTCATATAAAAAGACATCAAGATACAACAATAAACAAAAAAGAAGACTCAGAAAATATAAGCTGTCTCTACAACTTAAGGACCAACTAAACCATGCACAATTTGACTGCAGTCAACTTATGCAAGTGTGCGAATACACACAAATCGTATATCAAAACTACAACGTATTTAACAAAAAGTTTCGTTCAATTTCCACAAATGTCATTTCCTTAAGGAAAGAGCGAAACTGAACGCACTTTCTGTGCGGAATCAGCTGTTTATGCATTGTATACATAAAAAAAAATTTTTGCAATGGAACTTGAAGTGGAAAATACTTTTGTTTTGAAATTAATAGAAAATGTGAAAAAGAAGATAATTAAACCAGGGACCAAAAATAACTATTATTTGCTTTTTTCAGATTGAAAATATTGCCCAATTTTAATAATTATTTTTAAAAATTGATTTATAATTATTATGAATAAGAAATATTTTATTAGTTGTCAATAACTATTATTTTTCAATGGATTCTTTTTTACGTTGAGTTATAACTATTATGAATAAGAAATATTTTATTAGTTGTCGATAACTATTATTTTTCAATGGATTCTTTTTTACGTTGAGTCATAACTATTATGAATAAGAAATATTTTATTAGTTGTCAATAACTATTATTTTTCAATGGATTCTTTTTTACGTTGAGTCATAACTATTATGAATAAGAAATATTTTATTAGTTGTCAATAACTATTATTTTTCAATAGATTCTTTTTTACGTTGAGTCATAACTATTATAAATAAGAAATATTTTATTAGTTGTCAATAACTATTAATTTGGAAAAAATATTTTTTACATTGTTTTGAAAAAAGTGTTCAACAGATAGTCATCGGCTCAAAAATGTGCGCGATTTTGCCTCATTTTGAAGTTTTTTTACTTCAATCAATGAAAAGAGGTCTAAAAAGGATATTGGCCATCACTAGAAGTGGTACCGATCCTTAAAAGTGATCTATTTAGGTCCATTTTCGATTTTTTTTTGCAAAAAATCGATGGAAAGAGGTTGACAATGGGTTTTGACCATCACCAGCGTTGGTCCCAATTAAAAAAGTGGTCGTTTTTGGTCCATTTTGAAAAAAAAAATTTTGTACCAATCGTTGAAAAGAGGTCAAAGTCGAAAAAAGTACCAAAAAGTGCCCGATTTTGGTCCATTTTCGAAATTATGTTTGCACCAGTCGTTGAGTGGAGGTCGAAAATAGATTTTGGTCATCATCAAAGGTGGTCCCGAGTCCCAAAAAAATCCCGATTTTGATCCATTTTCGAAATTTCGTTTGCACCAATCGTTGGAAAGAGGTCGAAGTCGAAAAAAAGTACCAATACGTGGCCGATTTTGGGCCATTTTCAAAATTTTGTTTGCACCAGTCGTTGAATAAAGGTCGAAAATAGATTTTGGTCATCATCAAAGGTGGTCCCGAGTCCCAAAAAGTTCCCGATTTTGATCCATTTTCGAAATTTTGTTTGCACCAATCGTTGGAAAGAGGTTGAAGTCGAAAAAAAGTACCAATAAGTGGCCGATTTTGGTCTATTTTCAAAATTTTGTTTGCACCAGTCGTTGAATAGAGGTCGAAAATGCAATTTGGACCTCATTTAAGGTGGCTCCGGACCCTGGAAAGGACCGTTTTGGACCCATTTTCGAAAAAAACTTATTTTTTCTGTAATAAATGGAAAAAGGTCGAAAATGGATTTTGGACATCATTTAGAGTGGCTCCTGAGTCCGGCCCCGAGAAAGAACCGTTTTTGGTCCATTTTCGGAAACATTTTTTTTTTCTGTAATTAATGGGAAAACGTCGAATATAAATATTTGACATCATTTACGGTGGCTCCGGACCCTGGAAGGGACCGCTTTCGATCATTTTGGTAGTTTTCAAGTTCCGGAGCTACTCTAAAAGATATCCAAAATGCATTTTCATCCTTTCATAATCGATTGGAGCAACAAAAAATCTTAAGGTGGTTCATAAAAATTTTTTTTTTTTGTTCGAATCGATAGGGAAATGTTGACAGTAGTCATTTTCGAGCTTTATCTATGCATTGGTGCAAAAAAAAAATTTTTATGAACCACCCTAAAATTTTTTGTTGCTCCAATCGATTATGAAAGGTTGAAAATGCGTTTTGGATATCGTTTGGAGTAGCTCCGGAACTTGAAAACTACCAAAATTATCGAAAGCGGTCCTTTCCAGGGTCCGGAGCCTCCTTAAATGATGTCAAATATTTATATTCGACGTTTTCCCATTAATTACAGAAAAAAAAAAATTTTTCCGAAAATGGGTCAAAAGCAGTTCTTTCTCGGGGCCGGACTCAGGAGCCACTCTTAATGATGCCCAAAATCCATTTTCGACCTTTTCCCATTTATTACAGAAAAAAGAAGTTTTTTTTCGAAAATGGGTCAAAAACGGTCCTTTCCAGGGTCCGGAGCCACCTTAAATGTGGTCCAAAATTCATTTTCGACCGCTATTCAACGACTGGTGCAAACGAAATTTCGAAAATGTATCAAAATCGGGAACTTTTTGGGACTCGGGACCACCTTTGATGATGACCAAAATCTATTTCCGACCTCTATTCAACGACTGGTGCAGACATAATTTCGAAAATGGACCAAAATCGGGCACTTTTAAGGATCGGTACCACTTCTAGTGATGGCCAATATCCTTTTTAGACCTCTTTTCATTGATTGAAGCAAAAAAAACTTCAAAAATTAGTCAAAATCGCGCACATTTTCGAGCCGATGACCACCTCTGGTGATGTCATAAAAACCACCTCCCCATCGATTGGTGCAAAAAGATTCGCAAAAATGAAAATCTGTTGAACACTTTTTTCAAAACAACGTAAAAAAATATTTTTTCCATATTAATAGTTATTGACAACTAATAAAATATTTCTTATTCATAATAGTTATGACTCAACGTAAAAAAGAATCCATTGAAAAATAATAGTTATTGACAACTAATAAAATATTTCTTATTCATAATAATTATAAACCTATTTTTTGACATAAATGTTATAATAGTTATGTCCCTGAATTAAACAGTAAAATAAACGCATTTTATTGAAATCGAAATATAAAGGAAAGGGCTTGGAGTGAAGTTGCAGAAATATGCATTTTAATGTACACACACACACAATACATACAATAATTTGATTGAAAATTCAGTGATGCCACGCGCTGCACTTGCCAATACTTTTCCCCACAATCTACACGCATAGTACAAAATGAGCAATTTTGTTTTCTTATTTTTGTCTTAAAATTAGTAAAAACAATGTCTGGATTACATATTTATTGCTTTAAGTATCTAAATTAATGTCATTGAATAACATTTTGTGAATGAATTCAATTTATTTAGGAAATATAAGAAATAAAATTTATGCAATTGTGGGAATATTTCACACGCTTGCCAACTATGGCTACATCGCTTCTTAAGTTCAACGAAGTACAACATAGCCACTAAAATGTCTTCTCTGAGTTTCTTAAACATCTGACAGGCTTTTCGTTCAAATTTGATAGTAGGTTACGCTAGGCGATGCATGGTTTAGTTGGGCCTTTAGCCTTAAGACTTAACCAAAATAGACGTGACGAGACGGTAGCAATTGAACGAACTTTTGCACTCGTTTCGTCTGTTTTGACATTTAACCCAAAATGTTACGCTAGCCAACGAACCAAAAAACCTGTTATGACGAGTAGTAACGTTTTGAAGTTCGGTTCTTACGGAACAACTCGTCTCGTCAAAATGTTTCGATCACTTTCGATCAATAACGTTGGTTCATTTTGGCTATCAACATTGGTTTACATACACTCGAACTTACTCGTTACGTCTCGTCTCGTCTATTTTGGTTTAGGCTTTAGTTGAAAAAAGAAATAGACAAAACAACATCAACGGATAAAGTGTTTCTTTTAAACAATTTTTTTAGAATCTAATTTAATTTAAGTAAGTGTTATCATTAAGTAAATAATGTGTTAATTTAATGTATCTTTTTTCTTTGTTATTTCTATTTTTGCTTGTGGTTTTTTAATATATTTCTGTTTTTCTGTATATTGTTTAACAATGCCCCGAAGAGGTCGCCAAATAGCGACGAAACGTCGGCAACCATATTTTTAAAATTATAAATATTTAAAAAATATAAAATTAGTACCATAAAAGCTTAATTGAAACTTTTATTTAAAAACAGAATCTTTCGTCCGAAGTAGTTGAAAAAGTAGCGCAAAAAGATGAAAATATTGCTTTCAAAGTTGAATTATTCAACGCATTGAGTTGAAAATTCTATCGAAAAATTTCTATTTCGTCCAAAATAGTTGAAAAAGTTGCTTTCGAAGTTGAATTATTCAACTCAGTGAGTTGAAAACTTCCACAAAAGTATACATTTTCATCCGAAATAGTTGAAAAAGCTCCACAGAAAGTTGAAAAATTTGCTTTCAAAGTTGAATTATTCAACGCAGTAAGTTGAAAATTCACACAAACGTTTTCTTTTTCGTCCAAATTAGTTAAAAAAGTTCCCCAGAATGATGAAAATGTTGCTGTTAAAGTTGAATTATTCAACGCAGTGAGCTGAAAATTCGCAGAAAAGTTTACTTTTTCATCCGAAATAGTTGAAAAAGTTCCTCAAGGAAGACAAAAATAAATTTTTTCAAAGTTGATTTATCAACGCAATGAGTTGAAAATTCGCAAGCTAGGTGACCATTTAAAAGCTAATTTTAAAGAGGAAGAACGGTACTAAATGATGGTTATATTAAAATTAAGATGAACAAATTTTTTTGAATCCTATACATGGCCTTAAAAGTAGACAAAAAAATCTAATTTTTTAAGTACTTAACCTCAAACATTTCAGAATTCTGATATGATGAGTCAATTCTGAGGCCAAATTCGGATTCATTGAAAAAAATTTCTTCGGAAAACAAACTTTAAAAAATGTACTACCCAAATTTACCTAAAGCTTGAACTTAAGCCTGTTTTCGAGGATTTTTCATTTTTCTATTACTCTGGTGTTCTGATAAAAAATACTGGAACATCGGGACTAGCCAGAATCTCTTAGTCTGTTTTCGGACAATAATGTTCAAGAATATTAGACTATGAAAAAAAATGTATTCCTCGAGCTTACCTCACTTAAACCCAAATTTGCTCTGTTTTTTATCTGTTTTCTGGGAGTTTTTCGGTGCTACCAAGATACCCAGCCACTGTATAGCAAAGCACCCATGACCATCGTATTCAGCAGATCTTAAAATATAAGAATCAATTACAACAGCCCGTATCTCATGCGGAATTGTCTTTTGGGCAGAGCTATAATCACTTGCCAAATAAAAAAAATGAATTTAATTCACAAATCGGACACTAGCGACCTCAATATCAATATGTTTTAATGAAATTTTCAAGGCTTCAATTTTTGACATAACACTAACTACTTTTCGTATAAGCAACAGAGAAATCGTAAACTCGATTTTTTTTTTGGTCACTCTAATGTAGATATGGATGTACTTACCTTTAAGAAAATTCAAAACAAATTGTGTGTGTACACTAGGGTGATTCAAATTTTTTTTTTTGTTTTTTTTAAGGTGCTGTTGCTTAAAAAGTAAGTTTATGATATGAAGAAAAAGCTCACGAAAATTCAGCTCTGTAACTCAATTTTATAAGGTGGCGCCGGAGCCTGTTAGTTATACATGTAAATTGTATGGAAAAATTATTTTTTACAAAAAAAGTATCTAAATGAATAAGTGATTAGTGCTGTTGAGCTGAAAAGGGTCGTTTTTCGACGTAATTTCTTACGCTGAATCCGAATCTGGCCTCAGAATTGACCCATCATGTCGGAATCATGAAATACTTGAGGTTAATTACCTAAAACATGATGGTTTTTGTCTACTTTCGAGGCCATGTATAGGATTCAAAGAAAGTTGATCAGCTTATTTTTAACAAAAGCATCATTTAGTACCATCCTTGCCCTTTAAAATGAGCTTTCAAGTGGTGATCTGTGATGCTTCCTTGCAAAGTTGCAGCCATTTCAAGGTGACATGAATTTGAAGCCCGTTGGTTAATATTGTTGGGTTGCAACCCTTTGTAGGGGATCCAATTCATGTCACTTTAAAATAGCTATAACAGATTAAAACCTAAGAAAGATTATTAAAACTCTGATTCCTTGGCGTGGCATTGCTCCAAATGGAGAAAAACGGTATCACGGCTGTGTCACAACACCGATTTTGATGAAATTTGGTATGTATAGATTGAAACTTGAGTAAAAATATTTTTTACGTGGGATGTGCCACGCCTCTTGCAGGAAAAACGTTTTAACAGCAAAAAGGCAAGTTTTATTTTTTTTTAAGAAAAATATCTACTCTTTCCTCTTTTCTTTGTTAAAAGTGATCTCAGTAATTGATTTGATAAATATAAACATTACATTTGTTTTTTAATTACTGTATACATCTTAAATATTATTATTTATATAAATATTAAAGTAGTTTTGAAAAATTACCCAAGTGAACATAAACGGAAAAATATGTCCCGTTCGAATTTATTATCATGCTTTGTAAGAAAAAAAGTAAATAAGATTTTTCAATCAAACGAAATCTATTAAAAAGTTACATTATTCCATAACATTTTAAAATTAGTCGCATTAAAAAATGTTGACAGGTTTCGCTGATTTCTGCTTTTCTATAGATGGCCATGAAAAACACTTTCGTTTTTTGTCCCGTTCGAATGGCTTTTTAATTGCCTCTAACTTGGAACCAGTACTACGTCTGGCATCAACTTTACCACTCAATATATGCTATCAATGGGCTATTCCTTAAAGTAACAGAAAAAAATAAAAGTGATTTACTTTGACTTTTATTCCACTTTAAATAAAAACTTCCGTCCCGTTCAACATGAGAAAAATGCCCATATGCAAATTTGTCGACTCCGATTCGAAAAAAATCAGATCTGTTAATTTAGAAAAATGCAGATATCTTGGTTTTGAAAAAGGATAATGATATGCGGTTTCGGCATTTTTTTAAGCAAATAACAGTTCTTTAAAAATAATGTACCATGGGGTCGGCGGTAACACAATATTTGAGGTTTTGCAGCTAGAAAGTGGACAATCGGTACTTTTTTACTTTTGTCCGGTCAACTGTCAGTTTTTTTTTATAAGAAAAATAGTAGAAGAAGAAAAACAAATCACGGATTTGAATTCCCCGGTCGATAGTTTCCCGAAAACCACACCCACTTTGTTGGAAAATTGCACCATTTTTTAAATCAATATTTTTGAAAATGGGTTGCTTACTTAAAACAGAGGATGCTAATCCAGTTTTTAATATTAACCTTAATCCTAGTAATGGGCTTTGTCCAGACATATAAAGCTACTGTAATCCGCTGACACATCATGAAAAAATTAAAAGGTTTTTATTTTGAACCGCTCTAATACGTACATACATATTTTATTAATTTTGAAAAAAACATTGGCGGGCCAAATAAAAACAGCTCGCGGGCCGCACTTTTCGCTTCATTGTTATATGTATTTAATAAAATAAGACAGCACGCCAATTACCCTCAAGCCGGCACTGACGTCGTAGCAAAGAAACGCGTCCGCCCATTAACCATAGTGTTGTTGAACGACAATTAAGTTGCAGTACTGTCCTCAGAAACGAAAAGGGCGTACCTCAAAAGAATTCATATTCATGATACTTATGGCATCGGATAGCTTAAGAAATTACGCGTCTAATGAACTACTCCAAATGCCGGTATCTCAATTCAAACATATAAAAAATCTCCTAAGAAAATTTGTTCTATCTCAATTTTACAGGAATTTCAACAAATTGACATAAAAAAAACATCAATTACACTCGTTTACACTCAAAATGTTCCATTGATCTGAAGTTACTTTTCTTATGTAGATTTTCCTGCTGAGTTCGAAAATGAAAATAAAAATTTTTTGAATGGTACAGTTTTCGATATATTGTGGTTTTTTCACTTTTTCGACCTCTTTGCACTTTGAAACTCATATCTTGAGCTAGAATTGTCCAATTTCCTTTTTCTTAGTTTCATATTAAAGATAATAAAATGATAAATAAACGTGTGCAATTACATTTTTTTATTAAAAAAGTGGTTCAAAAGATACAATATCAATAAATCAAATCAAAACATAGTTCCTTTTCCACAGTAACCAGTGCATTTTTATTTTCTGGGCTATTGAAGGTATTACGCAAACTTATTCTAATAAATCGAAAACACCAAACAATAAAGAGAATTGCAACGATTAAACTAAACAAATTGTCGAAAAAATTGATATGATCAGAAAATGTGGGACTTTGACTTATTCATTCAACCGTTTCTAACGTTGTCATTTTACAGTCGGTTTCCTTGTTGAATAGCTTAATTTTGAGATCGGGATAACATAACATAATATTTGAGGTGTTGCAGCTAGAAAGTGGAAAATTGGTCCTTTTTACTTTTTTCCGGTCAATTGTCAGTTTTTTTATAAGAAAGAAAGAAGAAGAAAAAAAAACAAATCACGGATTTGAACTCCCCGATCAATAGTTTCCCGAAAACCATACCCCCTTTGCTGGAAAATTTCATAGCGTCTGTCACTTGCTCAATTTTTTAAATCAATATTTTGGAAAATGGGTTGTTTACTTAAAACAGAGGGCGCTAATCTAGTTTCAAAGTTTTAATTTTGAACCGCTCTAGGGTATATTACCTTTGAAGCACATTTACTGTAAAAATAGAAAACTAAGTATGTTATTATTGCATTTTTAATTGAATAAAGATAACATTTTTCAAAAAAAAATCCATCTTGAATCTTAAATCATAAAATTTGTTCTAAAATAATTTGAAACAAAAATCGGGACCAATATAATAAAAAGTGTATAAGATTACAGCATTAAATGGGAGTCAATTGATAGAGCTCGATGAGCCTAATTAGAATATATAGGGTTGCCTTACCAAAGCCTGTCCTAAACAAGGGTTGCCATCCGATTTTTGGCCCAAAATATTTTAGAAAAAATTTTATGGTTTCAGATTTCAGCTTGAAATGTATGTCAAATGATAGAGCTCGATGAGCCTAAAAAGAATATATAGAGTTGCCTTGCCCAAAGCTATCCTAAACAAGGGTTGCCACCCAATTTTTGGGCCAAAATATTTTAGAAAAAATTTTATGATTTAAGATGTAATTGTGTCGAAAAATATTATCTATATTCAATTAAGGGGACATGACACCTTTAAAAAAATTTTTCTTAAGTGTTCTAAAATGCGTAGAATTTTTATAAAAAACAAGATATCATTTTGAAACCTTGCACATATATTTTGACACAAAACAATATTTTAAAAAATTTTTTTTTTAATTTTTTTTATGTAATTTATGACCACTAGAGTTTTTTAAAAAAAAACCCCAAAAAATCACGGCGGGCATGATTGCAGCTCACTGGAACATCTGAAAAACAAAAACAAAAAAATAAGAAGTTTCAATCAGCATCAAAGCCACCAGGGAATGAACTACAGGCAAAAATTTTGGTCCAAAAATTCAGTCGTTGACTGAACTCGAAAGGGAACGGACGCCTTTTGCTCGCTCAGCGTTAATTTTAATTGTTTGAAAGTTTTAAAATTGTTTCTAATATAATTTCATTTGAGATGAATGCGCAATGTAACAAGTGCACTCGTGCGATTCCCGATGAAACTTCTTTGCAATGTCTCGCCGGATGCAAAATGTATTACCATACGAAATGTATCGATGAAAATATTTTGAATATTAATAAAGAATATACTAAACATATTGTAGCGAAATTTGGTTTATGCTGGAAGACTCTTGAAATAAATACCAACGAAAGAAACTAAACGATACTAGCTAGCATACACCATCTAGCGTAATGGTGTAAAAATAATAAACCGAACAGACGCTGCAGTACACTATTAAAGTCAATAACATAGAGAAATTATCGCCGTCGTACAACGTACAACGCCATCTATCATCTAGCATAATAGCTAGCTCAACGTCAGTGCGCCATGCTGGTGAATTGTGGATAGTGGTAGAATGCACGCTACAAAGTAGCACTGGTGGGTTGTAGATAATGGTAGAATATACGCCACTTAGAAGGTACTGGATTATTCGAGAGAGTGATGACTGCAGTATAAAAAGGGTTGTCATCTGAGCTGAGGACACAGTTGAGTTAGAACAGCGAAGCAATAAGCAATAAAGTGAATACAGTGTGATCCGTAGTAGAACAAAACAGTTTTCTATACAGTGTTAAATTAATATTAGAATTTGAACGTTAATAAAATAAACCATTTTATAACTAAATAAGTTTGTGTGTTTTTAATTGTTACACAATTCAGTGATCGAACTCAGAAAAGTGTGAGAGATCGAAATTATCGTCAAAGAGACAGAAATTTCGTAACAATATTTTGGCTGTGTAACTCTTGTTCGAGTGTGTCAAACCTCGGTATTTTTTCATAAGTGTGCTCTATGTCTGAGCATCTACAAAAAATTTCTAAAGAGATTTCGGAAATAAAAAGACAGCTGTCTGACACTAACTGTGGGCGGTTAAACTTAGTTTCAACTGAAAAAGAGTCTGCAGCTCAAATTATACAAAGCAAACAACCTCAACAACAACAACCTCAACAAAACATCAGCAAGAGCAGAAAAAGTCAGAACAAAAAAAGAAAGTGCTAAAACAACAAGAGTAGCAGATCGAAGTTCAAACTAATTTACAACAGGCAAATAAATAGACAGGCGAAACAAAATCATTATAAGCAATACCAACAACAAAATGCAAAACATAAGCAGCAGAAATCGGAACCTACACCCGGCAGTTCTTGTATGGACAGTACGCTTCGCGCTGCTGTAAATAATGTTCGCATACATGTAGCCAATTTAAACAAAGATACCACACCAGAAAATGTGTTGACACATGTAGCAAAAACTTTCTCTTTGAAAATTGAAGAAATTAAATGCTATCCTTTAATACTGAAATCGCAATTCGGCGCTAGGTCGGTCGCGCTTTGAACAACTTTGACCGGCGCTTAAAAAACTTTACAAAAATATACGATATTGGCTGTCAAAACGCCTGACCTTACTTTTTGTAAATCATAATGTTGCGAGCGTCTGTCATTTTAACATTGTCAATAAAAGGAATTCTATTTGTCAGTTTTTTGCTTAATTTTGTCGTGTTTTTTAGTTTTGATTGTTATTTTCATAAAATAAATAGATTTCAACGAAATGGATAATTTAGTGGACCTTATTTTATCACTGCATGAAACGCTGGGTAAACGAGAAGTGTCAAAAGCACGTTCTAGTAGAAAGTAGCTCTACTCGAACTTCGGGCATATCGTTGATCGTATTTACGATAAAACGCAACGCGACGCCTGCGGTCGCATTTAAGATTACAGCATAAGCATGCATTGTTTCACTTTCAGCTGTCAGAGTGCGACCGACCGAACGCAGCATTGCGATTTCAGCATAATAAAGCGGGATACAAATTATACTACGCTTAAATCAATAAGTTTTTTAGCGATTGTACCATCAACTCATTTTGATATAATTAAAATGGTAGAAAATTGGCCTGCTAGGGTGAAAAAATTTCAACATTATCCAAAAAACGAGATGCGAGGACGTGCTCCAGCAACCTTGCAATAACAAACATCAATAATGTGTTAAGTTGAAATCGCAATGCGGCGTTCGGTCGGTCGCGCTTTGGCCAACTTTGATCGGCGTTTGAAAAACTTTACAAAAATGTACGATATTTTGTAAATCATAATGTTGCGAGCGTCTGTCATTTCGACATTGTCAATGAAAGTTGCTGGATTGGAATTTCAATTGTCAGTATTTTGCTTATTGTGTGGTGTTTTTTAGTTTTGATTGTCATATTCAGAAAATAAATGGATTTGGACGAAATGGACAATTTAGCGGACCTGGCGTTGATTGGTCTTATTGGGCACGTTGCTTACGAATACGAACAAAAAAGTAATGAGTGGTCAGTACAAAGGCAATGGGTTCGTAAACTGAATTTGAACAGGGCCGTGGAAGGTTTTTACGCTCTTAATTTCCAAAAAATGCAAACTAAGAACCCGGTGCAATTTTTAAAAATTACAAGGATGAAATCGGAAACATTCGAACTTCTGCGTGCTCTTATTGAACCATCTTTGGAGAAATGTTCTTGGAGGGAACCCATTTCACCATCTTGCAGACTGTTTCTGGTTTTATTGTATGTACTTATATTTTCTAATTATTATACTAAAATTAATTGTATCTTGTTTTAAAGGTATATTTCGCAAGGAGTGCCCAAACAAGTTTTGGCGTGGATATTCTGTATGGGATACTCAACTGTTCAATACTGCATTTATGAAACATGTGAAGTAATTTGGAATATTCTGATGCCACTATATTTGCAACCACTTTCAGAGGTGAATTGGAAGCAAAATGCAGTGAAATTCGAAAAAATGTGGAATCTCCCAAACTGCGTTTCCGGTATTGATGGAAAACACATTAATATGCGATGTCCTCCAAGAGCTGGATTGGAATATTACAATTACAAGGGCCACCACTCAATAGTTCTCTTTGCTGCTTGTGATGCTGACTATATTTCTGTTGCTGTTGACGTTGGTGCCTATGGGAGTCAGAGCGATGGTGGGATCTTCGCAGAATCCTCGTTTGGAAAAAAACTAATGAAAGGCGACTTAACCTGCCTGCAGCATCTTTACTCCCAAACTCTAACATAGAGCTTAGTTATTATTTAGTTGGCGATGCAGCCTTTCCTCCGGGGAGACTTTTGAATGACGAAAAATACAATTTTAACAAGCGGCTATCGTGCGCTAGGCGTGTCATTGAGAATGCATTTGGCATTCTGGTGGCCAGATGGCGGATTTTGCAAACAACTTTAAATATGTTACCTTCTAACGTTGAAAAAATAGTTAAGGCTACAGTTGTTTTGCACAATTTTGTAAAACTCAATGATGCTGCTTATTGCTCAGAACAGTTTGTTGATATCTGTGACAAGAATAACGAAATTGTTCACCGGGGCCAGTGGCGCAATGAAGTCATTCCTCTTTCTCAAGCTAGATCAATAGGTTCAAATTTCTCTTCGCGAGAAGCATTCCAAATGAGAGATGCACTAAAAGATTACTTGTTTCAAAATAAAATGTAAAAAATTTATTTTCTTGAATAATATATAAATAAAAAATATTTTTCATCAGTAACAAGACAATCTCTTCTTTTTTTTAATATATATTAGATAAATTAAATTTATATAATGCATAGTATAGTATATATGAATGTATGTAAAAGAAACTTAAAGACCAATTAAATAGGTAACTAAAAATAAGGTTTGTTTGACAATTAAAACTAAAATTCATGTTTGTAGACGAAAACGACGCATTCATGAAAATAATTGCAATTTTTGATAATTTAGCTGTTAAGAAGCTCGTCATTGACTTCTTTTAGAAATTTTTCTTGAAGACGAATTTTTGCGTGCTGCGGTAAAGCCTTCATTTTAATTGCAATCATTTTCATGAATGCGTCGTTTTCGTCTACATCCTGGACTTTGAACCGATCTGATAATGTCTTTGACAAGTTGCCAAAAAATTCCATACTGCTATCAGAACGGTACCTTTTTTGTGGTTGCTTTTGTATGGGCTCGGGAGTGGAGCAGTTCATGAAACTGAAAGAGTTTTGATCAGATTCTAAAAACTCCGGTGTTTCGCTATGGGCATCATTCGGAGAGTCGTAATTTCCAACCTGTCTACAAATAGATAACGTTTTAAAATATTTTAAAAATAATGTTGGCACATTCATACTTTCTAGGTCTCAAAGCCTCATTTAAAAACTCCAGTGAGTTGTAAAACTCCCAAACATCATCATGCGCAGCAGCGCTGCTGCCAGAGGGCTGATCCATTTTCTTCTTTTCCCGGACGAAGTGATCTCGGAGACTTTTCCATCGTTGCTTGCAATGGTCAACTGAAATTTAAATATTTTAACACACAATTTACTGCAACCTAATTTGATGTAAATCTAAATTACCAGGTGTCCCAAGCTCCTCAGCGATTTTTGCCCATGTGAAATCACGCTTAATTATATTTTTGTAGCTTCAAGACTTTGTGTTATACAAATACTCGTGCTCGCTCACTAAATTTATTAAGTTTTCCTCAAATTTTTCCATTTTTTATTAATTAAAACTGCAGCACGAGCAAAAACACGTAAACAAACACACGCTGGGTAAACGAGAAGTGTTAAACGCAAGTTCTAGTAGAAAGTAGCTTTACTCGAGCTTCGGGTATGGCGTTGATCGTATTTACGATCAAACGCAACGCAACGCCTGAGGTCGCATTTAAGATTTCAGCATAAGCATGCATTGTTTCTACTTCAGCTGTCAGAGTGCGACCGACCGAAAGCTGCATTGCGATTCCAGCATTACAGATACCGTCTAACGTCATCTATGCTGTACCACATGCGCTACATTGTTCTCTTCCATTACATCCGTTATGCGAGCTAGCGACTCAGTCATATGTTTTAAATGCTCCAAATTTTATTGAGACTCAACCAGCGTCGGCTTCAGTGATTCTCCCCTCAGAGCGACTGCAATCGACAGCAGCACAGCTAATTGATGTTGTTTTCTCTTCCATAAATATACCATTGCATTGCCATGTGAAAGACAATCAACAAAGCCTAACTAACACATTGAATTGGCCCAGTTCACATTATCACACATGCTGTCCAACATGGCTTGACAACATCAATGTTCGATAATGTGAACTCTAGGAACGACCGCTTGACACACTTGTTGGATGTATTTCAAAAATTGTTGATTTTCCTGCTGGCTTGTCCAACCATACAACCTGTTAGAACTGTCTGTCAAGCCTAGTGAACATTTTTCATTTTAAATAGGATTTCATGCAGTTTACTTCGATGTGGACGCTCATAAATTCTGCAATTGATGTTTGATGGCATGCTCGATAATGTGAACTCAAAGCAATATAGACAGTCACACATGTTGTCAAGCCATGTAGGACAGCATGTGTGTTTTCTATGTGTGAATCTACTGTAATTTTTTTTTCATTCTTCATTGTTCAAAAATTCCGCGTTGTTGTGTTGACAAATTGAGAATGAGAGCGAGAGTAAAATTCCGTTTTTTGTCTTCCATTGCATTGTCATATAAAAATAAAACGCACACACCCTTACTAACCCACTAACTTGCCATTAAATGATTTGTAATGCTTACATGCTTCTCTCTGTGTTAAATTCATTTTTTTTTGTCAATTTTAAAACTTTAATATTTTGATATTTAAGAGGAATATCGTATAACTTTAATTCTATGTAAAGACCAAGCGCCTAAGAAAGATAACTAAAAAAAATTGATCGAAATTGATTCAGTAGATTTTGCGTGAATCCCGTTCTTCGAAAACGGCTATCATTTTATTTATATAGATATCCCATATACCTCCAAATAGCGATATAACCTTATACGAAAAACATTTAGATAATATAAGTCATTTTATTAATATTTTATCGCTTGGCCAAGAAATCATTGTATTAGGTGATTTCAATTTAGGTTATATTTTATGGGCTTTTGATGACAAAAATTTATTGCCATTTAATGTCAAATCCGATATTGAATCACTAGTTACTGGTCTATTCCTGTCGAATGGTCTTCAACAATTAAATTACTTTAAAAATGAAATTGGTAGAATATTGGATTTAGTTTATGGTTCTCTCGATTTAAAAGCATCATGTGAATTAAGTTTAACTCCTATTTGCAATAATAGCATACACCATAAAGCACTTAGTATCAATTTTGAATTATATAACTTTGATATTAATTCCGATGCTGTGAATAGTGAATATGATTTTGCTAAAGGTAATTTTCCTGCTATTAATTTCTTTTTAGGATCTATTGATTGGACCATTTTAAACTCATTTCATCATGGATTTATTACAAGTATGGAATATAATGGTAATAAGAGTTGTAATGCTCTGGAATCTTGCAATCGTTTTGCAAAGTTTTTTCAAAGCGTTTATGAAACTTACTCTTTTTCTGGAAATCTTGATTTTGAGGCTTTAAACTTACCAGGTATTCGAAATTTTTTAATTACTGAAAATGATGTTGCCTCTGCAATTTTAGAGTTGAAACCCATTGCAAGAAGTGGACGTAATGACTTTCCACCCATTTTTTTGTAAGCATTGTCTGAGTAATATTGTGGAGCCAATAGCAATTATTTTCAATGCTTGCCTCCATGCAGGCACATTTTTGGATTGTTGGAAAATATTGTAGCGAAATTTGGTTTATGCCAGAAAATTCTCGAAATAAAAACCAACGAAAGAAAACAAAACGATACTAGCTAGCATCACTGGCTGTATAAATACTTTTATACCATCTAGCGGCAAAGTGCAGTTTTTATACTAAAAATAATAAACCAAAAAGTCGCCGTCGTACAACGCCATCTAGAGGGTAATAGTAACATTCTGGATAGTTGTGAACTCAACGTCGATACGCCATTTAGAAGGTACTGGTAAATTATGGATAATTGTGGATTCCACGCCACTTAGAAGGTACTGGATTATTCGAGAAAGTGATGACTGTAGTATAAAAAGGTTGTCATCTGAGCTGTCGCACACTGTTCAATTCAAACAGTGAAGCAGAACAGTTGAATTTGAGCAACATAAGTGAACAGTTGAATTTGAAGCAATAAAGTGAAACAGTTGAGCAATACAATTGATTTTGAAATTAAATTGTCTATACAGTGCCAGATTAATATTAGACTTTTAATGTTAATGAAATAAACTATTGTAACGTGTAAAAACTAACTTTTGTGATTTAAATAAACCATTTTACAATCAAATAAGTTTGTGTGTTTTTGATTGTTACACAATCCAGTGATTGAACTCAGAAAAGGGTAGGAGATCGAAATTATCGTCTAAGAGAAAGGAATTTCGTAACAATTGGTGTCAGAAGTGGAATAGTGTAAAAAGAACTAACAATAAAAAAATGGTTAAGTTTGACGAACTGAAAGTGGATCAACTGAAGAAGGAGTTGCATCAGCTGAATCTGCAATCATCTGGCGGAAATGTGGAGTTACAGAAACGCTTACGGCAGGCTCTTGAGGCTCAAGGTGTAAACCTGTAAGAGCATGAATTTTATGTATCAGAATCAGAAGCGAAAGTGGAAGAAGCTTCTGGACCGGCGGCAAGTGGTGAAGTTGTAGATATGTCAAAGTTCAAGAAAATGTTAATGGCGATGACGCAGACAATAAATCTACAGATGAATAGCAATATCCAGGCGGTTCGGTAAGAAATTGGTCAGAGCTTAAGTCAAAATGCACTGCAAATGGACCAGAAGTTAAGTTAGAACGCGCTGCAGATCCAGGCGGTTCGGGAAGAAATTGATCAGACCTTAAGTCAGAACGCACTGCAGATCCAGGTGGATCGGGAAGAAATTGATCAGAGCTTAAGTCAGAACGCGACGCAGATCCACGAGGCTGTTCGAACGGATATTGCCAAAATGGAAAATGGCCTCGATGCAAAAATGACTGAGTTACGAGTTGACGTTGAATCATTCAAGGACGAAGTTCAAAATAGTTTTGAGGACGTTAATAAGGATTCAACAGTTGGAAATAAGCGAACCAACCACTCAAGTGATAAGAGAAATCAGCGCAGAGAGACTTAAGGCACCCTCATACGATGGAACAACGCCATTTAGTGTTTTCAAGCTCCAGTTCGAAACAACATCTGGTCACAATCGTTGGGATAACGAAAGCGCAGCTGCAGCGCTAATTGTGGCATTAAAAGACGCAGCTGCAGAAGTATTGCAAACGGTTCCAGTGGCGGAGCAGAAACATTTAAAAGGCGGTGATGGATGCCTTACAGCGAAAATATGGCAGTGACCACAGGAAGCAGATTCACAGATTGGAGTTGAAAAGTCGTATCCAGAAATCTGGTGAGTCCTTGCAGGAGTATGCTGCGGATATTGAGCGATTAGCACACCTTTCCTATCCTGACGAGTTAAGTGTCGTAAATGAAAAATTCAAAATAGAGGCGTTTATTGACAGCATACGTGACTCAGATACAAAACGCGAGACAATGAGGAACCCGAAGACAACATTTAACGAAACAGTAACGGTTGCCCTCACTCAGGAGACGATAGCGTTGACATGCCGCCCATCACTGAAAACTCGTCGGATGGAGATGGAGGCTGAAAAGAAAAATTCATCGTTCGCCAGCAGTAGCTTCAGCGGAAAATGCTACAACTGTGGTAAGCAGGGACACATGGCACGAGACTGCAAATCACGTCGTAAACGATCTGCATCACGTTCACCAAGAAGAAGAATTGGAAATATGGTGAACGATGGCGAAAATGGTAGCAAGCAGAAGTCGTTAAACTAAAGAGAGTCAGTACAGCGGGGCGTGAGCTGACTCTCACAGATGATTGCCCCATAGTCTTAGTTTCGAAGCTCTGCCGAAATTCCTACAGCCTTACCATCGGTGGAAAAATCAACGAAAGACCATGTGAGCTTAATTTGGATACAGGCGCATCGCATTCAATTGTGAGGAGAGACTTATGTGATAGACGACGAGTAACGCCACTAAATGGGATCCAATTGAGAACAGCGACAGGAGAAATTGCGCAAATAGTAGAACAAATTACAGCGAGTATTCTTATCGGCAACAAAACTGTGGATCATGGTTTTTTTGTTGCAAATATCACCGACGGGGTTATCATTGGCGTGGACTTCATGATTCGACATGGGTTCACTTTGAATCTTAAGAAAAAAACGTTAAGGTATGCCAATGTAGAGTTGCCTTTAGACATTGGCTGTGGACAAAAACTAACAATTGCAACAGTCTACATAAGTGAGCGCTGTCGAATTGAACCAAACACCGAAGAAATTGTTTAGGCCACAACAAATGAAGACTGTGGGACAAGCTCTCTGTGGGTAGTGGAAGCAGATAAGAAACACTTAAAGAAAGACCTGATTATTGGAAGGACCCTAGTAAAAACATGAACAGACAGAATAATACCGGTACGAATTTTGAATCCAACAAATAAGCCAAAATGGATGCAAAAAGGTGAACTTATAGCGCAATGTGAGAATGTTACGGCTGTGATAAATTGTGAAAATGACCAGCAGAACACACAAGGTACAGCTTTAACGAAATCGTCGGCCTTGGAAGTATTGACGAAAGAATGGACGAAGGAGTTGTCTGCCCAGAACAAAAACAAAGCAAAAAGGTTTCTGCAAAAGCATTGGCGGATATTTGCGTCCAAAGGAGAAAATAATGGCCGAACATCAAATGTTAAACATCGCATTGATACAGGTAATTTTCAGCCAATTCGTCAACCTCCAAGGAGGCTAGCACTCGCTAAGAGAGGAGAAGTGACGGGTCTTATAGAGGATATTGCGCGAGAAAATGTCATTGCACCATCAGAAAGCACATGTAGTTCACCGGTCATACTTGTCAAGAAAAAGGACGGAAGTATGCGATTCTGTGTGGATTACAGAAAATTGAATGACGTCACCAAAAAAGACAGCTACCCGTTACCCAGAATCGATAATACACTGGATACGTTATCTGGAGCAACATGGTTTTCCACCCTGGACTTACAAAGTGGATATTGGCAGGTGGAAATAGATGAAAAAGACAAGGAGAAAACTGCCCTTGGTCTATGGGAATGGTCTATGGCAGTTCAACGTCATGCCGTTTGGTCTTTGTAACGCTCCAGCTACGTTTGAGCGGTTAATGGAACGAGTTCTCAAAGGACTACATTGGAAGACTTGTCTAGTGTATCTTGATGACATAATCATCATTGGAAAATATTTTGATGACCATTTGAAAAATCTGGAGGAAGTGTTTGAGCGCTTGGAGGCAGCTGAAATAAAATTAAGTGCGAAAAAGTGCTCACTTTTCCAGCGTGAATTCAAATATCTGGGGCTCAAGGTTACGTCAGAAGGAATACACACAGATGAAGATAAAATAAAAGCTGTGAAAAATTGGCCACGACCATCTAATCTTCATGAGTTGCGAAGTTTTTTGGGTCTGTGCACAGGAAACTGCATTCCAAAAGCTGAAAGAATTATTGTCTACAGCGCCAATACTCGCATACCCAATACCCGGCAAAGAATTTGTATTGGACACCGATGCGAGTGGCCATGGTATTGGAGGAGTTTTGTCCCAAATCATCAATGGACAAGAAAAAGTTGTCGCATATTTCAGCAAAATTCTGTCGAAACCCGAGAGGAATTATTGCGTAACTCGGAAAGAGTTACTGGCAGTAATGGAATGCGTGAAACACTTCCATAATTACTTATATGGACAGCACTTTCTCCTGAGGACAGACCATGTGGCATTAAGGTGGCTACTTCAATTCAAGGATCCTGAAGGTCAAATCGCACGGTGGATAGAACGCTTGCAGAGCTATGATTTCACCATAGAACATCACAAAGGAAGCCAGCATGGAAATGCGGATGCACTTTCCCGTCGTCCATGTAAAATTGAATGCAGTCATTGTTCACGAACGGAAAATAAAGCTGGAACAATTAATGTGCGCCTTTTGAACGTTCTGCCTGAAGAAAAGTGGACAAAAAAGGAGGTAAAACGGGACCAGCGCAGTGATAGAGATTTGGCAACTATAACTAAGTATAAAAAGCTGGGTAGGAAACCGGCGTGGCCAGAAATCTCAAGTGAAAGCCAAATCTGTAAAGCATACTGGGCGCAATGGCAAAGTTTGGAATTGCATGATGGTTGTATCTACCGAATCTGGGAAAACGAGGATGGTAAAATTCGCTCAAAGCTGCTGGTTATTCCAAAGGCCAAATTTAAGGAAATAATCGAAAATAATCACAATGGATCGAGTGGTGGACATCTGGGCATAACGAAAACCACAGAGAAAATAAAGAAACGGTTTTATTGGGCAGGATGCCAAGAATCAGTTGCTGACTGGATCCGCCGTTGTGACCAATGTGCAATTGCTAAAGGACCAAGGCAACGCACTCGGGGAAAAATGCATCAGTATAACGTTGGAGCTCCCTTTGAGAGGATAGCCATGGATATAGCGGGACCTTTTCCAATCAGCAATGCAGGAAATAAATACATCCTTGTGGTAATTGATTACTTCAGTAAGTGGCCAGAAGTATATTCCATTCCCAATCAAGAAGCAAAAACAGTGGCAGACATTTTCCTCAAAAATTGGATTTGCCGATATGGAGCTCCACTTGAGTTGCATTCCGAATAAGGACGAAATTTTGAGTCGACACTTTTTAAGTAGGTTTGTGACATGCTTGGAATACAGAAGACACGTACCACAGCTTTGCATCCGCAGTCCGATGGCATGGTCGAAAGGTTCAACCGTACTCTAGAGGAGCATTTAAAAAAGGTTGTCTATAAAGGACAAAAAGATTGGGATGAGCATCTACCAATGTTTCTGATGGCTTATCGGTCGTCAATACACGATACTACTACAGTCACGCCAGCAAAAGCCATTTTTGGTACGGACTTAAGGCTTCCAGCAGATATGAAGTACGGAGTAAGCGTTGTCCCAGAAACGACCCATGCTGAAGATTACATGTCGCGGAAAAAAGAAGAACTAGCAGATATACACGAGCTTATCAGGAGACGTACTCAATTGGCTAGCAACAAGATGAAAGCTCGGTATGACCTGCGGGCAAATACTGAAGGGTTCAAAGAAGGTCAACTAGTGCTGCTACATAGCCCACAACGAAAACGAGGCTTGTCTCCTAAATTACAGACTCATTGGGAGGGACCTTACCGGATCGTCACCAGGATTAATGATGTTGTGTATCGAATCCAAAAATACCCCGGGAACAAAAGTAAATTAAAGGTAGTCTACATCGAAAGGCTGGCACCTTATACTAGAGACGGTGAGACCCTTGTTCGGGACGAACAAGTTTAAGCGGAGGGCAGTGTAGCGAAATTTGGTTTATGCCAGAAAATTCTCGAAATAAAAACCAACGAAAGAAAACAAAACGATACTAGCTAGCATCACTGGCTGTATAAATACTTTTATACCATCTAGCGGCAAAGTGCAGTTTTTATACTAAAAATAATAAACCAAAAAGTCGCCGTCGTACAACGCCATCTAGAGGGTAATAGTAACATTCTGGATAGTTGTGAAGTCAGCGTCGATACACCATTTAGAAGGTACTGGTAAATTATGGATAATTGTGGATTCCACGTCACTTAGAAGGTACTGGATTATTCGAGAAAGTGATGACTGTAGTATAAAAAGGTTGTCATCTGAGCTGTGTACGACAGTTCAATTCAAACAGTGAAGCATAACAGTTGAATTTGAGCAACATAAGTGAACAGTTGAATTTGAAGCAATAAAGTGAAACAGTTGAGCAATACAATTGATTTTGAAATTAAATTGTCTATACAGTGCCAGATTAATATTAGACTTTTAATGTTAATGAAATAAACTATTGTAACGTGTAAAAACTAACTTTTGTGATTTAAATAAACCATTTTACAATCAAATAAGTTTGTGTGTTTTTGATTGTTACACAATCCAGTGATTGAACTCAGAAAAGGGTAGGAGATCGAAATTATCGTCTAAGAGAAAGGAATTTCGTAACAATTGGTGTCAGAAGTGGAATAGTGTAAAAAGAACTAACAATAAAAAAATGGTTAAGTTTGACGAACTGAAAGTGGATCAACTGAAGAAGGAGTTGCATCAGCTGAATCTGCAATCATCTGGCGGAAATGTGGAGTTACAGAAACGCTTACGGCAGGCTCTTGAGGCTCAAGGTGTAAACCTGTAAGAGCATGAATTTTATGTATCAGAATCAGAAGCGAAAGTGGAAGAAGCTTCTGGACCGGCGGCAAGTGGTGAAGTTGTAGATATGTCAAAGTTCAAGAAAATGTTAATGGCGATGACGCAGACAATAAATCTACAGATGAATAGCAATATCCAGGCCGTTCGGGAAGAAATTGGTCAGAGCTTAAGTCAAAATGCACTGCACATAGACCAGAAGTTAAGTCATAACGCGACGCAGATCTAGGCGCTTCGGGAAGAAATTGGTCAGAGCTTAAGTCAAAATGCACTGCAAATGGACCAGAAGTTAAGTCAGAACGCGCTGCAGATCCAGGCGGTTCGGGAAGAAATTGATCAGACCTTAAGTCAGAACGCGCTGCAGATCCAGGCGGTTCGGGAAGAAATTGATCAGAGCTTAAGTCAGAACGCGACGCAGATCCACGAGGCTGTTCGAACGGAGATTGCCAAAATGGAAAATGGCCTCGATGCTAAAATGACTGAGTTACGAGTTGACGTTGAATCATTCAAGGAAGAAGTTAAAGGCACCAAGTTCTTTAGGCACCCTCATACGATGGAACAACGCCATTTAGTGTTTTCAAGCTCCAGTTCGAAACAACATCTGGTCACAATCGTTGGGATAACGAAAGCGCAGTTGCAGCGCTAATTGTGGCATTAAAAGGCGCAGCTGCAGAAGTATTGCAAACGGTTCCAGTGGCGGAGCAGAAAAAGTACAAGGCGGTGATGGATGGCAATGGCAGTGACCACATGAAGCAGATTCACAGATTGGAGTTGAAAAGTCGTATTCAGAAATCTGCTGACTCCTTGCAGGAGTATGCTGCTGATATTGAGCGATTGGCACACCTTTCCTATCCTGACGAGTTAAGTGTCGTAGCTGAAAAATTCAAAATAGAGGCGTTTATTGACAGCATACGTGACTCAGATACAAAACGCGAGACAATGAGGAACCCGAAGACAACATTTAACGAAACAGTAACGGTTACCCTCACTCAGGAGACGATTGCGTTGACATGCCGCCCATCACTGAAAACTCGTCGGATGGAGGTCGAGGCTGAAAAGAAAAATTCATCGTTCACCAGCAGTAGCTTCAGCGGAAAATGCTACAACTGTGGTAAGCAGGGACACATGGCACGAGACTGCAAATCACGTCGTAAACGATCTGCATCACGTTCACCAAGAAGAAGAATTGGAAATATGGTGAACGATGGCGAAAATGGTAGCAAGCAGAAGTCGTTAAACTAAAGAGAGTCAGTACAGCGGGGCGTGAGCTGACTCTCACAGATGATTGCCCCATAGTCTTAGTTTCGAAGCTCTGCCGAAATTCCTACAGCCTTACCATCGGTGGAAAAATCAACGAAAGACCATGTGAGCTTAATTTGGATACAGGCGCATCGCATTCAATTGTGAGGAGAGACTTATGTGATAGACGACGAGTAACGCCACTAAATGGGATCCAATTGAGAACAGCGACAGGAGAAATTGCGCAAATAGTAGAACAAATTACAGCGAGTATTCTTATCGGCAACAAAACTGTGGATCATGGTTTTTTTGTTGCAAATATCACCGACGGGGTTATCATTGGCGTGGACTTCATGATTCGACATGGGTTCACTTTGAATCTTAAGAAAAAAACGTTAAGGTATGCCAATGTAGAGTTGCCTTTAGACATTGGCTGTGGACAAAAACTAACAATTGCAACAGTCTACATAAGTGAGCGCTGTCGAATTGAACCAAACACCGAAGAAATTGTTTAGGCCACAACAAATGAAGACTGTGGGACAAGCTCTCTGTGGGTAGTGGAAGCAGATAAGAAACACTTAAAGAAAGACCTGATTATTGGAAGGACCCTAGTAAAAACATGAACAGACAGAATAATACCGGTACGAATTTTGAATCCAACAAATAAGCCAAAATGGATGCAAAAAGGTGAACTTATAGCGCAATGTGAGAATGTTACGGCTGTGATAAATTGTGAAAATGACCAGCAGAACACACAAGGTACAGCTTTAACGAAATCGTCGGCCTTGGAAGTATTGACGAAAGAATGGACGAAGGAGTTGTCTGCCCAGAACAAAAACAAAGCAAAAAGGTTTCTGCAAAAGCATTGGCGGATATTTGCGTCCAAAGGAGAAAATAATGGCCGAACATCAAATGTTAAACATCGCATTGATACAGGTAATTTTCAGCCAATTCGTCAACCTCCAAGGAGGCTAGCACTCGCTAAGAGAGGAGAAGTGACGGGTCTTATAGAGGATATTGCGCGAGAAAATGTCATTGCACCATCAGAAAGCATATGTAGTTCACCGGTCATACTTGTCAAGAAAAAGGACGGAAGTATGCGATTCTGTGTGGATTACAGAAAATTGAATGACGTCACCAAAAAAGACAGCTACCCGTTACCCAGAATCGATAATACACTGGATACGTTATCTGGAGCAACATAGTTTTCCACCCTGGACTTACAAAGTGGATATTGGCAGGTGGAAATAGATGAAAAAGACAAGGAGAAAACTGCCTTTGGTCTATGGGAATGGTCTATGGCAGTTCAACGTCATGCCGTTTGGTCTTTGTAACGCTCCAGCTACGTTTGAGCGGTTAATGGAACGAGTTCTCAAAGGACTACATTGGAAGACTTGTCTAGTGTATCTTGATGACATAATCATCATTGGAAAATATTTTGATGACCATTTGAAAAATCTGGAGGAAGTGTTTGAGCGCTTGGAGGCAGCTGAAATAAAATTAAGTGCGAAAAAGTGCTCACTTTTCCAGCGTGAATTCAAATATCTGGGGCTCAAGGTTACGTCAGAAGGAATACACACAGATGAAGATAAAATAAAAGCTGTGAAAAATTGGCCACGACCATCTAATCTTCATGAGTTGCGAAGTTTTCTGGGTCTATGCACTTATTACAGACGCTTTGTTCCTGGTTTCGCAAATGTTGCAGGCAGTCTACATGAGCTGACTCAGAAAAATCGGAAATTCGAATGGAGTGGTGCACAGGAAACTGCATTCCAAAAGCTGAAAGAATTACTGTCTACAGCGCCAATACTCGCATACCCAATACCCGGCAAAGAATTTGTATTGGACACCGATGCGAGTGGCCATGGTATTGGAGGAGTTTTGTCCCAAATCATCAATGGACAAGAAAAAGTTATCGCATATTTCAGCAAAATTCTGTCGAAACCCGAGAGGAATTATTGCGTAACTCGGAAAGAGTTACTGGCAGTAATGGAATGCGTGAAACACTTCCATAATTACTTATATGGACAGCACTTTCTCCTGAGGACAGACCATGTGGCATTAAGGTGGCTACTTCAATTCAAGGATCCTGAAAGTCAAATCGCCCGGTGGATAGAACGTTTGCAGAGCTATGATTTCACCATAGAACATCACAAAGGAAGCCAGCATGGAAATGCGGATGCACTTTCCCGTCGTCCATGTAAAATTGAATGCAGTCATTGTTCACGAACGGAAAATAAAGCTGGAACAATTAATGTGCGCCTTTTGAACGTTCTGCCTGAAGAAAAGTGGACAAAAAAGGAGGTAAAACGGGACCAGCGCAGTGATAGAGATTTGGCAACTATAACTAAGTATAAAAAGCTGGGTAGGAAACCGGCGTGGCCAGAAATCTCAAGTGAAAGCCAAATCTGTAAAGCATACTGGGCGCAATGGCAAAGTTTGGAATTGCATGATGGTTGTCTCTACCGAATCTGGGAAAACGAGGATGGTAAAATTCGCTCAAAGCTACTGGTTATTCCAAAGGCCAAATTTAAGGAAATAATCGAAAATAATCACAATGGATCGAGTGGTGGACATCTGGGCATAACGAAAACCACAGAGAAAATAAAGAAACGGTTTTATTGGGCAGGATGCCAAGAATCAGTTGCTGACTGGATCCGCCGTTGTGACCAATGTGCAATTGCTAAAGGACCAAGGCAACGCACTCGGGGAAAAATGCATCAGTATAACGTTGGAGCTCCCTTTGAGAGGATAGCCATGGATATAGCGGGACCTTTTCCAATCAGCAATGCAGGAAATAAATACATCCTTGTGGTAATTGATTACTTCAGTAAGTGGCCAGAAGTATATTCCATTCCCAATCAAGAAGCAAAAACAGTGGCAGACATTTTCCTCAAAAATTGGATTTGCCGATATGGAGCTCCACTTGAGTTGCATTCCGAATAAGGACGAAATTTTGAGTCGACACTTTTTAAGTAGGTTTGTGACATGCTTGGAATACAGAAGACACGTACCACAGCTTTGCATCCGCAGTCCGATGGCATGGTCGAAAGGTTCAACCGTACTCTAGAGGAGCATTTAAAAAAGGTTGTCTATAAAGGACAAAAAGATTGGGATGAGCATCTACCAATGTTTCTGATGGCTTATCGGTCGTCAATACACGATACTACTACAGTCACGCCAGCAAAAGCCATTTTTGGTACGGACTTAAGGCTTCCAGCAGATATGAAGTACGGAGTAAGCGTTGTCCCAGAAACGACCCATGCTGAAGATTACATGTCGCGGAAAAAAGAAGAACTAGCAGATATACACGAGCTTATCAGGAGACGTACTCAATTGGCTAGCAACAAGATGAAAGCTCGGTATGACCAGCGGGCAAATACTGAAGGGTTCAAAGAAGGTCAACTAGTGCTGCTACATAGCCCACAACGAAAACGAGGCTTGTCTCCTAAATTACAGACTCATTGGGAGGGACCTTACCGGATCGTCACCAGGATTAATGATGTTGTGTATCGAATCCAAAAATACCCCGGGAACAAAAGTAAATTAAAGGTAGTCTACATCGAAAGGCTGGCACCTTATACTAGAGACGGTGAGACCCTTGTTCGGGACGAACAAGTTTAAGCGGAGGGCAGTGTAGCGAAATTTGGTTTATGCCAGAAAATTCTCGAAATAAAAACCAACGAAAGAAAACAAAACGATACTAGCTAGCATCACTGGCTGTATAAATACTTTTATACCATCTAGCGGCAAAGTGCAGTTTTTATACTAAAAATAATAAACCAAAAAGTCGCCGTCGTACAACGCCATCTAGAGGGTAATAGTAACATTCTGGATAGTTGTGAACTCAGCGTCGATACACCATTTAGAAGGTACTGGTAAATTATGGATAATTGTGGATTCCACGTCACTTAGAAGGTACTGGATTATTCGAGAAAGTGATGACTGTAGTATAAAAAAGGTTGTCATCTGAGCTGTCGTACACAGTTCAATTCAAACAGTGAAGCATAACAGTTGAATTTGAGCAACATAAGTGAACAGTTGAATTTGAAGCAATAAAGTGAAACAGTTGAGCAATACAATTGATTTTGAAATTAAATTGTCTATACAGTGCCAGATTAATATTAGACTTTTAATGTTAATGAAATAAACTATTGTAACGTGTAAAAACTAACTTTTGTGATTTAAATAAACCATTTTACAATCAAATAAGTTTGTGTGTTTTTGATTGTTACACAATCCAGTGATCGAACTCAGAAAAGTGTAGGAGATCGAAATTATCGTCTAAGAGACAGGAATTTCGTAACAATTGGTGTCAGAAGTGGGATAGTGTAAAAAGAACTAACAATAAAAAAATGGTTAAGTTTGACGAACTGAAAGTGGATCAACTGAAGAAGGAGTTGCATCAGCTGAATCTGCAATCATCTGGCGGAAATGTGGAGTTACAGAAACGCTTACGGCAGGCTCTTGAGGCTCAAGGTGTAAACCTGTAAGAGCATGAATTTTATGTATCAGAATCAGCAGCGAAAGTGGAAGAAGCTTCTGGACCGGCGGCAAGTGGTGAAGTTGTAGATATGTCAAAGTTCAAGAAAATGTTAATGGCGATGACGCAGACAATAAATCTACAGATGAATAGCAATATCCAGGCGGTTCGGGAAGAAATTGGTCAGAGCTTAAGTCAAAATGCACTGCACATAGACCAGAAGTTAAGTCATAACGCGACGCAGATCTAGGCGCTTCGGGAAGAAATTGGTCAGAGCTTAAGTCAAAATGCACTGCAAATGGACCAGAAGTAAAGTCAGAACGCGCTGCAGATCCAGGCGGTTCGGGAAGAAATTGATCAGACCTTAAGTCAGAACGCGCTGCAGATCCAGGCGGTTCGGGAAGAAATTGATCAGAGCTTAAGTCAGAACGCGACGCAGATCCACGAGGCTGTTCGAACGGAGATTGCCAAAATGGAAAATGGCCTCGATGCTAAAATGACTGAGTTACGAGTTGACGTTGAATCATTCAAGGAAGAAGTTAAAGGCACCAAGTTCTTTAGGCACCCTCATACGATGGAACAACGCCATTTAGTGTTTTCAAGCTCCAGTTCGAAACAACATCTGGTCACAATCGTCGGGATAACGAAAGCGCAGTTGCAGCGCTAATTGTGGCATTAAAAGGCGCAGCTGCAGAAGTATTGCAAACGGTTCCAGTGGCGGAGCAGAAAAATTACAAGGCGGTGATGGATGCCTTACAGCGAAAATATGGCAGTGACCACATGAAGCAGATTCACAGATTGGAGTTGTAAAGTCGTATTCAGAAATCTGCTGAGTCCTTGCAGGAGTATGCTGCGGATATTGAGCGATTGGCACACCTTTCCTATCCTGACGAGTTAAGTGTCGTAGCTGAAAAATTCAAAATAGAGGCGTTTATTGACAGCATACGTGACTCAGATACAAAACGCGAGACAATGAGGAACCCGAAGACAACATTTAACGAAACAGTAACGGTTACCCTCACTCAGGAGACGATTGCGTTGACATGCCGCCCATCACTGAAAACTCGTCGGATGGAGGTCGAGGCTGAAAAGAAAAATTCATCGTTCGCCAGCAGTAGCTTCAACGGAAAATGCTACAACTGTGGTAAGCAGGGACACATGGCACGAGACTGCAAATCACGTCGTAAACGATCTGCATCACGTTCACCAAGAAGAAGAATTGGAAATATGGTGAACGATGGCGAAAATGGTAGCAAGCAGAAGTCGTTAAACTAAAGAGAGTCAGTACAGCGGGGCGTGAGCCGACTCTCACAGATGATTGCCCCATAGTCTTAGTTTCGAAGCTCTGCCGAAATTCCAACAGCCTTACCATCGGTGGAAAAATCAACGAAAGACCATGTGAGCTTACTTTGGATACAGGCGCATCGCATTCAATTGTGAGGAGAGACTTATTTGATAAACGACGAGTAACGCCATTAAATGGGATCCAATTGAGAACAGCGACAGGAGAAATTACGCAAATAGTAGGAAAAATTACAGCGAGTATTCTTATCGGCATCACAACAGTGGAACATTATACTCGGCAACTCTGTTTTCTTTCACCCGCTTTTTTTCTGTCTTCTTAGTGAATTCTAAAATATTCTTATTTAAACATTGCAAATAAATTAATAAACAGTGCTACTTCGTGAAACAGTGATACATTGATCAGAAAATTGTGAAGTGCAGTGAATTTGCTGAAACCTGTTGTTTTAAAAGTGTTTTGAAATTTCCTACATGTACTCTGCATACAAAACAAATAACCTTTGGATTAGTTTGTTGTTGTATTGCTGTACATTTTTATCTCTTTTGCACAATTTTAGTTTATGCGTAAGCGCAATTTTCGCAGCGACAAAAAACTAGTTCCAAACCTGTCGTCTGAAGGATCTCTAGCCCTATCTGTTAATCCCGTTCCAAATCATGTACCTGATAACTCTCAACCACCTTCCCTTAACCTCATTAATATGTTAAGTCCTATCCCAATAGATGCTCCTGTTCTAAATCCAATTAACACTAATTTGGAAACTCCTCCGGTAACTTATGCATCTGTAGCTGCTACTTCTGCAGATTGCAATGTTTTAGGAGTTACAAAAGCTAATACTGCTACTTCTACTACGGCTGCTACTAATACTACGGCTGCTACTACTACTACGGCTGCTACTACTACTACAACTAGCGTTTCGTCTGAGTTAACTGGGCCTAAAAAACTTGTAGCGTTGGCTCCGATGAAATCCATTTTTGCTTCAAGACACAACTGACACAACTGTGGAAGATATGCTCTTTCATATAAACTCTCAGCTTAAGTTAAATAACTTAAATTTAACTGTTTATAAATTTAACTACTTGTATGCAAGGTACACTTCATCATTTAAAATAACGTTGCCTTCGCATGTTTTCGAAAAAGTAGTAAATCCATCTTTATGGCCGAATAATTCATTAATTCATGAATTCACTTCCCGGCCTAAGCCTAATATAGCAACACTAGCAAAGTTACCTTTTCGTAACGCCAGTCAAAAAAACTGAGTTCGATCAAACAGTTCAACATTCTTTATCAGAATGTCCGGGGCCTTAATTCAAAAATGTGTAACCTTTTCTTGATTAGTCATGATTTGGACTACCATTTGCTAAGTTTCACAGAAACTTGGTTAAAGCCTAGTACACTGAATTCTGAAATACTTGCAAGTAACTATGCTATTTACCGTAAAGATAGAGCTAGAATCCCAAACACTACAAGTAAAGGTGGAGGTGTTCTAATTGCTGTTCGATCATCACTCATTTCCGAGGAAATTATCCTCACAGAAGCAATGAATATTGAATTTTGTTGCATTCTTGTTAAATTTGAACTTCTAACGTTATTTGTTACATGTTCGTATGTACCACCACAATCTGCCATTGAAATTTATAATGCCCACTCGCTGGCTATAAATAAAATATATTCTAAACTTGGTTCTAATGAACGTCTTTTAGCTACAGGCGACTTTAACTTGCCTGACGTTTCTTGGAGTTGCAACTCTCAAGAACCAACTAAATGGTTCCCTGCATCTGATAACTTGTTGCACAGTGAGTTCTTAAATGATATATCTACGCATGGGCTTTACCAATTGAACCATGTTGTAAATCATAACTCTCGAATTCTTGATCTCATCTTTTTTGATGATACTGATATCATTCAGCTATCAAGGTCCGAACCTCTAGTGTTGCCTGAAGATGTACATCATTCAACCCTAGAAATTATACTTGATACCATTCAAAGAATCTAAGGTGCGTTCTCCCGAAATACGCAAAGTTTTTAATTTCAAAAAAACAAACTTTACATTGCTCAAAGATCAATTATCAAAAGTAAACTGGGAATCGATATTGTCACTTAACAGAGATAATTTAACTCCAGATGATCTTGATATTGCAGTGCTAGCTTTCAATAAAATTATTCACGAGTGTTTTGCATCGTCTGTACCCAGACATTCTAATAGGACAATGTCTGGTCCTTGCTGGTTTACTCCTGAAATTAGAAAACTACGAAAACAAAAAACCATATTTCATAAAAAATATAAAACTTCCTCAAATATAACCGATTTTATGAATTACACTAGAATCAGATATAAATACCAACATCTGAATAAATGTGCTTATAAATCATATATTTTGAAAGTTAAAGCTGATATAAAACACAACGCAAAATCCTTTTGGAACTCCATTAATGTTAAACGAAAGTGTTGTTCTTTCCCCTCTAGCATGAAATACCATGACATTGTGTCCAATAACGATGAAATGACTTGCGATCTGTTTGCAGAATTTTTTATGTCTACATATTCTTCCAAGTCGTACAATGATTTATATTACCCGTTTAAGGTAAAGCCGTGTCAAGTTAACCAGCCCACTATAAGTCTTGATAATGTGCAGAAAAGTCTTAAAGATATAAAATCATCATTTAAAGCTGGTCCTGATGGTATTCCCTCATATATTTTAAAAAATTGTCACAATGAACTTGCTTTTCCAGTTTATTTACTTTTTGAATATTCCTTACTCCTCGAATATTTTCCTTGCACCTTGAAATCTTCATATATAATTCCTTTGCATAAGTCGGGAAGTAAATCCTTAATAAGTAACTACCGTAGGATCGCAAAGCTAAGTGCATTGCCAAAACTGTTTGAAAGTATCGTTACTCCACAAATTGCACACAACGTTAACCCTATAGTTTCACCTTATCAGCATGGTTTTTTACCAGGAAAATCTACGGTAACTAATTTAATTGAATTTACAAATATAACCATATATCAATTTGCAAATGGTTTTCAAACTGATGTAATCTACACTGATTTTAGCAAAGCTTTTGATGTGGTGAATCATAAACTCTTGTTACTAAAGCTTTCCCTAATTGATTTTCCCATAAGTTTAATAAATTGGATTCAGTCATATCTTTCAAATAGAAGCCAATCTGTTAGTTTTAATAACTCCGAATCTAAAAATTTTATTGTTACTTCCGGTGTTCCTCAAGGAAGCCATATTGGACCTTTGTTGACTTCGTCTCTTTGTCAGTGTCGGTAGTGTTCTTAAGTGTATTGTGATTTTGTTATTATTATTTTCTAATATTTGCTAGTTAATAATTAATAAATTTTGTGTTTAATTCAGTGTCGTTTCTTAAAAAATTGCATGATTATATTAATAATTTTGCTTTAATTTTGTGTTTTGTTTATTTTGCGTAACACACAAACATACATTTGTGTTAATATTAACTTACTTTCTGCAAGCAAAATAAATCAGTGTAAGCAGTGCAACAGTTTTGTTTTTGATTCGCTTTTGTGCTTTGTTCGTATACAAAGCTAGACTTTAAACTCTGTTGTGTTTGTTGTTGCTGCTTAGCGGGTGAATTTTTTTGCTTGTTTTTTAACCCTTTTTGCACTGCTTTAAAAATATTTAAAATTGCTTTCTTTTTTTTTTAAGATTTCAAGATGGATTATTTTTCCTCTGAAAATTTGTTAGCTTGCTCTCTAAGAGATCAGTGCAAAAGCCAAAATATATTGAATTCTATGTTTTCCTGTTCAGGTCCCTGTGAACAGGTGTTTCATGCCTCTTGTGTAAACTTAGCAAAATCTATTACTGATTTATTATGCTCTGTCCATTCGGGCCTGCAATGGTACTGTCCATCTTGCAGACCCCTTTCCCCGTCGTTCTTTTACGAAAAAATTAAGCAATTTGGGGAAAATCTTAACAATCTGAATAATAATTTCAGAGATATTCTTAACTATTATCCCCAAATTGAAAAAAGCCTTAATGAGGCTACTTCACCGGATGTTAGTTTGCAAAATAAAACTATTACCGAGGCTACTATGGTTTTTGCTTCCACTCCTTCGATCTCCACTTTACCTAAACAAGCTATTTCCTTAAAAAAGAAAAGAAAGTCTAATAAGAAATTAAATAAGAAATTAAATAAAAATCTGGGTAATGTGGGGAGGGTGGGCGGTGTGGCCGTCAGTCGTGACAAAACTCCCGTGGATTGCTCTCTAAATACCTCTTCACCCACTCCCAATTTTCCCGCTATAATCTCTAGTAGCAATCTTCCATCTCCTTCCTCCACTATAAATAATCCTCTGTCAATTTTGGCTAATCCGCGGGTGGATGTTGCGATTGATAGCTCTGTGCCATCGGTTTCCCTGCAGGCATTACCAAGGTTAAAATCGATTTTTATTTCACGACTTCATTCCAACACTACCTCTGACAGCGTTAAAAATTTTATCAGACAAAATCAAATTATTCCTGCCGACGCCTTCGTTTCTTGCAGGAAACTCGGTAATAAACCAACTCATGCGTCTTTTAAAATAACAGTGGCATCTTCTCATGTTTCTGCCATTCTTAAATCTAAAGCATGGGTGGATAATATCTATATTTCAGAATTTAAATCGAAAAAAAATGATAAAACTGCACGTTCCAATTCAAAAAACTGAAACGGCTATCCCTTTACTATCAAAATGTAAGGGGTTTGCGTTCCAAGACGCAAGATATCTTTTTATCAACTCAGAATTTCTCTGAGGATATTATCGTGTTTACCGAAACTTGGTTAAACAACAGCTTTCTCAATATGGAACTTTTTGATAATAGTTTCCATGTTTTTAGAAGAGACAGACACTTGGAAGATCTTTCTTCTGTTGGTGGAGGCGTCTTAATAGCTATAAAAAATCATTTAACCAGTTCATTAGTTGAAATTTCCTGTGCATCTAATATTGAACTGTTATGTGTTAAGGTTACACAATGTAACTCTAATTTATACATTCTTAACACTTATGTTCCTCCAAAAAGTAGCGCAGATGTCTACGAATGTCTTTCGATGGCCGTAGAATATATTATTAATGAACTAGACACTAATGACGACATTTTGTTGTTAGGTGACTTTAATATGCCTGACCTAAAATGGACTCCTTCGGACGATGGTACATATTTTTATGCATCTTGTCCAAAAACTCGACAACAACAAATTTTTGTTGACGAAATACTTTCAAATTTACAACAAGTAAGTTGTATAACTAACTGCCATGGACGACAACTTGACTTAGTCTTGGCTACAAATAGTAGCAATGTTGTTGTAAGAAATGCTATCCATGCTCTGTCTACGGTAGATTCCTATCATCCACCTTTGAGTATTGTGTACCAATCTGACAATGAAAATTTGACTAATGCATGTTCATCCATTAATATTTACGAATTCAATTTTAAGAAAGCTGACTTTTTAAAATTGAATGAAAATTTAAGAAATAAATTAGACGACTTACTCATTTTTTTTAATAACAATACATTTGATGATTGCATTAAATTTTTCTATGGTGAACTTTTTTCTGCCATAGCATTGTCGGTTCCATATACAAGGAGGTACGTTAATAATTCCTCGTACCCCTGGTATACAAAGGATTTGAAAAAAGTTCGCAATGGCCGTAATAGGGCATGGAATAAATACGTTTGTAGCCAGGACCGTAATGACCTTGTTGCTTATCAGCGACTGTTTCTTGAATTTAAAGATATGTCAGCTTTGGTTTATTCTGAATATTTGAATAAAATTAGGCTGAATATTCTTCATGACCCCAAGAATTTTTGGGGTTTTATTAATTCTAAAAAAAAATCTGACGGGTTTCCATCTGAGTTTAAAACAGTTGATGGGCTCACTAGCGACCCACAAGTTATAGCCGGGTTGTTTGCTAATTTGTTTAATGAATCGTTTTCTACCGATTTATTTAGCCCTGAAATCAACTATTTTGAATATATGGATAACGACCCTTTAGTTTCGGTTAATGAGATATCTTTCTCTCCTGACCTCATAGAGAAATATATTTCATCTGTTGATGATGACTTCAACTCCGGGCCGGATGGTATTCCTGCGACAGTTTTAGTAAACTGTAGCTCTGTGCTGAGTCAGCCCCTCAGTATTTTATTTAATAGATCAATTCAAGAAAGCTATTTTCCTAAATTTTGGAAAAATGCATACATTAGCCCCATTTTCAAGAAAGGGTGTAAGAATGATGTTTCAAACTACAGGCCCGTGGCTAAGTTATCATCAATACCGAAAATTTTTGAAGATATTATATACGATCAGGTTAAGGTGTGCTGTGGTGAAGTCATAACAACTCGTCAGCATGGTTTTGTTAATGGCAGATCTACAGTTTCTAACCTCCTTGATTTCACTTCTTTTGCATTAAGCTCTTTAGACTCTGGTGGGCAAGTTGACTGCATCTACACTGACTTCAGTAAAGCATTTGACAAATTACCACATAATTTGATTTTGTTTAAGTTAAAGAAACTTGGATTTCCCTTAAGTTTTATCAGCTGGATTGAATCTTATTTATCTGATCGCTCGTATCAAATAAAATTTAGGAGAGTGTTTTCCTCCCCATTTAGCGCGACATCAGGTGTTCCACAAGGAAGCCACCTGGGGCCGCTCCTGTTCATTTTAGCAATTAATGACGTTACACATGTTATTAAAAACTCCCATCTGTTAGTATATGCAGATGACATGAAAATTTACAGGAACGTAAAGGGGGTTGGTGACACTATTCCACTTCAGTCTGACTTGAAATCCTTTGAAGTTTGGTGTTCTAAGAATAACTTACATCTTAATCCTGATAAATGCCAAGCTATGATTTTTACCAGGAAGAAAACTATTGTGGAATTTGATTATAAATTAAAAGATAAAAATATTTGTCGTGTCGATGTGGTCAAAGACCTAGGTATACATTTTGATACTAAGTTGACTTTCAATGAGCATATTAATCAAATTTGTAAAAAATCCTCATCTCTGCTTGGCTTTATTAAGAGGTGGGCAAAAGAATTTAATAGCCCTTTAGTAACGGTGACTTTATATAATACAATAGTGCGCCCTCACTTAGAGTACGCTAGCCAAGTATGGTCACCATTTTATAATATTCATATAAATAGAATTGAAAGAATTCAAAAAAATTTTATTCGTTTTGCTCTCAATGGCTTAAATTGGATTGACCCTTTAAGCCTTCCTCCTTATGAGGATCGTTTAAAGTTATTACATATGCAGTCTTTGAGCTCGCGTAGAAATATTGCGGATATACTTTATCTGCATCAACTTGTAACTGGGTCTCTTGCTGCACCAGAGCTTCTTAACTATATACATTTTAATAGTAATCGGAGGAGTACTCGTAACTCTTATCAGTTATTTTATCAACCGGTTAGTAGAACTAATTATATGGCTACAGCTCCTTTTAATCGCATGACAACTCTTATTAATAATTGCGAAGTTTATAACATTAGCTTGTCAAAAGGTCAACTCAAGCTTAGACTGAAAACTAACTGTAGCTAAATTTGTAGCTTAATGGTGGTGTGAATTTTTTTGTTTGTGTTGTCCGAGCCCCACAGCATGCTGGGTAAATTTTTTCTAACATTTATGCCTTAGACCACGTAAATTTATACATATAAATATTTTAATATCTATATGTCTATTTTTACATGGTGTGAGTGGGTATGTTGAGAAAGTGCGATAAAGCTAAGAAAAAATTATAAAATAAATAACAAATTAATGTGCATGATAATTTTTTCTATTCCATTTTTTATTGAATAAGCTTTTTACTTGGTATAAAGCTTCAATGCTAAATAGCTAAGAAGGCTATAATAGCTGTAGTAGCTAAACTCTATTATTATTATTATTTTGCTCTTTACAGTTTTTATCAACGATTTGCCCAGTGTCTTAAAGTACTGTAATATTTTAATGTACGCTGATGACGTCAAGCTTTTTTGTCCACTTAAGTTTGCATTTGAATCATCATATCTTCAGTATGATCTCAATAACATTTTTGACTGGTGTAAAGTCAATTGCATAAATCTTAACTTAAGTAAATGCAAGCATATGTCTTTTACACGAAAAATCCCATTATTGAGTACATATAAGATTGATGACCATACCCTTGAAACTCTAAACTCTATTGAGGACTTAGGCGTAACAATGGATACAAAGCTTAAGTTCAATATTCATATTGACCGAATGATTAATAAGGCTAACAGCGTCCTTGGCTTTATAAAGCGCTGGTCCAAGGAGTTTCACGATCCTTACATCACTAAAACTTTATTTTCGTCTTTAGTTAGACCTATTTTGGAATATGCGTCAGTGGTTTGGTGCCCTCGGTATCAATGCTACATAGATGCCATTGAGTCAGTACAAAAACAATTCCTGCTTTTTTGCCTCCATAGTTTCGCTTGGGATCCAGCAGTTCATTTACCACCACATGAACAAAGGTTAAAACTTATAAACTTATCATCTCTCAGAAATCGTAGAGTAATGCTAAATACTATGTTTATCAATAGGCTTATTAATGGTAGTGTTATTAGCGAGCATCTATTGAGTAACTTATATATAAACGTGCCTCAACGTCCCATGAGACGATTTGTACTGCTGAATTTAAAAACATGCAGATCGAATTACTTGCTACATGAACCTTTCCGGAGTGCATGTACTGATTTCAACAGTGTTCACGCCGTTATTGACTTTAATCAATCTCAAAGCATAACTGAAAAAAGCATTTTACGTTTTCTTGAAATAGTTAATATTTAATTTGTTTTATTTGATGTAGACGCTTATGGAATGTGGATGAATGAACGCATTTGCAACAAATACCGCCTGCTGCTGTCGGTGTAATGCTGTTTTCGCATCCTACATCTACACTGCTGCTTGTAGGCGTCTACCTGACTGGATAAGGCATCTACATATCAGATGTGGTCAGCCGTTAGCGCGGAAGTTTTTAAATCACTGCTGCTTTCAGGCATCTACCCGATCAGATGAGGTCAGCCGTTAGCGCGGAAATTTTTAAATCACTGCTGCTTTCAGGTATCTACCTGACCAAGTGTGGCCGGCCGTTAGCGCGGATTTTAAATCACTGCTGCTTTCAGGCATCTACCCGACCAGATGAGGTCAGCCGTTAGCGCTGATTTTAAATCACTGCTGCTTTCAGGCATCTACCAGCCAGTTGAGATCAGCCGTTGGTGCGGTACATACTTTCATTTATAATTTCTCAATTTATGAGGGCTTATGAGCCCAGTAAATAAAGTTTAAATAAATAAATAAATATCATGGTTTTATTGTTGCAAACATCACCGACGAGGTTATCATTGGCGTTGTCTTCATGATTCGACATGGGTTCACTTTGAATCTTAAGAAAAAAAACGTTAAGGTATGCCAATGTAGAGTTGCCTTTAGACATTGGCTGTGGACAAAAATTAACAATTACAAGAGTCTACATAAGTGAGCGCTGTCGAATTGAACCCAACACCGAAGAAATTATTTGGGCCACAACAAATGACTGTGGGACAAGCCACATTCCGGTACGAATTTTGAATCCAACAAATAAGCCAAAATGGATGCAAAAAGGTGAACTTATAGCGCAATGTGAGAAAGTTACGGCTGTGATAAATTGTGAAAAGGACCAGCAGAACCCACAAGGTTCAACTTTAACGAAATCGTCGGCCTTGGAAGTATTGACGAAAGAATGGACGAAGGAGTTGTCTGCCCAGAACAAAAATACCCTACCCGTTACCCAGAATCGATAATACACTGGATACGTTATCTGGAGCAACATGGTTTTCCACCCTGGACTTACAAAGTGGCTATTGGCAGGTGGAAATAGATGAAAAAGACAAGGAGAAAACTGCGTTTAGTATTGGGAATGGTCTATGGCAGTTCAACGTCATGTCGTTTGGTCTTTGTAACGCTCCAGCTACGTTTGAGCGGTTAATGGAACGAGTTCTCAAAGGACTACATTGGAAGACTTGTCTAGTGTATCTTGATGACATAATCATCATGGGAAAATATTTTGATGACCAATTGAAAAATCTGGAGGAAGTGTTTGAGCACTTGGAGGCAGCTGAACTAAAATTAAGTGCGAAAAAGTGCTCACTTTTCCAGCGTGAAGTCAAATATCTGGGGCACAAGGTTTCGTCAGAAGGAATACACACAGATGAAGATAAAATAAAAGCTGTGAAAAATTGGCCACGACCATCTAATCTTCATGAGTTGCGAAGTTTTCTGGGTCTATGCACTTATTACAGACGCTTTGTTCCTGGTTTCGCAAATGTTGCAGGCAGTCTACATGAGCTGACTCAGAAAAATCGGAAATTCGAATGGAGTGGTGCACAGGAAACTGCATTCCGAAAGCTGAAAGAATTACTGTCTACAGCGCCAATACTCGCTTACCCAATACCCGGCAAAGAGTTTGTATTGGACACCGATGCGAGTGGCCATGGTATTGGAGGAGTTTTTTCCCAAATCATCAATGGACAAGAAAAAGTTATCGCATATTTCAGCAAAATTCTGTCGAAACCTGAGAGAAATTATTGCGTAACTCGGAGAGAGTTACTGGCAGTAATGGAATGCGTGAAAGGTGGCATTAAGGTGGCTACTTCAATTCAAGGATCCTGAAGGTCAAATCGCACGGTGGATAGAACGCTTGCAGAGCTATGATTTCACCATAGAACATCACAAAGGAAGCCAGCATGGAAATGCGGATGCACTTTCCCGTCGTCCATGTAAAATTGAATGCAGTCATTGTTCACGAACGGAAAATAAAGCTGGAACAATTAATGTGCGCCTTTTGAACGTTTTGCCTGAAGAAAAGTGGACAAAAAAGGAGGTAAAACGGGACCAGCGCAGTGATAGAGATTTGGCAACTATAACTAAGTATAAGAAGCTGGGTAGGAAACCGGCGTGGCCAGAAATCTCAAGTGAAAGCCAAATCTGTAAAGCATACTGGGCGCAATGGCAAAGTTTGGAATTGCATGATGGTTGTCTCTACCGAATCTGGGAAAACGAGGATGGTAAAATTCGCTCAAAGCTACTGGTTATTCCAAAGGCCAAATTTAAGGAAATAATCGAAGATAATCACAATGGATCGAGTGGTGGACATCTGGGCATAACGAAAACCACAGAGAAAATAAAGTAACGGTTTTATTGGGTAGGATGCCAAGAATCAGTTGCTGACTGGATCCGCCGTTGTGACCAATGTGCAATTGCTAAAGGACCAAGGCAACGCACTCGGGGAAAAATGCATCAGTATAACGTTGGAGCTCCCTTTGAGAGGATAGCCATGGATATAGCGGGACCTTTTCCAATCAGCAATGCAGGAAATAAATACATCCTTGTGGTAATTGATTACTTCAGTAAGTGGCCAGAAGTATATTCCATTCCCAATCAAGAAGCAAAAACAGTGGCAGACATTTTCCTCAAAAATTGGATTTGCCGATATGGAGCTCCACTTGAGTTGCATTCCGAATAAGGACGAAATTTTGAGTCGACACTTTTTAAGTAGGTTTGTGACATGCTTGGAATACAGAGGACACGTACCACAGCTTTGCATCCGCAGTCCGATGGCATGGTCGAAAGGTTCAACCGTACTCTAGAGGAGCATTTAAAAAAGGTTGTCTATAAAGGACAAAAAGATTGGGATGAGCATCTACCAATGTTTCTGATGGCTTATCGGTCGTCAATACACGATACTACTACAGTCACGCCAGCAAAATCCATTTTTGGTACGGACTTAAGGCTTCCAGCAGATATGAAGTACGGAGTAAGCGTTGTCCCAGAAACGACCCATGCTGACGATTACATGTCGCGGAAAAAAGAAGAACTGGCAGATATACACGAGCTTATCAGGAGACGTACTCAATTGGCTAGCAACAAGAGGAAAGCTCGGTATGACCTGCGGGCAAATACTGAAGGGTTCAAAGAAGGTCAACTAGTGCTGCTACATAGCCCACAACGAAAACGAGGCTTGTCTCCTAAATTACAGACTCATTGGGAGGGACCTTACCGGATCGTCACCAGGATTAATGATGTTGTGTATCGAATCCAAAAATACCCCGGGAACAAAAGTAAATTAAAGGTAGTCTACATCGAAAGGCTGCCACCTTATACTAGAGACGCTGAGACTCTTGTTCGGGACGAACAAGTTTAAGCGGAGGGCAGTGTAGCGAAATTTAGTTTATGCCAAAAAATTCTCGAAATAAAAACCAACGAAAGAAAACAAAACGATACTAGCTAGCATCACTGGCTGTATAAATACTTTTATACCATCTAGCGGCAAAGTGCAGTTTTTATACTAAAAATAATAAACCAAAAAGTCGCCGTCGTACAACGCCATCTAGAGGGTAATAGTAACATTCTGGATAGTTGTGAACTCAGCGTCGATACACCATTTAGAAGGTACTGGTAAATTATGGATAATTGTGGATTCCACGTCACTTAGAAGGTACTGGATTATTCGAGAAAGTGATGACTGTAGTATAAAAAGGTTGTCATCTGAGCTGTCGTACACAGTTGAATTCAAACAGTGAAGCATAACAGTTGAATTTGAGCAACATAAGTGAACAATTGAATTTGAAGCAATAAAGTGAAACAGTTGAGCAATACAATTGACTTTGAAATTAAATTGTCTATACAGTGCCAGATTAATATTAGATTTTGAATGTTAATGAAATAAACTATTGTAACGTGTAAAAACTAACTTTTGTGATTTAAATAAACCATTTTACAATTCAATAAGTTTGTGTGTTTTTGATTGTTACACAATCCAGTGATCGAACTCAGAAAAGTGTAGGAGATCGAAATTATCGTCTAAGAGACAGGAATTTCGTAACAATTGGTGTTAGAAGTGGGATAGTGTAAAAAGAACTAACAATAAAAAAATGGTTAAGTTTGACGAACTGAAAGTGGATCAACTGAAGAAGGAGTTGCATCAGCTGAATCTGCAATCATCTGGCGGAAATGTGGAGTTACAAAAACGCTTACGGCAGGCTCTTGAGGCTCAAGGTGTAAACCTGTAAGAGCATGAATTTTATGTATCAGAATCAGCAGCGAAAGTGGAAGAAGCTTCTGGACCGGCGGCAAGTGGTGAAGTTGTAGATATGTCAAAGTTCAAGAAAATGTTAATGGCGATGACGCAGACAATAAATCTACAGATGAATAGCAATATCCAGGCGGTTCGGGAAGAAATTGGTCAGAGCTTAAGTCAAAATGCACTGCACATAGACCAGAAGTTAAGTCATAACGCGACGCAGATCTAGGCGCTTCGGGAAGAAATTGGTCAGAGCTTAAGTCAAAATGCACTGCAAATGGACCAGAAGTTAAGTCAGAACGCGCTGCAGATCCAGGCGGTTCGGGAAGAAATTGATCAGACCTTAAGTCAGAACGCGCTGCAGATCCAGGCGGTTCGGGAAGAAATTGATCAGAGCTTAAGTCAGAACGCGACGCAGATCCACGAGGCTGTTCGAACGGAGATTGCCAAAATGGAAAATGGCCTCGATGCTAAATTGACTGAGTTACGAGTTGACGTTGAATCATTCAAGGAAGAAGTTAAAGGCACCAAGTTCTTTAGGCACCCTCATACGATGGAACAACGCCATTTAGTGTTTTCAAGCTCCAGTTCGAAACAACATCTGGTCACAATCGTTGGGATAACGAAAGCGCAGTTGCAGCGCTAATTGTGGCATTAAAAGGCGCAGCTGCAGAAGTATTGCAAACGGTTCCAGTGGCGGAGCAGAAAAATTACAAGGCGGTGATGGATGCCTTACAGCGAAAATATGGCAGTGACCACATGAAGCAGATTCACAGATTGGAGTTGTAAAGTCGTATTCAGAAATCTGCTGAGTCCTTGCAGGAGTATGCTGCGGATATTGAGCGATTGGCACACCTTTCCTATCCTGACGAGTTAAGTGTCGTAGCTGAAAAATTCAAAATAGAGGCGTTTATTGACAGCATACGTGACTCAGATACAAAACGCGAGACAATGAGGAACCCGAAGACAACATTTAACGAAACAGTAACGGTTACCCTCACTCAGGAGACGATTGCGTTGACATGCCGCCCATCACTGAAAACTCGTCGGATGGAGGTCGAGGCTGAAAAGAAAAATTCATCGTTCGCCAGCAGTAGCTTCAACGGAAAATGCTACAACTGTGGTAAGCAGGGACACATGGCACGAGACTGCAAATCACGTCGTAAACGATCTGCATCACGTTCACCAAGAAGAAGAATTGGAAATATGGTGAACGATGGCGAAAATGGTAGCAAGCAGAAGTCGTTAAACTAAAGAGAGTCAGTACAGCGGGGCGTGAGCCGACTCTCACAGATGATTGCCCCATAGTCTTAGTTTCGAAGCTCTGCCGAAATTCCAACAGCCTTACCATCGGTGGAAAAATCAACGAAAGACCATGTGAGCTTACTTTGGATACAGGCGCATCGCATTCAATTGTGAGGAGAGACTTATTTGATAGACGACGAGTAACGCCATTAAATGGGATCCAATTGAGAACAGCGACAGGAGAAATTACGCAAATAGTAGGAAAAATTACAGCGAGTATTCTTATCGGCATCACAACTGTGGAACATTATACTCGGCAACTCTGTTTTCTTACACCCGCTTTTTTTCTGTCTTCTTAGTGAATTCTAAAATATTCTTATTTAAACATTGCAAATAAATTAATAAACAGTGCTACTTCGTGAAACAGTGATACATTGATCAGAAAATTGTGAAGTGCAGTGAATTTGCTGAAACCTGTTGTTTTAAAAGTGTTTTGAAATTTCCTACATGTACTCTGCATACAAAACAAATAACCTTTGGATGAGTTTGTTGTTGTATTGCTGTACATTTTTATCTCTTTTGCACAATTTTAGTTTATGCGTAAGCACAATTTTCGCAGCGACAAAAAATTAGTTCCAAATCTGTCGTCTGAAGGATCTCTAGCCCTATCTGTTAATCCCGTTCCAAATCATGTACCTGATAACTCTCAACCACCTTCCCTTAACCTCATTAATATGTTAAGTCCTATCCCAATAGATGCTCCTGTTCTAAATCCAATTAACACTAATTTGGAAACTCCTCCGGTAACTTATGCATCTGTAGCTGCTACTTCTGCAGATTGCAATGTTTTAGGAGTTACAAAAGCTAATACTGCTACTTCTACTACGGCTGCTACTAATACTACGGCTGCTACTACTACTACGGCTGCTACTACTACAACTAGCGTTTCGTCTGAGTTAACTGGGCCTAAAAAACTTGTAGCGTTGGCTCCGATGAAATCCATTTTTGCTTCAAGACACAACTGACACAACTGTGGAAGATATGCTCTTTCATATAAACTCTCAGCTTAAGTTAAATAACTTAAATGTAACTGTTTATAAATTTAACTACTCGTATGCAAGGTACACTTCATCATTTAAAATAACGTTGCCTTCACATGTTTTCGAAAAAGTAGTAAATCCATCTTTATGGCCGAATAATTCATTAATTCATGAATTCATTTCCCGGCCTAAGCCTAATACAGCAACACTAGCAAAGTTACCTTCTCGTAACGCCAGTCAAAAAAACTGAGTTCGATCAAACAGTTCAACATTCTTTATCAGAATGTCCGGGGCCTTAATTCAAAAATGTGTAACCTTTTCTTGATTAGTCATGATTTGGACTACCATTTGCTAAGTTTCACAGAAACTTGGTTAAAGCCTAGTACACTGAATTCTGAAATACTTGCAAGTAACTATGCTATTTACCGTAAAGATAGAGCTAGAATCCCAAACACTACAAGTAAAGGTGGAGGTGTTCTAATTGCTGTTCGATCATCACTCATTTCCGAGGAAATTATCCTCACAGAAGCAATGAATATTGAATTTTGTTGCATTCTTGTTAAATTTGAACTTCTAACGTTATTTGTTACATGTTCGTATGTACCACCACAATCTGCCATTGAAATTTATAATGCCCACTCGCTGGCTATAAATAAAATATATTCTAAACTTGGTTCTAATGAACGTCTTTTAGCTACAGGCGACTTTAACTTGCCTGACGTTTCTTGGAGTTGCAACTCTCAAGAACCAACTAAATGGTTCCCTGCATCTGATAACTTGTTGCACAGTGAGTTCTTAAATGATATATCTACGCATGGGCTTTACCAATTGAACCATGTTGTAAATCATAACTCTCGAATTCTTGATCTCATCTTTTTTGATGATACTGATATCATTCAGCTATCAAGGTCCGAACCTCTAGTGTTGCCTGAAGATGTACATCATTCAACCCTAGAAATTATACTTGATACCATTCAAAGAATCTAAGGTGCGTTCTCCCGAAATACGCAAAGTTTTTAATTTCAAAAAAACAAACTTTACATTGCTCAAAGATCAATTATCAAAAGTAAACTGGGAATCGATATTGTCACTTAACAGAGATAATTTAACTCCAGATGATCTTGATATTGCAGTGCTAGCTTTCAATAAAATTATTCACGAGTGTTTTGCATCGTCTGTACCCAGACATTCTAATAGGACAATGTCTGGTCCTTGCTGGTTTACTCCTGAAATTAGAAAACTACGAAAACAAAAAACCATATTTCATAAAAAATATAAAACTTCCTCAAATATAACCGATTTTATGAATTACACTAGAATCAGATATAAATACCAACATCTGAATAAATGTGCTTATAAATCATATATTTTGAAAGTTAAAGCTGATATAAAACACAACGCAAAATCCTTTTGGAACTCCATTAATGTTAAACGAAAGTGTTGTTCTTTCCCCTCTAGCATGAAATACCATGACATTGTGTCCAATAACGATGAAATGACTTGCGATCTGTTTGCAGAATTTTTTATGTCTACATATTCTTCCAAGTCGTACAATGATTTATATTACCCGTTTAAGGTAAAGCCGTGTCAAGTTAACCAGCCCACTATAAGTCTTGATAATGTGCAGAAAAGTCTTAAAGATATAAAATCATCATTTAAAGCTGGTCCTGATGGTATTCCCTCATATATTTTAAAAAATTGTCACAATGAACTTGCTTTTCCAGTTTATTTACTTTTTGAATATTCCTTACTCCTCGAATATTTTCCTTGCACCTTGAAATCTTCATATATAATTCCTTTGCATAAGTCGGGAAGTAAATCCTTAATAAGTAACTACCGTAGGATCGCAAAGCTAAGTGCATTGCCAAAACTGTTTGAAAGTATCGTTACTCCACAAATTGCACACAACGTTAACCCTATAGTTTCACCTTATCAGCATGGTTTTTTACCAGGAAAATCTACGGTAACTAATTTAATTGAATTTACAAATATAACCATATATCAATTTGCAAATGGTTTTCAAACTGATGTAATCTACACTGATTTTAGCAAAGCTTTTGATGTGGTGAATCATAAACTCTTGTTACTAAAGCTTTCCCTAATTGATTTTCCCATAAGTTTAATAAATTGGATTCAGTCATATCTTTCAAATAGAAGCCAATCTGTTAGTTTTAATAACTCCGAATCTAAAAATTTTATTGTTACTTCCGGTGTTCCTCAAGGAAGCCATATTGGACCTTTGCTCTTTACAGTTTTTATCAACGATTTGCCCAGTGTCTTAAAGTACTGTAATATTTTAATGTACGCTGATGACGTCAAGCTTTTTTGTCCACTTAAGTTTGCATTTGAATCATCATATCTTCAGTATGATCTCAATAACATTTTTGACTGGTGTAAAGTCAATTGCATAAATCTTAACTTAAGTAAATGCAAGCATATGTCTTTTACACGAAAAATCCCATTATTGAGTACATATAAGATTGATGACCATACCCTTGAAACTCTAAACTCTATTGAGGACTTAGGCGTAACAATGGATACAAAGCTTAAGTTCAATATTCATATTGACCGAATGATTAATAAGGCTAACAGCGTCCTTGGCTTTATAAAGCGCTGGTCCAAGGAGTTTCACGATCCTTACATCACTAAAACTTTATTTTCGTCTTTAGTTAGACCTATTTTGGAATATGCGTCAGTGGTTTGGTGCCCTCGGTATCAATGCTACATAGATGCCATTGAGTCAGTACAAAAACAATTCCTGCTTTTTTGCCTCCATAGTTTCGCTTGGGATCCAGCAGTTCATTTACCACCACATGAACAAAGGTTAAAACTTATAAACTTATCATCTCTCAGAAATCGTAGAGTAATGCTAAATACTATGTTTATCAATAGGCTTATTAATGGTAGTGTTATTAGCGAGCATCTATTGAGTAACTTATATATAAACGTGCCTCAACGTCCCATGAGACGATTTGTACTGCTGAATTTAAAAACATGCAGATCGAATTACTTGCTACATGAACCTTTCCGGAGTGCATGTACTGATTTCAACAGTGTTCACGCCGTTATTGACTTTAATCAATCTCAAAGCATAACTGAAAAAAGCATTTTACGTTTTCTTGAAATAGTTAATATTTAATTTGTTTTATTTGATGTAGACGCTTATGGAATGTGGATGAATGAACGCATTTGCAACAAATACCGCCTGCTGCTGTCGGTGTAATGCTGTTTTCGCATCCTACATCTACACTGCTGCTTGTAGGCGTCTACCTGACTGGATAAGGCATCTACATATCAGATGTGGTCAGCCGTTAGCGCGGAAGTTTTTAAATCACTGCTGCTTTCAGGCATCTACCCGATCAGATGAGGTCAGCCGTTAGCGCGGAAATTTTTAAATCACTGCTGCTTTCAGGTATCTACCTGACCAAGTGTGGCCGGCCGTTAGCGCGGATTTTAAATCACTGCTGCTTTCAGGCATCTACCCGACCAGATGAGGTCAGCCGTTAGCGCTGATTTTAAATCACTGCTGCTTTCAGGCATCTACCAGCCAGTTGAGATCAGCCGTTGGTGCGGTACATACTTTCATTTATAATTTCTCAATTTATGAGGGCTTATGAGCCCAGTAAATAAAGTTTAAATAAATAAATAAATATCATGGTTTTATTGTTGCAAACATCACCGACGAGGTTATCATTGGCGTTGTCTTCATGATTCGACATGGGTTCACTTTGAATCTTAAGAAAAAAACGTTAAGGTATGCCAATGTAGAGTTGCCTTTAGACATTGGCTGTGGACAAAAATTAACAATTACAAGAGTCTACATAAGTGAGCGCTGTCGAATTGAACCCAACACCGAAGAAATTATTTGGGCCACAACAAATGACTGTGGGACAAGCCACATTCCGGTACGAATTTTGAATCCAACAAATAAGCCAAAATGGATGCAAAAAGGTGAACTTATAGCGCAATGTGAGAAAGTTACGGCTGTGATAAATTGTGAAAAGGACCAGCAGAACCCACAAGGCTCAACTTTAACGAAATCGTCGGCCTTGGAAGTATTGTCTGCCCAGAACAAAAATACCCTACCCGTTACCCAGAATCGATGATACACTGGATACGTTATCTGGAGCAACATGGTTTTCCACCCTGGATTTACAAAGTGGCTATTGGCAGGTGGAAATAGATGAAAAAGACAAGGAGAAAACTGCGTTTAGTATTGGGAATGGTCTATGGCAGTTCAACGTCATGTCGTTTGGTCTTTGTAACGCTCCAGCTACGTTTGAGCGGTTAATGGAACGAGTTCTCAAAGGACTACATTGGAAGACTTGTCTAGTGTATCTTGATGACATAATCATCATGGGAAAATATTTTGATGACCAATTGAAAAATCTGGAGGAAGTGTTTGAGCACTTGGAGGCAGCTGAATTAAAATTAAGTGCGAAAAAGTGCTCACTTTTCCAGCGTGAAGTCAAATATCTGGGGCACAAGGTTTCGTCAGAAGGAATACACACAGATGAAGATAAAATAAAAGCTGTGAAAAATTGGCCACGACCATCTAATCTTCATGAGTTGCGAAGTTTTCTGGGTCTATGCACTTATTACAGACGCTTTGTTCCTGGTTTCGCAAATGTTGCAGGCAGTCTACATGAGCTGACTCAGAAAAATCGGAAATTCGAATGGAGTGGTGCACAGGAAACTGCATTCCGAAAGCTGAAAGAATTACTGTCTACAGCGCCAATACTCGCTTACCCAATACCCGGCAAAGAGTTTGTATTGGACACCGATGCGAGTGGCCATGGTATTGGAGGAGTTTTTTCCCAAATCATCAATGGACAAGAAAAAGTTATCGCATATTTCAGCAAAATTCTGTCGAAACCTGAGAGAAATTATTGCGTAACTCGGAGAGAGTTACTGGCAGTAATGGAATGCGTGAAAGGTGGCATTAAGGTGGCTACTTCAATTCAAGGATCCTGAAGGTCAAATCGCACGGTGGATAGAACGCTTGCAGAGCTATGATTTCACCATAGAACATCACAAAGGAAGCCAGCATGGAAATGCGGATGCACTTTCCCGTCGTCCATGTAAAATTGAATGCAGTCATTGTTCACGAACGGAAAATAAAGCTGGAACAATTAATGTGCGCCTTTTGAACGTTTTGCCTGAAGAAAAGTGGACAAAAAAGGAGGTAAAACGGGACCAGCGCAGTGATAGAGATTTGGCAACTATAACTAAGTATAAGAAGCTGGGTAGGAAACCGGCGTGGCCAGAAATCTCAAGTGAAAGCCAAATCTGTAAAGCATACTGGGCGCAATGGCAAAGTTTGGAATTGCATGATGGTTGTCTCTACCGAATCTGGGAAAACGAGGATGGTAAAATTCGCTCAAAGCTGCTGGTTATTCCAAAGGCCAAATTTAAGGAAATAATCGAAGATAATCACAATGGATCAAGTGGTGGACATCTGGGCATAACGAAAACCACAGAGAAAATAAAGTAACGGTTTTATTGGGTAGGATGCTAAGAGTCAGTTGCTGACTGGATCCGCCGTTGTGACCAATGTGCAATTGCTAAAGGACCAAGGCAACGCACTCGGGGAAAAATGCATCAGTATAACGTTGGAGCTCCCTTTGAGTGGATAGCCATGGATATAGCGGGACCTTTTCCAATCAGCAATGCAGGAAATAAATACATTGTTGTGGTAATTGATTACTTCAGTAAGTGGCCAGAAGTATATTCCATTCCCAATCAAGAAGCAAAAACAGTGGCAGACATTTTCCTCAAAAATTGGATTTGCCGATATGGAGCTCCACTTGAGTTGCATTCCGAATAAGGACGAAATTTTGAGTCGACACTTTTTAAGTAGGTTTGTGACATGCTTGGAATACAGAAGACACGTACCACAGCTTTGCATCCGCAGTCCGATGGCATGGTCGAAAGGTTCAACCGTACTTTAGAGGAGCATTTAAAAAAGGTTGTCTATAAAGGACAAAAAGATTGGGATGAGCATCTACCAATGTTTCTGATGACTTATCGGTCGTCAATACACGATACTACTACAGTCACGCCAGCAAAAGCCATTTTTGGTACGGACTTAAGGCTTCCAGCAGATATGAAGTACGGAGTAAGCGTTGTCCCAGAAACGACCCATGCTGACGATTACATGTCGCGGAAAAAAGAAGAACTAGCAGATATATATATAGCAACAAGATGAAAGCTCGGTATGACCTGCGGGCAAATACTGAAGGGTTCAAAGAAGGTCAACTAGTGCTGCTACATAGCCCACAACGAAAACGAGGCTTGTCTCCTAAATTACAGACTCATTGGGAGGGACCTTACCGGATCGTCACCAGGATTAATGATGTTGTGTATCGAATCCAAAAATACCCCGGGAACAAAAGTAAATTAAAGGTAGTCTACATCGAAAGGCTGGCACCTTATACTAGAGACGGTGAGACTCTTGTTCGGGACGAACAAGTTTAAGCGGAGGGCAGTGTAGCGAAATTTGGTTTATGCCAGAAAATTCTCGAAATAAAAACCAACGAAAGAAAACAAAACGATACTAGCTAGCATCACTGGCTGTATAAATACTTTTATACCATCTAGCGGCAAAGTGCAGTTTTTATACTAAAAATAATAAACCAAAAAGTCGCCGTCGTACAACGCCATCTAGAGGGTAATAGTAACATTCTGGATAGTTGTGAACTCAGCGTCGATACACCATTTAGAAGGTACTGGTAAATTATGGATAATTGTGGATTCCACGTCACCTAAAAGGTACTGGATTATTCGAGAAAGTGATGACTGTAGTATAAAAAGGTTGTCATCTGAGCTGTCGTACACAGTTGAATTCAAACAGTGAAGCATAACAGTTGAATTTGAGCAACATAAGTGAACAATTGAATTTGAAGCAATAAAGTGAAACAGTTGAGCAATACAATTGATTTTGAAATTAAATTGTCTATACAGTGCCAGATTAATATTAGACTTTGAATGTTAATGAAATAAACTATTGTAACGTGTAAAAACTAACTTTTGTGATTTAAATAAACCATTTTACAATCAAATAAGTTTGTGTGTTTTTGATTGTTACACAATCCAGTGATCGAACTCAGAAAAGTGTAGGAGATCGAAATTATCGTCTAAGAGACAGGAATTTCGTAACAATATGTTCAATAACACCAATTTTTAAATCTGGTAATAGAAGTGATGTTAATAATTACCGTGCAATTATAAAACTGGTTACAATTGTAAATATATTTGATCACATAATCAAAAATAAATTATTTGATTACATTAAAAATGCTATAAATGATTGTCAACATGGTTTTCTTCCAGGAAAATCAGTTTGTTCAAATTTAACACTTATCACAAATAACATTGTTACTGCTATGGAACAGCATAGTCAATTAGACGTTATTTATACGGATTTTTAAAAGTTTTGATAAAGTTGATCATTCAATTCTCCTGTGGAAACTTAGGAAGTTTGGAATATCTGAATATCTTTTGAAATTTTTTAACAGCTTTTTAGTCAACCGCAAATTGCTTGTCAAAATCGGTTCAGTAGTTTCTGAATCTATAATTTTTGCATCTTCGGGTATTCCTCAAGGAACCCATTGCGGTCCTTTACTTCTTTTAATTTTTATTAATGATTTGCCGCAGAATATAAAATTTTCAAAATGTTTAATGTTTGCTGATGATGTTAAGTTTTTCTTAACAATTGGGTATATGAGTGATTGCTTTAAGCTTCAAAATGATTTAGTGGCAATTAATAATTGGTGTTCATCGAACAACTTATTTTTAAATATAAATAAATGTTGCGTATTATCATATACCAAAAGTGCAACGTCAATTTGCTTTGATTATTCATTAAATAATTTTCCAATATGTCGTAAGCTAGAGATAAAAGATTTAGGTGTAAATTTTGATTCCCAATTGAAATTTTCAAGTCATATTGATCTTGTGATATCAAAATCGTATGCTATGTTGGGGTTTATTAAAAGAAATACGCAAAATTTTAAGGACCCTTTAACAATTAAAGCTCTTTATGTTTCCTTGGTGAGGAGTCATTTAGATTACTGCTGTGTTATTTGGAATCCTTACTATAACCAGCATATTAACCGAATTGAAAAAGTTCAAAAATATTTAACAAAATATGCCATTTACAAATTGCATTGGCCTGGTAATATTCCTTCTTATGACGCTAGACGAAAGCTTCTTGAGTTGCAATCTTTGAAAGATAGACGAACATACTTTTCTCTTATGTTCGTATATAATGTACTCTCTGGTTAATTGAAATGCATGGATCTTTCCAATTTATTTAGAGTATATAATCCTCCTTGCAATTTTAGAAACAATCGAATATTTGTTGAAGACTTACATAGGTCTAATTATGGTCTCAATGAGCCAATATTGCGATGCATTAAATTAAGCAATAGTTTTTCTCCATTAATTAATTTTAATTTAAGCATAGAAAAATTTAAATTAAATCTTTTTAAATTGTTTAATTAGTTTAAAATAATGTAACTAGTCTGTAAGATTACTTAATCCGTAGACTGAAATAAATAAATAAATAAAAAATAGCAAAATTACGTAATTTTTTCGAAAATGGCCAATTTTCGGGCCAAAATCATGCCAAAAATCAAAAACTATGATACCAATCTTTCTGTCCGAAGCTCATTCCATGCATTTATATGTGCACAGCAACATATTAAAATTTCAGAAAGATCGGTTAAGTAGTTTTTTTTATCATGCCCGCCAAATCGAAAAACGTGGTTTCGAAAAAAAAGCGTTTAAAGTTTTTTAACTATTGCTTTTGAAGTACTATAACTTTGACACGATGTTACTAAAATGCTCGCTACGTATTTTTCAATATTTTTTAAACAAGAAACAACCAAAAAAAATTTTTTTAATTCTTGAAGGTGTCATGTCCCCTTAAGAATAAAATTTTTTCTAAAATATTTTAGCCCAAAAACCAACCCTATATATTCTATTTAGGCTCATCGAGCTCTATCATTTGGCATAGGTCCCTTCCTGTAATCTTATGCACTCGAGTTTTCTACAGCCGGCTCTTGGGCTAATACTTTAGATTTCTCATCACCAGTTTTCAAATTATATAGGATTAAATTACACTAGTTTACAAATTTAAGGTTCATCTCGAGATCTAGTTTCTCATATACTTTTTTCCATGTATTTTGGGGCGTAGATTCCAAAAATGGCAACCATTAATTTTATTGCAAGTTTCTTACTGTTTTTTCGAATAACTTCTACATTTTTTGTCCGATTTCCGCAAAATTATACTTTAAATATTAGCAAAAGAATAGTCTTTCATTAAAACTCTGCTAGTGATGTTTCTGCCGCTGCTGTTGCTGCTGAAATTTCTATTGCAAGCAGTGCTGCCACTAAGAAATCTTTTTTCCTATCAAAATTTACTCGAAATCTACCAAAATCGTTTGTAACCTACCAAAATTTTTCGATTTAAAAAAAAAATACCTTTTTACAGCATTGAATGCGTTTATTAACATTTGATGCTGCTTAAAATATGCTTGTATATCGTCGTTTAAAATACTTAACCGCATATAGCACACATTATCTGTTGCAAAATCGAGAACAGTGATTAACATCAAATGTCGGGCAACTGTGCGTAAAAAGTTACCATATTACTTTAAATATTATAAAAAACTTTTTTTTCAACAAACTTTTATGTCTTGAATTTATTGGTGAATGCAGAAGAAAATGAAACTAAAATATATTTACAAAATTTTGACATAACGGTATAATCTAGCCATTGTGTCGAAATTTCTTACAAATGTGCTCACATTGAAAGTCGGGCAACGAAAAGACCGATCAAAGTATCGGTGCACTTACTGATATGTTTGCGCAACGATACTTAAGGCCCCATCAGACTATGTGAGAAGTCATATAAAAAGTCATATGAGTTGTCAAATATGACAACTCTCATAGTGTGAATATGTTTATATTACACACATGAGTTTTCATATGAGAAAGCATATGACTATTTTGACATTCGATTCAAGTCTATTTGAAAAGAGAAGTAATTTGAGTTTTGTGTTAAAAAAATTAGATCTGATCAAGTTTCTTCGTTATTAAAATACTGGATGGTCATTAATACCCTTACGACGTTTATTCTTTAAAGAAAAACAGTTATTTTGAATTAAATAAATACAAAAACTTACCTGCAGTCTTAATATCAGTCATATAGTATGAACACAATAAAATAAATCTTATGCGATTTGACATATCATATCTAAAAACATAAAAAAAACATAACAAAAAGCATATGACTTCTCACATAGTCTGAAGGGGCCTTTAGTTGTGGTTTGCTATGATTTTAGTTAACTTTTTGTTGTCAAAACCATACCCACTGTGTTGGAAAATTCAATAGCCTCTGTAACTTGCACCATTTTTTAAATCAATATTTTTGAAAATGGGTTGTCTACTTAAAATAGAGGGCGCTAATCCAGTTATCAATATTCACCTTAATCCTAGTAATGGGCTTTGTTCAAACATATTAGGCTATTGTATTCCGCTGACACATCATGAAAAAATCAAAAAGTTTTTATTTTGAACCGCTCTAATACACATGTATGTAGTTCGTTTTAAAAATGTTAGCTATTAAAGCCCACAAATCCAAGTTTAATGTTACGCAAATATTTTTTTTTTATTATTGACAACTTATATACGGGGTAAAACACACAAAAACGCCACCTTAAAAAGTTTTTGGCTCCGATTTGGATGAAATTTGGCAAGATTGTAGTATTAATGTCTGGCAATAAAAGTGTGTTTAAGATTTTGCCCTAATATTATTTGTTGCTTAGATACGCGGGTATGAAATTCACGATTTTCGTACTTTTTCAGAATAAGTGTTTTTTTTCGAAAATTCATAGCTTACAGCAAACTTTATCAATTAATAATTGGTGAACGTACATTTTTAGGTTTTACTTGTACTTTTAAAAATAAAATATTGATTTTGAAAAAAAGAATTTTTTCACAAAAATTTTGCGAATTGAAAAATATTTTTGCATTTTTTTTAAAAAAACCATATTTTAAATTTTTTTATTTTTTTTTTTTGAAAAAAGCTTTGATTTATTCTGCGCTTAATGCCGTAAAAATTTTCGTGGGAAAAAATTATTTATATTTTTTTTTAATTTTAAAAAAAAATTTCATCCAAATCGGAGCCAAAAACTTTTTCAGGTGGCGTTTTCGTGTGTTTTACCCCATACATAAAAAAATTAAGTTCCAAGAACTTAAGACCTTTTTTTGCGACCCGATTAAGTGAAAAAGGTCTAAGTAAAACATGACAACTTTGAAAATGGTGCTCTCGAGATTTTATTCATAATACTCAAGACGAACTTTTTTGCTTGTCTTTTTATACGCTTTTAAATGAGATACCCCACAGTGCAAATGGTGCACCAGGCCCAGAGATATTAGACATTGAATTCTGCTGTTTTTGCAAAATAATGTTTTATTTTTCGAACTTTGATTTAACAGTGCTCAAACCTAGAGAGCTTAAATTTAGGATGTGAGGTTATCTTTCATGGTTCCTTAAAGTTTCAAAATGAGCAAAATCGAATGCTTTTTAAACTTCATACGTATACATGTGTTATAATAAATAATATTACTAAAAAACTGACAATGGTATTCAAAAACCAAGCTCTGAGAATTTTTTTTATTATTTTTATGTATGTATATCGACTATAAATTACTTACTTTACTTAGATGGCCATAAAAACCCGCGCGCCTTCTCCAATCGTTAATGCCAAGCGCGGATAGGACTTCCTCAGCTTGGTCTATCTACCGGACGCATGGTCTCCCACTTCGTCGTTGACCGGGGACCTTCCCTTCGAATACCTTTTTCGCTGGAGCTTCTTTATCCATAAGATGGACATGACCCAGCCAGCGTAGTCGCTGTATTGTTATACGCTTAACTATGTCAATGTCGGCGTAGAGCTCACACAGCTCGTGGTTCATTCGAATGCGATAGTCGTCGCCAACGAACAGGACCAAGGATTTTGAGGAGAGCTTTCCCTTCGAACACCCCAAGAGCGGCTGCGTCTGTTGTCGAAACCACCCATGCCTCAGCGCCATAAAGAAGCACAGGTAGAATGACCGTATTGTAGAGTGTTAGCTTTGTCGATCGAGAGAGAGCTCTGCAACGTAATTGCTTACTGAGACCGTAGTAGCACCTATTAGCAATTGTTATTCTCCGCTTAATCTCCAGACTGACATCATTGATGCTGTTTACGGTAGTGCCAAGGTAAGTGAATTCCTAGACAACTTCAAATTTACAGTTGCCCGTTGTAACATGAGAGTCTGGATCCCGCACTCTCTTGTTGTTGTTAGTAGACATCATGTATTTCGTCTTGCCCTCGTTTACCGTCAAACCCACTTTGGCTGATTCCTTTTCAATAGCAGTGAAAGCAGCAGTAACATCTCTCTTACTCCGACCGATAATATCAATATCATCAGCTTACGCAAGGAGCTGAACACCTTTGAAGAAAATGGTGCCATTATGACGCACACCGACTTTTCGTACGATCCTCCCCATAATGAAATTGAAGAGATCGCACGAGAGCGGGTCGCCTTGTCTGAAACCTCGCTCGGTATTAAAAGTTTCGGAGAGGTCATTCCCTACCTCTACGGAGCTACACGTATCCTGCAGAGCCTTATCAACTTTGCAGGTATACCGTACTCACACATTGTTGCGTATAGGCGATTCCGCACTGGGCTATCGAACGCAGCTTTATAATCGACGAAGAGATGGTGAGTGTCGATTTGATATTCATGGGTTTTCTCCAGGATTTGGCGTAGTGTAAAAATCTGGTCTATGGTGGATTTACCAGGTCTAAAATCACACTGATAGGATCCGATCAGTGTTTCTGTATGCGGCTTCAATCTTTCACACAATACGCTCGAGAGGATCTTATATGCGATGGAAATAAGACTGATACCCCTGTAGTTGGCGCAGATTGTCGGGTCTCCTTTCTTTATTACAGGACAAAGCACGCTGAGATTCCAATCGTCGGGCATGCTTTCTACTTACCATATTTTGCTGATGAGTTGATGCGTGCACCTTATCAATTCATCGCCACCAACAACACCCGCTGCTTTGTTGTTTTTGAGTCGCTGGATAGCAGCTCGAACCTCTTCATGGCTAGGTGATGGTACTTCCACTGCGTTATCATCGATTGGTGGTATCGTACTGCATTCTCTCTGGGCGGAATTGGTGGAATCATCGCCCGTAGGCAAGTTGGAGAAATGCTGCCACCATAACCTCAGTACACTCTGTGTATCTGTAACCAGAGTTCCATTTTCGTCTCTACAAGTGGATGCTCCGGTCTTGAAACCTTGAGTTGTTGATAGAATTTTCGTGCATCCTTCTTGCTCTGGTACACCTCAAGTTCCTCACGCTCACGCTATTCTTGATCCCTTTTTTTACGTCTGCAAATGCGCCTCTCTTCATTCCTCTTTTCGCGGTAGTTTTCTCGCACGGCTCGCGTTGCAGCTGACTGCAGCGTCTTCTTGTATTCGGCGTTTTTTTCAGCAGTCCCATCGCGACACTCCTGGTCATACCATTGGTTTCGAGGTTGTGGGTGTCGGAAACCAATGACTTCCTCGGTATAAGCGCGCATGGAGTGAGAGATGTGTGTCCAAAGTCCACCGGCGTCGTCGGTTCCAGAGGTTGGTTGGTTGAGCTTAACCGAGAGTTGAGCGGAGTACGCCTCGGCAGTCCTTTGTGATTGCAGCTTTGCAACGTCCAGCTTTCGTTGCATGCCTGTGCGTACATTCTTTGCATAGCTGCATGCGGATCTTAGCTGCAACAAGATAGTGGTCGGAGTCAGTGTTGACCCTCAAAAATGTACGCACATCTAGAGTGCTTGAAGCGTGCCTTCCGTCGATCACAACTTCATCAATTTGGTTTTTCGTTTTTTGATCCGGTGATAGCCAGGTGGCCTTGTGAATGTCGAGGTGTCGAACTTTGGTGCTACTAACTACCATGTTTCGCGCCGCGGTGAAGTCGATCAGTCTCAGATCGTTGTTTGGCTATTTATACTAAAAATTAGTTATTTAAATTTCAATTTATAACAACAAGGTATTTTAATAGAAAAATTATATAAATGCAATTTATGCAAATTGAAAATCAAAAAAAAAAAAAATCTTTTATATCAATTTAGGTAGAAAAAATGTAAAAAAAAAAATATTTCCAGCCTGACTCTGCACGAAATCGAACCGAGGCAGAAAGTATCAAAAATTAAAACCTCTATCACTAGGATAGAGCCTAACCTATAAATACCCTATCAATTTGTCCTATTATTGTTTCTCAATGAAATTCAAAACTTACAAATTTAAGGAACAAAATTTATATTCACAAATATTTTCTTTTATTTTTCTCTTTGGTTGTTGTACAACAAAATCTAGATGCGTGGCAACGTAGCCTAACCTATAAATACCCTATCAATTTGTCCTATTATTGTTTCTCAATGAAATTCAAAAATTACAAATTTAAGGAACAAAATTTTCATTCACAAATATTTTTCTTTTATTTTTCTCTTTGGTTGTTGTACAACAAAATCTAGATGCGTGGCAACGTAGCTAACTCAATAGAAAAAGCAGCAAAGATATGAATGAAAAATCTCTAAAACGCAGTGATCTATAGTTTTAAGTGAAGCAAAAACTTTTTTCAATCAAGATGCGTGGCAACGTAGCTAATTCAAAAGAAAAAGCAGCATATGAATGAAAAATCTGTAAAATGCAATATTCTATCGTATTAAGTGAAACAAATATTTTTTTTGTTAAGTATCATTATTAAATGGCAAAAAATTTTATTTTTTAATTTATATAAGCGGTCGAGCTTAAGTGTTTGTACATATCATATTTATAGTTGGATATATGTAAATACAAACACTTGTATGTACATAAGTTATATATAATAATGAGAATGATGATAATGAGAATGAAGATAATGAGAATGTAATGAATACTTACCCGTTGGCGGTAAAATAAACATAATAAGCCAGCATTCTTTGCTGAAGCTTATTATAAACATTCGAAATGTACGGATGTTTATGATGGGTTTTACATATTTATGCTGATCGATCAAAATGAATTGGATGATGAAATCATTCAATGCATTTTGAAATGAACTTACAGGCAGCATAAAATAGATTTAAGATTTATAAAAGTCAGTCTTATACTTACGTGCTAAGAGCTCACAACAAATAATAAGTTTTAATCTTTTTTTAACACAATAAAGTTTTATTATTATCAACAAACATAATTGGCCACGAGGATAAAGTATACCAGCAAATAATATAAATTTATTTGAAAAAGGATTCCAGCAAATAATATAAATTTATTTGAAAAGCAGATTTCAACAAATAATATAAAATTATTTGAGAAGCGGATTGTGCAGATAATATCAAATTATTGAAAAAGCGATTATTGACGGACGATATATAAAAGAAGCGGCTACCTACTACAAAAAAATAAAAATATTAAATACATTTAAATAATAAAATTTTTTTTAAAGAAATAAAAATGTCTCTTCCACTGGCAGATGCGTTGAGAGAAGCGAGGAGCTTACCCCCATTCTGTGGAACAACGGACTATACAATTAGTAATTATTTAAGAGATGTATCTACGGTGTTATCCTTAACAGCAGAGGAAAACAAAATAACAATAAAAGCGGTACTAGCAAACAGACTCCAAGGAAAAGCTTTAAGAAGTGTGGAAACTTTAATAAATCCTTCGTGGGAGCAAATTCTTGACAAGCTGAGACAGGAATTTGGTGTAAAGGAAAGCTTTTTTCACCTACGCAGCGAAGCCTTAAATGTGAGTGCAAAGTCTTTAGAGGAATTACATTTTAAGTTAAGGAAAATACTACATAAAATGAATTCAAAATTTAATTTAGAACCGTTAAATAATGATTCATATAATCCTTCAAATAACGAAAAGATTATTTTTGATATTTACGTAAATTTTCTACCCATTCATATTAAAACTTTGTTGTTACAAAATCAAATAACAACAATAAATAATGCACACACATATTACATTGAGAATAATTTAATGAAAGATATTCAATTAAAAAATTTGACTAAAAATTACAATTTTTCGTATGATTATCACAAAGATCAAAATAAAAAGAACTTTTTAGACAAAAGCAAACAATCAAAATTTCAATTCTGGGAATTTTAGAAAAAATTACAAATCTCATCAAACAAACGTTAATAAGCCTGTTCAGCGTGTTGAGCAAATGGAGGTCGATAATGTTCAGGTGGCAGGAAATTTTCAAACACTGCCTCGGGAATGAACCTACCTATAGTCGAATTAACAATTAACAACACTAAATTGAAGTGTCTAATCGATAGTGGTTCAGCAACTACTATTGGTGATTATAATAAATTTGAAAAATTGGGATCAAAATTAAAATTAAAAAATGAAATTTTACTTAAAACGTTAGATGCTTCAAGTGTAATTGTAGAAGAGGTTATTACATACATACCTTCGGAATTTGGAAGAAAAAGTGAAACTATGTCAGTGAAATTAATTCATTTGAAAAATAAACCTTTCGATTGCATAATCGGAATAAATGTGTTAGCGCCTATCGGAGCAGTGATTGATTTTGCAAAATGTGTATTAAGAATAGATGATGTTGAAATTCCACTTCATGATAAACCTATTCCTATAAAGTACGACGAAATCAACTACTTAGAAAAATGTAAATTTGATATAAGCAAATTGATACATGATGAACTAAATCTAGAAGAAAAAAAAGTTTTAGTTAGATTTTTACAAAGAAATCAAAAAACCTTTTTTCAAGAGGGTCAGTATTTAACTGCAACTCCACAAATTTTTGAAAAAGAGATAGACACACAAACGCAAGAAATGTTAGAGCAAGGTATAATTAGACCCAGCAAGTCTCCATATAACTCTCCATTATGGATTGCGAAAAAGAAAATTGATAATTCAAATAAAGAAAAATGGCGAATGGTTGTAGACTTTCGAAAACAAAATGAAATAACTGTGGATGACAGATTTCCACTACCAAATATTGAATCATTGTTCGATAAGTTAGGACGTTCTCTCTACTTTACTACCTTAGATTTGGCTAAGGGTTTTCATCAAATTTTAATGGATGAAAACGATATAGAGAAAACCGCTTTTTCAACTCCCAGAGGACATTTTGAATTTATCAGAATGCCTTTTGGACTTAAGAATGCGCCTGCAACATTTCAGCGCATGATGAATCATATTCTAAGTGAATTCATCAATAATATTTGTGTCATTTATATGGATGACATTTTAGTGTTTTCCGCCTCTCTGTCTGAACACTGCGAAAATTTGCAAAAAAATTTACATGTCTGAACAAATATCAGTTGAAAGTTCAATTTGACAAATGTAAATTCTTCTCAAAAAAAGACTGAATTCTTAGGGCATATAATAACCCCAAATGGTATTACACCCAATCCAAAAAAAGTTGAAAGCATTAGTCTTCTCAAATTACCTAAAACAGTGAAAAAAATTAAGTCCTTCCTGGGATTAACAGGGTACTATAGAAAATTTATAAAAAATGTTTCTTTAATTGCCAGCCCTATAATAAAGTATTTGAAAAAAAATTCAAAAATTGATGTTAATGATAAACTTTATATCGATGCCTTTGACAAATTAAAAAGGATATTGACAAATCCACCTTTATTATCTTTTCCAAATTTTAATAGGAAATTTGTCCTTACCACAGATGCTAGTAATGTAGCAATAGGTGCCGTCTTAAGTCAAGATGGGAAACCTATATGTTTTGCTAGTAGAACTCTAAACGGATACGAGAAAAATTATCATACCTTGGAAAAAGAATTACTAGCGATCGTTTGGTCTATCAAATATTTTCGTCCTTATCTTTATGGACGTAAGTTCTTAGTTCAAACTGATCATCAACCTTTGAAGTGGTTGTATACTTTAAAAGAACCTAATTCACGAATAATAAGATGGAGGATACTGTTAGATGAGTTTCAGTTTGATGTTGATTATATAAAAGGTAAAGAAAATGCTGTAGCTGATTTCTTAAGTAGAATCGAAAATGAAGAGAAAAATAATATAGAACATTGTAGCATTAAATCTTTGTTTGAAAATTCTATTGAAGCTATTCATTCCAACGTTGAGAACCTAAATGAAGAATTTTACATATATAATGGAATCGTAAATAAATATCTCACACAAATTAGACTTGTGATAACTAAGGAAAAAGAAACGGAAATACTTTATAGGAAATATAAAATCATTTATGTATCAGAGAATGATTTAAATAATAGTCATTATTTAAATTACTTGTTCCGAGGAACATTAAAGGAAGGTACTATAGGAATTTATAGTGAACTAAACGATACTAAATATAATATTTTACAACAAAAGCTAATTCAGTTGTATTCAAATGATAGTAGTTTGAAGTTTATAAAATGTACCAATTTGGCTATTGATATTAGTACTGAAGAACAACTATTTGACGTTATAGAAAGTACTCATAAAAATGGGAATCACAGAGGCATACAAGAAAATTATGAAACAATGAAAAATTCATATTTTTACCCTAAACTGTTGAAGCATATTAATAGATATATTAATAGTTGTTCAACCTGTGCAGTAAATAAATACGATAGGAAACCTTTTAAAAAGCAATTTAAATACACCTTAACTTCAGAAAGACCTAATGAAATAGTTCATATGGATATATTTCAGGTGCATAGAACTTGTTTTCTGACAACTATTGACAAATTCACCAAATTAGGTTCTGTTCATAAACTAAACGATAAAAACATGATAACAGTTAAAGTTAAGTTAGAAGAAAGGATCGCTTTATTAGGAAAACCAAGTAAACTAATTATGGACAACGAGTTCAATAGTTCATTAATAAAATTATTTTGTAGAGAAAATGGTATAGAGACCCATTTTACTACTCCCAACTCACATACTGGAAACTCTGATATAGAGAGGCTGCATTCTACAATTCTTGAACATAAGAATTTTGAAAAATTCAGAAAATGTAGTAGATACCGAAGAATTAGTCATAAGGGCGATAGGATTTTACAATAATTCCGTACATAGTGTAACCAAAGTTAAACCCATGGATTTTGTTTATAATAAAGTATCAGATTTTGAAATAATATCCGAACGAATAAATAAAAACAAATAAAAAGTTATTGATAGAATAAATCAAAATCGAGAAAATTTACAAAATTTTGATTTAGAGAAACCTAATTTATATCTTAAAAATCCAAAAGCTGATAGACAAAAGACTGCTAAGCGATTTAATAAATATAATAGGAGTAACCCTAATAAAATAGATGTTGCTCAATTTAAAAGACCTTTAAAATCAATTTCAGGTCCTGGCAATATTAATAGTGTTGATTAATCTATTGGGATGTTGCCTAGCATCCATTGAAATAAATAAAATCGAGTCTGAAGCAGGCTACGTGGTTTTGTGTGTGAGGATGGAAGTCGCTGACACTCGTTTCCATCCTCAAAAGGCTAACGCACCGTAACCCGCAACTAACATCGTCATTTATTTTTGGTTTAAATATTCGTTAAATACTCATTATATTTATGGAAAGAAAACAAAACACGCATGTGAACAACTAATCATTGAAGTTGGCATAAGGACGTATATTAGTAGTTAAGACACTAGGTTAAGTTATCAAACTATCTGGCACCACCAACCGAAACAGCTGTTGTGACAGAAAACTAGAACCAGCTGATGCAATCGACACCAGCAAAAGGTTAGGTGTCGAATGGAGATCATAATTTTGGACAGTCAACCGGGGTCCGCCGCAGTAAACACAACATCATCTCTCTACAAGTGGTAACATATAGTACTAATCCATTATCTATTTCTTTTCAGCAGTGTTGGCATTCGAGTATGCTTTCGGTTTTCCGAGGTACTTGAGTGCACAAGAAACAAGCATAGGCAGCTGCTAGCATAGCGTAGGAGTTGGGCATAGTGGTTGGATTTCGGCTTAGCGGTCGTGGCAACGTTCAATCATACAAGTACGCTTCGGTTTACCGGGGTACTTGGCTGCTAGAACTTAGCACAGCCGTTCTGCCGAACTTTACTCTCACCGCATAGGAGTTGCGTGTGAAGGTTTCGGCTAACTTCAAACGCATGAGTGTGCTTTCGGTTTACTGGGGCACTCATGCGCTAGAACGCAGTCAGTTCAAAACCAACGCACAAGTGTTTTAGCTCAGTGGTCGCATAGGCAGAAGTTAGGTTTCGGTGTAGCATTCGTTGCAACGTTCGATCATACAAGTACGCTTCGGTTTACCGGGGTACTTGGCTGCTAGAACTTAGCACCGTTGCTCTGCCAAGCTTCACTCTCACAGCATAGGAGTTGCGTGTGAAGGTTTCGGCTAATTTCAAACGCATGAGTGTGCTTTCGGTTTACTGGGGCACTCATGCGCTAGAACGCAGTCAGTTCAAAACCAACGCACAAGTGTTTTAGCTCAGTGGTCGCATAGGCAGAAGTTAGGTTTCGGTGTAGCATTCGTTGCAACGTTCGATCATACAAGTACGCTTCGGTTTACCGGGGTACTTGGCTGCTAGAACTTAGCACAGTCGCTCTGCCAAGCTTCGCTCTCACAGCACAGGAGTTGCGTGTGAAGGTTTCGGCTAATTTCAAACGTTTGAGTGTGCTTTCGGTTTACTGAGGCACTCACACGTTAGGACGCAGTCAGCTCAAAAACCAACGCACGTACAATTTTAGAAGAGGGACAGAGTAGGCAAACTGAAAAAAATACAAAGTAGCGTCGCAGGAGACTGAAAAGAAAAGAGAGAAACAATTTTCCCCAGTTGACAAAACAGCGGTCCGCGAGCAGCGCCAGGGTATATCTATCATAAGTATCACAAAATTTATATTTTTATTTATAATCTATGAATCTTAGCAAATTGGACGTTACATTTAATATAAAAATTAAATTTTCCTGAATTAAAGAAATTAACCCAAACTGAAACCATCCGCGTTTTTTTATTTAAAATTTAAAGAAAAAAATAGCCAACCTGCAAAATACAAATTTTCTGTAACCGAACCTTGGACACCGGCGAGCTAAGACCCCGGCCAGAAGGTTCGTCACAGTGGCGCCCGAGCAGGGACCTTGGCTATTAATAAAACTTATACTAATAAAATGCGGTTGAGCGGTTTCTTTGTGTTCTAAAACGGTAAAGAAATTATTCTGGTATATACAGCGGAAATCTAACGGAACTAAAATTCTAAGGAAAAAAACAAAAAAACGCGAGTGAAGCGAGCAACCGAAACGCAGTACACCCGTAGAAGATAATTTCTAAAACCCAACAAGCAAACTTAATTACAAAAAAAAAATAATACAATTTTTTTCAAATAAAACTAGTGCTCGGACAGTGAACCGTTCCCTTTTAAAAAAAAAAATATAACACATTTAGCTCTAACAGTAAAGCGTTTTCCAAAGAAGACAATATATATTTTTGGTTGCTAGGACAGACAGACGGCAGAACTTATTGTTTTTTTTGTTAAAAATACATACATGCATATTTTATAAAAATCTCTCTACCAGTGCAGTCCAATATATTACTCGGTGAAATCTAAATTATTCAAATAAAATTTAATCTAAATCTCTGCAAGAAAGAAAAAATCGCGCACAAAAATGTTAAACGTTTCTTGGACCCATGGGCTTAAAAAAGAGGAGCTGGTGGCCTACTGCGAGGAATTTGGTCTCGAGTCACATGGTACCCTGGATGAGATACGGAAGCGGTTCCGGGCATATCTGGCGGAAGAAGAACATTCCGAAGAAAGAAAACAGCGGCTTTTAGATCTCCAGACTCGACACAAGCGAGCGCCGTCACCAGGCCAAGGGGTGGCAAAAACTAAAAATACGTCCACTGAAGAAACTCAAGCGGCGGAAAGAAAGCCAGAAACTCATACCGACACGATGCAAGTTCTACAGGGAGCCGTCAGCCACGACCCAATCGTAATACAACAACGTGGACCATATGCTATGTCCCATGGACACTTGAGCTATAACCCAATGATCATGGAGCAGGTTCGAAAGTGGGCCGTTACATACGATGGGGGCAGAGATCCTCTGATGTTTATTGAACGGATAGAAGAGCTGACCCAAGTCTATGGATTAGACATAGATCACCTACCACGAACGATGCCAGAATTATTACGGGATAAATCTCTAACCTGGTTCCGCAATAATAACGAACATTGGACCACCTGGACAGCGTTTAAGTCGAGCTTTTTGAATTTCTTCTTGCCGCCTCGATATTTTGAGACTCTAGACGACGAAATCAGGAAAAGATGCCAGCGGCCACGGGAAAAATTTAAGAACTACATTCTGGTTCTACAAACTATGATGCGTCACGCGCGCTATACGGAAACACAGCGACTTGAGCGTATCTTCCGAAATTCTTTACCAGAATACCAGTGGTACATAAAGCGCAGAGATTTTTCTACGCTAACTGAGCTAATCACTTTGGCAGAAGATCTGGAGTGCATTCAAGAAAGAGAGCCTTCACGTCCTACATCACCAAGCAACCAACCTGAGCAGCACCGCTGGATGGAACCAACCAGAGTTGAGCGAATCAACGTTCAAACGGCTTGCCGGCGCTGTGGTCTAGATGGTCATGTAGTGAGGGAGTGTCGGGGCCTGCAAAGACTATTCTGCTGGATTTGTGGCAAAATAGGGGTCCGCACCATAGGCTGCTGTCGTTCACCGGGAAACGAGGATGGAGGCCGCCCAGAGCTAGGGGGAGGCAGCGCTCCAGGAAATTCCCCCCTGCAACTGTAGATCACACCAAACTTTACTGCAGGCGAGTTTACGCCAACATTATTGTTGGTGGAGAGGAGGTGTCAGCAACAATCGACACAGGAGCGACAGCAAGTTTCGTCCGAGAATCATTGGTAAACTTAATCGGTAATAGGGCAACGCGAGTGGCATATGAAGGTGAGGTCATATTAGCGGATGGGTCGGCCCGACAGTTGAACTACGCGATACAAACAAGAGTTCAATATGGTAACCGCAATGAAAATTTCCAATTTATCATCATGCCTGACGCTACGGATGACGTGGTTCTAGGACTCGATTTTCTCACTCAAAGTGGTTTCACAATCACAATGGGAGGAGACTTAATCACCTTGGAAAAAACTGCACCAGCTCAACCCAAAAGAAACATGGTCAGCAACGTGCACCCTACCACAAGTCGATTGACAAACAATTTTCCACAGCAACCACAAGAAGCCTACAAAAAGTTACAACAGAATTCGCTACCAGATGCACCATCACACCAACTGAAGCCGCGGCGGTACCGTCAGCGGAAAATTCATCAAAAGTACCAAAGCAGTCTACAGAGATCAAATCAGAGTGATAATAAAACACAACAGCAGAGCCAAATTTTAAGTCCACTACGAGAAGTAAAATCACCACCATCGGCAGAGCTTCCGGTCTTACCATCAACAGAGCCCACCACCGCACCAACGGCAGAGCCCACCACCTCACAAACGGCAGAGCCCACCACCGCAACAACGACAGAGTCCACAGTGTCATCAGCAGAGTCCACAGTGTCATCAGCAGAGTCCACAGTGTCATCAGCAGAAAACCCAGCAGAGCCACAGAGTAGTAACACCCAACAGATAAGTAACAATTTTTTAGCTGAGGAACTCCCAAAATTTAATGTCTTAAAAGGGGTGACGCATATAACGTCACACAGAATAGTCATGATGGATGACCGTCCCGTCAAACAAAGGTACATACCGCGTAATCCCGCAATGCAAGCACTCATCGACGAAGAAATAGATAAATTATTATCCAAGGGATGTATCGAGCCGTCACACAGCCCATACAGCGCACCCATCGTATTGGTACGTAAGAAAACTGGCGCTTGGCGGCTTTGCATTGACTACCGTCAGCTAAACAGTAGATCCGTCCCAGATGCCTATCCGTTGCCTCGGATCACACACATCCTGGATAGGCTGAGAAATGCAAAGTACGTTAGTAGCCTAGATTTGAAGGACGGTTACTGGCAAATACCGATGGAAGTCGCCAGCAAAAAGTTTACAGCATTTACAGTCCCGGGCCGTGGCCTCTTTCAATGGCGAGTCATGCCGTTTGGGCTTCACTCGGCTCCCGCTACCTTTCAGCGTGCCCTCGACCGAGTCATTGGGGCAGAAATGGAGCCATTCGCGTTCGCCTACCTGGATGACATCGTGGTAACCGGCTCAACATTTGAGGAACACTTGGAAAATTTGCGGGAAGTCCTAAAACGATTAAGAGCAGCGAATCTCCGGATTAACCCCGAAAAATGCGAGTTTTTTAAAACCAGCATCAAATATTTGGGCCACGTTGTCAGCGGGGAAGGTATTCACACGGACCCGGAGAAGGTCGCAGCCATCCGTGACTTAGAACCACCGCAAAACATACGAGGGGTACGGCGATTTTTAGGAGTTGCATCTTGGTACCGTCGCTTTGTACCCGAATTCGCTGCGATAGTGCAACCGCTAACGTCACTTTTACGAAAGGGTAAACATTGGAAATGGGGAGCGGAACAGCAAGAAGCATTTGAGATATTAAAACAAAAATTGACTGAAGCACCAATCTTGGCATGCCCGGACTTCAATCAAACCTTCACTTTGCAGACAGACGCCAGCGATGCGGGCCTCGGAGCCGTGCTCACGCAAGTCACCGATGAGGGAGAGCGGGTGATCGCTTACGCGAGTCGAAGTTTGAATAAAGCCGAGAAGAACTACTCCCCAACAGAAAAGGAATGTTTAGCCATTGTTTGGGGCATCCGGAAAATGCGACCGTACTTGGAAGGCTATCAATTCATAGTCATCACCGATCATCTCTCTTTAAAATGGTTGAACTCCATAGAGAGTCCTGCAGGGCGAATAGCACGTTGGGCCCTGGAACTACAACAATATCAGTTTACCATCCAGTATCGCAAGGGAAAGAGTAACGTGGTGGCCGATGCATTGTCGCGACAACCTCAAGAGATTTGTCAAATGGCCACGGTCACCAATAACGTCGACATGGAATGCGCTTGGTTACAGAAAAAGAGGACGGAGATTCGAAACCAACCAGAAAAATTCCCAGACTTCGCGGAGGTTGGTGGCCAATTATATCGTCATTTACCCGGCGTTCCAGGAGACGAAGATTGCGCTCAATGGAAGTTGTGTGTGGCAACGCCCCTTCGAAAGCGAATCATGACGGAAAACCATGACAGTCCCAGTGCTGGTCACCTCGGCATCCGCAAAACAATAGCCCGAATAGCCAACCGCTATTATTGGCCCGGCATGTTCCGTGACGTAAGTCGCTATGTGAGATGTTGTGAATCATGTCAACGTTATAAGGTTAGCCAACAAGCACCTGCTGGTGAAATGTTAATAACTATCCCAGACGAACCTTGGTCAACAGTTTGCGCCGACTTTATTGGACCACTTCCACGATCCAAACATGGACATACAATGCTGCTGGTGTTTTTCGACCGTTTTTCAAAATGGACCGAATTGGTGCCGCTAAGGAAAGCTACCGCCGACAGTGTAGTGAAGGGTTTCCGCGAAAGAATTCTCGCCAGGTACGGAGTTCCAAAAACTCTCGTGACGGACAATGGTACGCAATTCACTAGCCGAATCGTCAAAGGATATCTCCAGCAGATCGGAGTACAACAGCGTTTTACCGCGCCCTATACGCCACAGGAAAACCCTACAGAAAGGATGAATAGGACCGTAAAGACAATGATAGCCCAGTTGGCCAACAACGAGCAGAAAACCTGGGACGAGCACTTACCAGAAATAACATTGGCCATAAATACCAGCACTTCGGAAACCACCGGTTACAGCGCCGCATTTTTAACGCAAGGACGAGAGCCACGGCTACCACAGGCACTTTACGATGAGGTCACCCCAGGTACAGGAAGGACATCGCAAACACCAGAGTCTCGAGCAATACAACTTCAAGAAGTATTCGAAATCGTAAAGCATAATTTGGCTAAGGCAGCGCAAAATCAGGCAAGACACTACAACCTCAGGAGACGGCAATGGAAACCAAAAGTTGGGGATTCCGTATTGGTTAGACAACACCCACTATCTAAGGCTATAGATAGCTTCGCGGCAAAGCTTGCCCCTAAGTACGCAGGGCCGTATACAGTGTTGAGTTTTACCTCAGCTGTGATACTGAAACTAAAAAAAGACGGTGACAAAACCATCCGAACAGCCCACTTGAGTGAAATAAAACCTTTCTATACTTAAACATTTCTTTTTAACTCTTACATTATTCCCATTTGCCATGAATATTTGTAGAACCAAATTAATAATTGTTATTTTATCCACAGTCACATCAGAACAACCAAGTGAAACACTACCGTGAAAATGGCAAGCAAGGGTCTTCCCAGCTTCGAGGATTCGCTTATCCAGAGTGGTAAACCACAGCCACGCTGGCAAAGACCCAGTTTTCCCCAGCAGCTTAATCAGTTCCGCCGTCGCCACCAATTCCTACAACCGTTGCAGCGTCGCTGACGGAACACAGGATGGATTGGCTGATAAAGATTTGAGCCAGTTGTACACTACCACCATTACCAAGCTGCGCACATTGGTTGAGGCGTTTCCCACAGAAAGGTACCTGAAGCTGAAGCTCTAAAATAACTCTGCCACCCCCGAAGTAAGAGGAGAGTGTGAGGATGGAAGTCGCTGACACTCGTTTCCATCCTCAAAAGGCTAACGCACCGTAACCCGCAACTAACATCGTCATTTATTTTTGGTTTAAATATTCGTTAAATACTCATTATATTTATGGAAAGAAAACAAAACACGCATGTGAACAACTAATCATTGAAGTTGGCATAAGGACGTATATTAGTAGTTAAGACACTAGGTTAAGTTATCAAACTATCTGGCACCACCAACCGAAACAGCTGTTGTGACAGAAAACTAGAACCAGCTGATGCAATCGACACCAGCAAAAGGTTAGGTGTCGAATGGAGATCATAATTTTGGACAGTCAACCGGGGTCCGCCGCAGTAAACACAACATCATCTCTCTACAAGTGGTAACATATAGTACTAATCCATTATCTATTTCTTTTCAGCAGTGTTGGCATTCGAGTATGCTTTCGGTTTTCCGAGGTACTTGAGTGCACAAGAAACAAGCATAGGCAGCTGCTAGCATAGCGTAGGAGTTGGGCATAGTGGTTGGATTTCGGCTTAGCGGTCGTGGCAACGTTCAATCATACAAGTACGCTTCGGTTTACCGGGGTACTTGGCTGCTAGAACTTAGCACAGCCGTTCTGCCGAACTTTACTCTCACCGCATAGGAGTTGCGTGTGAAGGTTTCGGCTAACTTCAAACGCATGAGTGTGCTTTCGGTTTACTGGGGCACTCATGCGCTAGAACGCAGTCAGTTCAAAACCAACGCACAAGTGTTTTAGCTCAGTGGTCGCATAGGCAGAAGTTAGGTTTCGGTGTAGCATTCGTTGCAACGTTCGATCATACAAGTACGCTTCGGTTTACCGGGGTACTTGGCTGCTAGAACTTAGCACCGTTGCTCTGCCAAGCTTCACTCTCACAGCATAGGAGTTGCGTGTGAAGGTTTCGGCTAATTTCAAACGCATGAGTGTGCTTTCGGTTTACTGGGGCACTCATGCGCTAGAACGCAGTCAGTTCAAAACCAACGCACAAGTGTTTTAGCTCAGTGGTCGCATAGGCAGAAGTTAGGTTTCGGTGTAGCATTCGTTGCAACGTTCGATCATACAAGTACGCTTCGGTTTACCGGGGTACTTGGCTGCTAGAACTTAGCACAGTCGCTCTGCCAAGCTTCGCTCTCACAGCACAGGAGTTGCGTGTGAAGGTTTCGGCTAATTTCAAACGTTTGAGTGTGCTTTCGGTTTACTGAGGCACTCACACGTTAGGACGCAGTCAGCTCAAAAACCAACGCACGTACAATTTTAGAAGAGGGACAGAGTAGGCAAACTGAAAAAAATACAAAGTAGCGTCGCAGGAGACTGAAAAGAAAAGAGAGAAACAATTTTCCCCAGTTGACAAAACAGCGGTCCGCGAGCAGCGCCAGGGTATATCTATCATAAGTATCACAAAATTTATATTTTTATTTATAATCTATGAATCTTAGCAAATTGGACGTTACATTTAATATAAAAATTAAATTTTCCTGAATTAAAGAAATTAACCCAAACTGAAACCATCCGCGTTTTTTTATTTAAAATTTAAAGAAAAAAATAGCCAACCTGCAAAATACAAATTTTCTGTAACCGAACCTTGGACACCGGCGAGCTAAGACCCCGGCCAGAAGGTTCGTCACAAAGTGATCCAATTAAATTAATTGCAAATTATTCAAAAGTAATTCAAGTCATCGATTTAAATGTAATGCAGAGAACTATTCAGGGGTTGAAGTTGTATATTGCTGGAAATTATAATTTGACACAAAGTTGGCATCATTATGACCTTCAAAAAAAGGTTGAAAATCTTGAATATTATTTATCTACCATCACTGCTCACTCGATGCACAAACGAGCTTTGATGAGGATAGGCGGAAATATTATAAAATGGTTATTTGGAAATATGGATGAGGAAGATAAAGAAAATATTGAACAACATTTTGAATCTAATGATATAAATCAACATAATATAATAAACAATTTAAACAAGCAAATTAAAATTAATCAAAGCATGCAAAATTATATGCAAAGCCTTAGGTTATTAATAGAATCTAATAAAAGTTTATTTAATCAAACATATCTAAAAGAAGAATTTAAATTAGTAAGATATAATCATATACTTCTACTTATAAATCAAATAAAAGACAAAATCGAAATAATTCAAGACAATATTATGATGTCAAAACATAATTTAATGAGCAGGTTTTTCATGACTAATGAAGAAATTAAATTTTACCAAATTGATAATCAAAAACTTAAAAATATAAAATGTTCATTTGGCTCTATGTCAAATAATATTATTTTATTTGTAATATTAATCCCGAACTTTTTAGAAAATGATTACGTTGTTAATACTATAATACCTATTCCAAATAAGAATTCTGTTCAGATAAATATAAATATAACAAAATTTGTAACAGTAGAATATGAAACTTATATTGTAAGCGATGAAAATTATTTTAAGAAAATGGAAAAAGTTAATCAATGTATTTCTAATTTGTTAAAAGGTTCTTATCAAAATTGTAAACAAAAAGTATTTGAAATTGAAAAAATTCAAGAATTAGATACAGGAAATTTATTGTTAATAAATGTTAATTCAACATTGAAAAATACATGCAACAATTATACTTATCAACTCATTGGTAATTATTTGATTAAGTTTGAAAAATGTGAAGTTGAAATAAGAAACTTAAAATTAAAAAGATTTGAAAGTAAATTGAATATAATAGTTCCTAATTCTCAAAATATTGAGGAAAATTTACCAGAAGTAAAGGACTTTCCTACATTTACAAATTTAGAAGAACTCCAAGAAGTTATTAATGAAAATACTTTTAATTATCATTATGTTATATTTTACACGCTTGTTTTTATAATAATTTTCTTTGTCATTGTAAAAGCTGAGGAAGCCCTAACCGCGCTTGGCATTAACGATTGGAGAAGGCGCTCGCAAAACAGAGGCGCCTGGCGAGAGCTAATGAGGTCGGCCGTAACCTGACAACGGGTTGTTATGGCCATCTAAGTAAGTAAGTAAATAAAATAATAAAATTAAGAAGTATTCGCAGGGACTCGAATCCTAAGGGAGGCGAGTTATATATAATAATGAGAATGATGATAATGAGAATGAAGATAATGAGAATGTAATGAATACTTACCCGTTGGCGGTAAAATAAACATAATAAGCCAGCATTCTTTGCTGAAGCTTATTATAAACATTCGAAATGTACGGATGTTTATGATGGGTTTTACATATTTATGCTGATCGATCAAAATGAATTGGATGATGAAATCATTCAATGCATTTTGAAATGATCTTACAGGCAGCATAAAATAGATTTAAGATTTATAAAAGTCAGTCTTATACTTACGTGCTAAGAGCTCACAACAAATAATAAGTTTTAATCTTTTTTTAACATAATAAAGTTTTATTATTATCAACAAACATAATTCATATCGACACTGCCAGGGTAACGGGTGTGACAGTCTAACTCTTATTTTCATTCATATGTATCTTTTCACACAAGTGTGAGAATGCATTTTAATCTCTTGCATCAAGTACTATGATACCTTCCAAAATTTATTAAAAGTATAGGTACAAATTTGACATCTAATGTTATAAGTTCAGAAAATGCTTTTAGTTTATTTTTTAAATATTTTGAGTTTGAGTTCGAATTGCCTAAAACTTTGCAGGAATGAGTGATAAATTGATATCATTTTAGAAATTTTTGATATGTTTTTTATTAAAATTATAAGAAACTTTTAACATAAACTTTTAAATAATATATACAAAGTAACTTCAAAAATTTGACGGGTGTGACATAATAATAATCTTATAGTAAAAATGAAGTAAAAAAAAGTAAAACAAGGAAATTCAATATGTGATGAAGATTTTTTATCTATTATGGAATAAATTCGATGTATGCATCGTTTAATTTTTAATATGCAATTTTTCGTATATGTATGTTACATATGTACATATATAATTTTAGTTTTTCGGAAAGTGGTCCGTTAAGCTGGAAGTGTCGATATGTAGGCAATTGAGTGGTGATTATTAAATTAACAATTATTTTGTAAAAATATTAGAAATTTATGTCGAAATATTGTATCTGCAGTATAATTACACTACTCAACAAGATTTTTCACAACGAATGGCGATAACATTTTCTATAGTGAAATTTTCCGTAGAATCCGAATATCGCAATGGTTTTCTTTGATTGGCCCCAGTTTTCCACATATATGGCAAAACTCAAAACTGCACTTTTGAGAGCATATACTTCACATAAATGCTTGTAAGAACTTTAATCGTCAGCCAACCAATTTTAAATTTTTCTATAGTGCAGAATAGAGTCTTACAAACATTTTAAGGTACAAAATGTTCAAATTGCATTAATTTAATGGTTGCTATGATCGAAAATAGGTAAAAAAATCGGTTTTTTTTTTCGTTTTTTTTAACAAATTCTAACTTTGAAGCCTTCTATCTGGAATCAATTATATGGGTTACAAAAAGTTAGCTATCCTATTTTATAAAAAATTTTATTACAAAAATTTTAAATATACATCTGTTGGTAGAAAAGTCATTACTAGAGTATTTTATTAACATCAATGCAAGCAATATTTTTTCTCATAAATGCACATTATTTTTCAAATCGATTAAAGCGGACCACATCTATGTCATTAATTTGCTTAAAACTTAAAGGTATCATTCCATGCTCAATTTTAAGAGACTCATATATTTTTATTTTGCTGAAAAGCCACAGTTCTTTCATACAAAGAATTATATATGAAAGAACTACGCTCCCAGAAATGTCGATAATCGGTTCGCTTCACTAATTTTCTGACAATAAAATTACGGTCTTATAATGACGGGAAATGTGATTTTGGCTTATGCTGCGCATTGGGGTTTTTAGCAACGAAGCTGAAATTTTATTTGCTCTGCCATTTTGTGTATTGTTAAGATTTTATATTTATTAATTTATGACTTTAAAGGAACGTTTTTGAATATAATTGTATAATTGCACTTAGTGCAAACGTCACTTTTTCATAAAACACATACAATAATGAAGAAATTTAAAAAAAAAAAAGTTATGAAAATCCATTACGTATTGAGGAAATAACGACAATTTAATAAAAAGTCCTTTCAGAATTTTGTAATTTTAACATACAAGGTTCTAATGACGATATCTTTGAAAAGTGTGGCTTTTCAGCAAAATAAAAATACAGGGTGTTTTTTTTAGAGGTATAGAGCTTCAAATTGAAATAAAACACAAGAAAATCGTTTTAATGTCCATCAATTTGGCTTTATTGGAAGGATAATTTTATGCCATTAATGTTTAAATATGATTTCGGGCATGTGGCCGCCGCGGCTGGCTCAAATAAAGCCAATTCTACAGGTCCAATTTTGAACCACTTTTTCGAGCATATGGGGCCGTATGTCGGCAATAACGCCACGAATGTTGGCTTCCAAGTCCCCTAACGTTTCTGGTTTGTTGGCGTAGACGAGCGACTTCACTTATCCCCAAAGAAAATAATCCAATGGTGTCAAATCACACGATCTTGGTGGCCAATTGACAGGTCCATTCCGCGAAATTATGCGTTCATCGAATGTTTCCTTCAATAAATTGATTGTGACGTGCGCTGTGTGGCATGTAGCGCCGTCTTGTTGGAACCACATTTTATCCACATTCATGCCATCCAATTCGGGAACAAAAGAGTCGATTATCATGGCTCTATACCGGTCTCCATTAACGGTAACTGACTCCCCAGCATTATTTCGGAAGAAGTATGGCCCAATGACTCCACCAGCCCATAGAGCACACCAAACAGTCAGTTTTTGTGGATGTAATGGCGTCTCAAGGGTCTCATGTGGATTCTCTTCACTCCAAATGCGGCAATTTTGCTTGTTGACGTAGCCATTCAACCAAAAATGAGCCTCATCACTGAACAAAATTTTGCGATGAAAATCAGCATCGAGATCAATCTCATTTTCGGCCCATACACCAAAATCACGACGCATTGCATGGTTTCGCGGCTTTAATTCTTGCACAAGCTGGATTTTGTAAGGTCGCAAGCCAAGATATTTGCGCAAAATCTTCCATAAAGTTGATGGACAAAGCTCCAATTGCTGTGCACGGTGGCGAATCGATTCATTCGGGTCCTCTTCAACATTTTGCTCTACAGCGGCAATTGTTTCTTCGGTGCGCACTGTTCGACGTCTCTGCGGATGCGTATTATCACATAGAGTAAACGTAGTGCGAAAACGACCCATGGTTAACCGAATTAATTGCTCTGATGGACGATTATGTCGACCATAAAATGGACGGAGCTTGCGGTAAACTTCGCGAACTGAACCATTATTTTCGAAATAAATTTGCACGATTTGCAAGCGTTGTTCTTTTGTCAACCTGTTTATGATGAAATGGCAAACCAAACTGAACATAAATGACATTAGAGTTGCCAGATTTGACCATAAAATGCCAGTTTTATCTCTATTCGAAAAACAAACCTCTAAAAAAAACACCCTATATATGGGTCTCTTAAAATTGAGCATGGAATGATACCTTTAATATATAAGCAATTTAATGACATAGATGTGATCCGCTTTAATCGATTTGAAAAATAATGTGCATTTATGAGAAAAAATATTGCTTGCATTGATGTTAATAAAATACTCTAGTAATGACTTTTCTACCAACAGATGTATATTTAAAATTTTTGTAATAAAATTTTCTATAAGATAGGATGGCTAACTTTTTGTAACCCATATAATTGATTCCAGATAGAAGGCTTCAAAGTTAGAATCTAAGACCGTAATTTTATTGTCAGAAATTTAGTGAAGCGAACCGATTATCGACATTTCTGGGAGCGTAGTTCTTTCATATATAATTCTTTGGACCAGGTTGAGATACAGGATTTTTTTTTATATAAAATTGTTGAAAATCTCAACCTGGTCGAGATTTTACGCAAAAGAACAACAAAAAAGCAAAGAATCAAAAAAAAATATAAAAAAGTTCATGGAATTTGAAATTTTAAAAACCTAACAAAATGACCTACAAAACAATACATGATAAGAACTAAAAAAATTTCGAGTAAAAACAAACCGCATGACCTACGACAACAAAAAAGCGAAGAATCAAAAAATTTAGATCTAAAAAATTTCCTATTAAAAACAAAATTCCAATGCAAAAATAAGCCAAGTTTCTTATATTTTTTTAAATTTTTTTTTTATTTTTTCTTTTTCACCACTAATTTTACAGTTAACCCTCTCACATTAGATGTGGAGGTTCGCAGCGCAATTAGTGGAGCCGACATCGGCTATATGGTGCACCTTAAAAGGCTTGCTGCCACCTCCTCTAAGTGGTGAAGCCTGTAACGGATCTTTCAGCCAGGGTCTCGGCTCGTCGGCGTCCAGGGTTCGTACACAAAAAAATTTATATTCGCAGGTGGCTAACGGGTATAAAGTTTTTACGCACGGGAGTTTGATTGAAACCTGTTTATTTTTAATCTTTCTACAATCCACTTTATTCACTTTTAGATGATAACGTTATATATACATATGAATTACTATGATTATTATAGAGGAAAAGAAATACAACTATGATACGAAATTTTAATACTTAGGAATCGGCGGTCATTTGGTCGCTATATGGCTTCTCTGGTGCTGCTGTGGTGGCTGGGCGTGAGTCGTCTCACCTCTGTCCTGGAGTGGCGGCGTCTCGTTTCCGCACACGAATATCACGTTTTAACGACAGAAATTCGTATGTTTCAACTCGACGGGTCGGCGGGGCCTGACTATGAAATGGCGGCGTCTTGTTTCCGCACACGAATATCACGTTTTAACGACTTTTATTCGTATGTTTCAACTCGACGGGTCAGCGGGGCCTGACTATGAAATGGCGGCGTCTTGTTTCCGCACACGAATATCACGTTTTAACGACTTTTATTCGTATGTTTCAACTTGACGGGTCAGCGGGGCCTGACTATGAAATGGCGGCGTCTTGTTTCCGCATACGCATATCACGTTTTAACGACTTTTTATTCGTATGGTTCAACTCAACGGGTCAGCGGGGCCTGACTAAGAAATGGCGGCGTCTTGTTTCCGCACACGAATATCACGTTTTAACGACTTTTTATTCGTATGGTTCAACTCGACGGGTCAGCGGCGTCTTGTTTCCGCACACGAATATCACGTTTTAACGACTTTTTATTCGTATGTTTCAACTCGACGGGTCAGCGGGGCCTGACTATGAAATGGCGGCGTCTTGTTTCCGCATACGAATATCACGTTTTAACGACTTTTTATTCGTATGGTTCAACTCAACGGGTCAGCGGGGCCTGACTAAGAAATGGCGGCGTCTTGTTTCCGCACACGAATATCACGTTTTAACGACTTTTTATTCGTATGGTTCAACTCGACGGGTCAGCGGCGTCTTGTTTCCGCACACGAATATCACGTTTTAACGACTTTTTATTCGTATGGTTCAACTCGACGGGTCAGCGGGGCCTGACTATGAAATGGCAGCGACTTACAACTGCATATGAATACCACGTATTAGCGACTTCGGATTCATATGCGGCTGTACAGCGTGTCGGCCGACCAAATCTTCTGACGCTTGACAGCAGGCCTTGCAACTAGCACTCGAGTACCACGTTTACCGACTTTGCACTGGAGTGAGTAAACCTAAGTGGGAAAAATATAAATTAAATTTATTAGTGTGTCTTACTACTGCTGGTCCTTGAGCTGCTTGTCCGCTGGTGCCGGTGGTCTCCAGTTGAATGAATTATTAAAATAATGTTTTCGGCTAAGTCACCTTTTCCTTTTGCCAAGTAGCTTTTTCACATTAAAGCTTGAACAGCTGTTTGCTAAGTTCCACTGTGACAGCTGTTGAGCAGGGCTACCGCAGGTTGACTTTTATATATTAATTTGACTTAAGAATATTTGTTCTACTACAACTACGCTTCACCGCGTTGTACCGTCTCAATCTTATTTTAACTAATTATTCTAATTCAAAACATATTTAATTTATTAAAAAGAAGATGAAAAATAAATAAATGACATGGAATAATTTCAGTTAAATAAAAAAAAAACGAAGAAATGGCTTATAAAAATAAATAAAATAAGTACGCGTGTTCCGATCTTGCGCGTTTCGGCGCGCCGCTTTTGCAGATGTGGGTGGAAACGAAACCTAGGTGACTTCCACCCTCACAAGCCTTAGAAGACACTCCCCCCAGCGTCTCTAGCATAGGGGTATCATCATCAGCCCTGCTCAGCAAAGTAAACAATTCGTCTTGTAAATCCCGGTATGTCCGTCGATAATGCGATATCACCGCAATCGCCCCAATAGCAATGATTCTATTGACTGATTCCAATACTGCTAAGTTAAACAAACTTATGCTCTCCATTTGAATGTTTTAATAAAATTTTTGAACTAAAATATTAGCACCAAAAAATACCCTTATATATCGAAAATTCCCTCAAAATTTTGCCCAATCACTAAAAATATGCGAGCTAAGAGTAGCACCGGATTCAGTAAAAAAAATTTTTTCCGATAAACAATTTTAAAAATAAAATGTTGGACTATAGCAGTCCCAAAACCTAAAAAATATGTGAGCTTTAGAGTAGCACAGGATTTCACAAAAAAAAAAAAATCCTGATAAACAATTCTTATAATAGAATGTTGAACTACATGCGGCTAAGTTAAGCTTAAGCAGCGGTTCCCAAAACCTAAAAAAATATGTGATCTTTAGAATCGCACCGGATTTCACAAAACAAGAAGAAAAAAAATTTCTGATAAACAATTCTTGAAATAGAATGTTGAAATACATGCGGCTAAATTAAACTTAAGCAGCGGTTACAAAAAATAAAATGAATAAAAAATAGGAATTATTAGTAAATTTTTTATTTAAATTGGAATTAGATATTAGATTTAAAAAAAAAAATATTCAATAAAAAGAGAATATGGATGGAAGATATAGTCATTAGCATTTTGACCATCAATGATAAAGGTATTCAATATGTTTTTTGTTCAAGAAATTACACCTGGTGATAAATATTGTACGTGTTATACACAATGGAAAAACTTTACAATAGTAAAGTTCGAAATAAATGATAAAGCCTTTAAAGTTTACTTAACACTAGATGATGGGGAAAAACTGAAATATTAAATATTTCACAAGGTGGACGAATAAATTTAGGTGACTTACTGTTTTCAACTAAATATGAATTTGGTCTCAAACAACATATGCGAATTGATGTCTAGGGTGGTTTGATTACATTAGTAGGAAAAACTTATGATGGATCAACTCCAATTTGGGGAATTAGTAAAGTCACTTTTTATGCAGCATGCGTGTTTAGTGATGAATTTGAAGGTGCTTATGAGAAACAATCAGTTCTTTTAACATTAAATCGACGTGAAACCAATGAAGATTCACATCCTTCACCAAAACAACACAGTGAAACTGATGAAGAGACATAACCCTCTGGAAAACAACAACAAAAGAAAACTGAGAACAAACAATCTAGTTATAGCAAATGTGTAACAACAGGACCTTTAACACAATGTCTTGACTCTAAGACAGGAAAATGGTCACAAATGATGCCTAATAAATGGACATACTCCGTATTATTCATAAATATGAGTAACAATTGTTTTTTGTGTTCATTAATATCTCAACCTTTGAGGTAAAAACATCTCACGCATAAAAAATGAAGTATACTTTCACCATACTATTTCTATATATTTGTATCGTGTAAGTATTATCTGGCACAATACCTATTGATTTAAGCGAAAAAGAATTTAAAAACACTGAATGCAATAAAATTACCTAATAATGATACTATAAGCATAGATCTCAACTTTAAACTTATGAAGTGACGTCAAGGTATAACTCCAAATCATGATGTATCGAATGAAACAGAATCTAAGACGCCAACGGAAACAATAGAACCAACAGAGACGGTTTTTACTGTAACGCAAGCAATAGAAGCATTTAGGCAAGATCTAATTAAAAAAGAACAAAATATAGCTGGAATCATTGAAAGCTCACAACCATTTTATAGACACTTTCAACTTCAATACCAAGATAATATCATGCTGAGAATTCGTTGCACATATGATGCTTCTTATGTTAGTCGACGTCTTGATATTTCATGCTTTGAATATCGTCAAGTTGAAAAAGAGAGGATTTTAAGTAATGGAGATATCGAAGTTGCAACTGAAGATGACATCACACTTCGCTCAAATGTTACATTAATCAATATTCTAGCATATAAACAGAATTTGGATACGGTTATAATGTAAAAATAATTTAATTATAGTATTAAATTTATATTCCGAATGTAAAGACGTTCCACATTATATGAATAAAATGAATAATATAGATCGTCTCAATATTATAAAAAAATTCTTAGTCAAGGAAAAAATTTTATTATCTGAGCATATAATAAAATTAAAAAAATATAAAAGGATATTCACTGAATATGCTGAACATGAAAAAGTTGAAACCAAATATGGTTACACCAATTGTTCGTGGTCGGTAGATGAAGCAACTTGTGAACATGAAACCTGCGGATGTTCCTCTATTGGAAAAAATTGGGATCAGGCATTAGATTTAATGAATTTTTATCATAATTTAAAAAAGAAATATTGTAATTAATGTTACGGTTGCGATTTTTAAAATAAATAGATCAACCTTTGCATTATATTGATCATTCGTAATAAAGAATTCATCAAAGATGGTGATAGAAGAATAATCTCATGCTTTCACTATTTTGTTGTTGTATTACTCAGATTCAGGAAAAGAAGCCTAGTTCAAAGAAATCATACTCGTTTATAAAAAAGAAAAATAGTATTCAACCACAAGCATGCATGCTAATAAATTTAAAATGCTAATTATTGATGTACAAGGTTTTTACGTTAATAATGGCTTTATTGCAAAAGAAGTGTGTATTGCAGTTAATGATTCACAGCCTCAAACATTTCTTATTCGCCCATCTTTTAAGTATTCATCATTATCAATTAATGATAAGAAAACTTCCGAATGGCTTTGCTCACAGCATCATGGACTAAAATGGTTTAAAGGTGATTCTGATATAGTAGATGCTATAAAATATTTCAAAGATCAAACACGAAATAAGGATTTTAAAGTATATGTTAAAGGATTTAAAAAAACTGAACGAATTAAAAATCTGTTTGGATGGGATATTAATGTTTATAACTTGGAGGATTTTAACTGTCCAAATTTGAAAACTTTGTATACAAAAAATTTAACTTTATATGCATGTAAAAATCATATGAAGCACTTTATATGTGCTGAAAAAACTGTATTACTTTTAAGAAACTTTGTAAAGGAAATTCAATAATAAAATAATATATATTAAGAAAAATAAAATACTGATGTCATTCATTATTTAACATTCAAGATGTCAATAACTATTTCTTTGACTGCAAACACATCAACTTTGGTTGGAGAATATTTCCCACCAATTGAATTACCCGTTAGATATGTTTGTGGTTTAATTGAATTTGTGGCATTTAATTCTATACCCAACGTAGATGTACACAACAACTTATTTCATATGGTCAATCATATAATCACAATTCCAGTCGGATCGTATGAGCTCGAGGATATTGCATTTTTCTTAAATTCAGCTATAAAAGATTTTGATGAAGCTGCTTTTCTTTTAATCGAATCTAACAATAATACGCTACAAACAGAAATTTCTACCTCTCCTGATATAGATTTTATGCAACCACATAGTATAGGACAGTTGTTTGGGTTTAGTCCAAAAAAATTATTTGTAAATGGATTTGAATATAACACAACATCCATCGAATCATTACCATCTGATTTACAAGTGTTACATGTTGATGAGGAAATATTACCTCAAACAACCCAGGAAGAATCCGTCGAGGTAGAAACACAAAAAATATTAAAAATAAATCCAAATATGAAAGTGACTACATTTGAATCTGATAAGCCTTTGAATATAACAAACGTAAATACAATTCACATTGAATGTAATATAACAACCGGTTCATACATCAATAATAAATCAGTACATACATTACATGAGTTTTCAGTTGATGTCCCACCAGGATACAAAATGGATGAGAAACCTCTTAATGTTATTTATTTACCTGTGAACTGTGGAGAGATAAACAACATAACAATTAAAGTCGTTGATCAAGACAGAAATCTAATAAATTTTAGAGGTGAAAAAGTTACAGTTAGACTAACACTTTAAGCCAGAACAATGATTATTTATAATAAAGCGAACACACAAAGGGATTTCGGCTTTATTCAACCCTCAACCTTTCAGCAATCAACATCAAAGAAGCTATCTAAGAAATCATCTAGGAAGGCATTAAAGAAGCAATTTAAGAAATTAACAACTGAAAATAAAGAATATTTGAAATCAATAGGTCATCATTTACATCAGGGATGCGCACAAAAATTTTTTCGCGAGCTGGCGGCTACAACAACATCAATTTAGATAAAAAAAAATCAAAAACATTTTAGGAAAAAATTCCTAGTATGACAAAAATTTTGAAATAGCTGCGGCTAGCTAATTGCATGTAAACAAAAACAAAAATCTGAAGGTGAAGGCGCGAATGACTTGAAAACAAAATCACACAAACAATAAAGTGCGTTGAAGAAAAATTACAGCAACAAAATACATGCGATGATTGCGGACCGAAATAATTTAACTTGAGTAACGGCAAGAGTTGAACGAGTCGATGTGTTGAATACAAAATTACAGGAACAAAATACATGCGGTGATTGCGAACCAAAATGATTTTGCTGGAATAACGGAAAGAGCTCGAGATGAGCTCAATATTTTTTGTTATTGTTGTAAGAGCTAAAAGAGCTAATTGAGCTATGGGTTGCGCATCCATGATTTACATCATGCCTGAAATACTCAATGTTCTCCAAAAACCTTTATATGATGAAAGTATTATTAAAAAGAATATCATAGTTACTCGCCATACCTAAGGTCTTTCAACAACAATGATGAGATACGTATACCAATTCAAAATCAAGACTTGATTGTATTACCAAGTGAAAGTATTATTTACATCCATGGCTTCATTGTAAAGCAAGATGGGAAACAGGATGTAACCGCAGATGTAAAACTTAAAAATAATTTTGCTTCATACTTGTTTGATGAAATTCGCTATGAAATTAATGGATTTGAAGTAGATCGCACTCGCAATCTTGGAATTGCATCTACTATGAAGAATTTTGTATGATTGAATAGAAGTGAAAGCGAAGCATTAAAAAATGCTGGTTGGTATATTGAGGAAGATTTAAGATTAGAAATAACACATTTTAGTTGTTGCATTCCACTGAAAATGTGGTTGGGTTTTGCAGAAGATTACAATAAAATAATACTAAATTCTAAACATGAGCTGATTTTACAACGTTCAAAAAGTGATGAAAGATCATTTCATCCGAACACAGCAACAGACCAACTAAAATTAACAATACTTCTTAGATATAACTTGGAAAATGCCTCATGTACAGCTATCAGCCTTTGCTAAATTGGAAATGTTTAAAATAATTAACAATAAGAATTCTATACCAATTGTTTTTCGAAGCTGGGAATGTCATGTTAATCCATTGTTACCAAATAGTACAAAGGTTTTATGGAATGTAAGACTGTCACCACAAAATGAGAGACCACGATTTGTAATAATTGGTCTACAAAAACCTAAAAATAAGCAAGATGGGAATACATTTGATCATTGCACTCTAACATACTTGAAAGTCTACCTTAACTCTGATTCATATCCATATGATGATCTAAATACACGCTTTAATACTCTATTTTATATGATATGTACACTAAATTTCAACAAAACTATTATATGAGGGAGCCACAACCATTGTTGAATATTGCTGATTACAAGAAAAATGCACCACTTATTGTTGTTGATGTTACTTATCAGAATGAAGCAGTAAAAACTGGACCCATCGATGATCGAATTGAATTTGATACCGAAAAAGATGGCATCTCAGCAAATACAGCGGCATATTGCTTAGTGATTCATGATCGTATAATTGAATATACGCCTGTGGAGTCCGTATTTGATAATTTAAATAATTAAAATTTAAACCATTTTAGTTTTATTAAAAATTGAATCTTCTTTATTTTTGAATTTTGAAAACTTAATGAAATTTTATTTTTCATTTTTTTTTTTGAAACATAAATAAAATTTTTATGAAAAGAATACAAAATTTCGTTAAAAGCATAAAGTGTACTTTTGTCAAGAGTAAGTGTTGGATGTTGGATTATGTCTGGATCCCTACACTACTCCCCTTTCTAAAAAAAAAAAAAAATGTGTGTGTTGTTGTGTTTGACTTTATGACACGCCTTGGCGGTTTACTCATAGTTAAGTCATGAATATTTTGATTATATTATTACAGTTAACTGGATCGTGGTTGCATCCTACTGTAATTATAATCAAAGTATTGTGTTTGTGAGTATGTGTGTATGGAGCAATGTAGAGAATAGTGTTGGATTAGTTTTTGTGGTGTTGTATATTATTTCATTTAAGATAGTGTTTGTAAAATTTTAGTGTTGTAGAAATTAGTGCTGGCGACTGAACAGCGAGATTCGTTAATTTGTAAATGACAAATGTGGCGATGTGTGCTGCCGTTACTGTTGTAGGTGTTGGTGAATGTTTTTGATTTTATTGTTGGTGTAGGGTTTGGTGTAATATTTTTGTTCATTTTGTAATGATTCGAGTTTTAAAATTTTGATGATGTTCAGCTTCGATTACATCCAGAATTCCAGACTGAGCCGTTTTGGTAGCAGAGCGTACAGTGTTGTTGCTGTTGCGGCTATTACTATTGCTGTTGCTGTCCAAATGTGGTTTGTGGCTGCGGCTCAGGTCTTCTTGGTGGTAACGATGGCTTGAAATTATTTTGCGAATTTCGCTGTTGCATGTTGTGGTGGATCTGGTACAACAATCAAACGTTGCGGCAGTGCCGGACGCGATGGTGGTCCGGGTTCTTCAATCTGTTGGCGCTGATCACGCACTGGTGGTTTTTGATTTCGATTGGCCTGTGGTTGTTGAACCTGTACTTGCGCCTGCGCTTGTGCCGCAGCAGCTCCTGGCAGGTTCGCCAATGTGGAGTCCGTATTTGATAATTTAAATAATTAAAATTTAAACAATTTTTGTTTTATTAAAAATTGAATCTTCTTTATTTTTGAATTTTGAAAACTTAATGAAATTTTATTTTTCATTTTTTTTGAAACATAAATAAAATTTTTATGAAAAGAATACACAATTTCGTTAAAAGCATAAAGTGTATTTTTGTCAAGTGTAAGTGTTGGATGTTGGATTATGTCTGGATCCCTACACGCCTATAACAGGCGAAATAAGAAAAGTAATGTAATTTTTATATTAAATAAGGAATAATCATAAAAAAAGATACAACAAATTGCTTTTTATTTAAAATGAATTTTTATTTCAGAAATGTTTTCATAAAATATTACATAACAACTACTTTATATCATTTTTATTAACCCAAGAGTTGTGCTCATTAGAGAAACCTAGCCATTTAACAAATTTTTGGTTTCCCACTGTTTTAATGACTTTTTCTATTAAATATGTATTCGGATATTGTGTTTTCATGAATTCGTAAGCATAAAATCCTCCAACAATTGGTTGTCCTTGGTAATCCTCCAATAAATAAGTAATAGGATTAGTGTTCCGCATATCGCGAATTTAAAAAATTTCAGTTGTCCAGTTTGGGATATATCCTTTTGAGAAAACATGCTTATACTTGCTTATGCGAACAGAATCTCCAACTTTTAATTTACCAAATACAAATATTTTCGGATGATTATATGCTGTTTTAAGTAAAGATATTTCATTTTTCTTATTAACAGATTTTGGAGCCATCCCATTTTTTACTATTATATTGATTAATCAAGTTCTTATACATATTAATCCATTGATAATTTCCTTGTAAGCTAAACTTTTTCCACATCATACCTTTCAACGTTCTATTAAATCGTTCAACAATAGATGCTTTCAGTGTGCTATATGATGAATAGTGATTAATTTTATGCTTTTTCATTAGACTTTGAAATATTTTATTATAAAATTCTTTTCCATTATCTGTCTGCAAGTTTTTTGGTATTCTTTTTTCAGAGAAAGTTGATTTTTTGCATTAGTTATATCTTCACTGCTCGTTGATTTTACAGGAACAGCCCATGCATACTTTGAAAATGTATCTATCACTGTTAAAATAAATCGATAGTCTTTATTATATTTTGAATAAGCACCCATTTCCACAAGATCTGCTTTCCAGAGATCATCTACACCTTTGGTTGATGAGATGAGATGGATGAGAAACCTCTTAATGTTATTTATTTACCTGTGAACTGTAGAGAGATAAACAACATAACAATTAAAGTCGTTGATCAAGACAGAAATCTAATAAATTTTAGAGGTGAAAAAGTTACAGTTAGACTACACTTTAAGCCAGAACAATGATTATTTATAATAAAGCGAACACACAAAGGGATTTCGGCTTTATTCAACCCTCAACCTTTCAGCAATCAACATCAAAGAAGCTATCTAAGAAATCATCTAGGAAGGCATTAAAGAAGCAATTTAAGAAATTAACAACTGAAAATAAAAAATATTTGAAATCAATAGGTCATCATTTACATCAGGGATGCGCACAAAAATTTTTTCGCGAGCTGGTGGCTACAACAACATCAATTTAGATAAAAAAAAATCAAAAACATTTTAGGAAAAAATTCCTAGTATGACAAAAATTTTGAAATAGCTGCGGCTAGCTAATTGCATGTAAACAAAAACAAAAATCTCAAGGTGAAGGCGCGAATGACTTGAAAACAAAATCACACAAACAATAAAGTGCGTTGAAGAAAAATTACAGCAACAAAATACATGCGATGATTGCGGACCGAAATAATTTAACTTGAGTAACGGCAAGAGTTGAACGAGTCGATGTGTTGAATACAAAATTACAGGAACAAAATACATGCGGTGATTGCGAACCAAAATGATTTTGCTGGAATAACGGAAAGAGCTCGAGATGAGCTCAATATATTTTGTTATTGTTGTAAGAGCTAAAAGAGCTAATTGAGCTATGGGTTGCGCATCAATGATTTACATCATGCCCGTGGCTGGGCAAAACGTACCGCGCGCGGGACTGCAGCAGAAAGAGAGCAACTTTTCATATACGTATATAAAACAAAAAGCGTAAAATTTATTTCATTGCTTTGAAAAGCGAACAAAGCACAACTACACAAGCATTGAAGAACATTTAAGAGAAACACACGTGTAGTGGTGCCCAGCTCTGATCATGCCTGAAATACTCAATGTTCTCCAAAAACCTTTATATGATGAAAGTATTATTAAAAAAGAATATCATAGTTACTCGCCATACCTAAGGTCTTTCAACAACAATGATGATATACGTATACCAATTCAAAATCAAGTCTTGCTTGTATTACCAAGTGAAAGTATTATTTACATCCATGGCTTTATTGTAAAGCAAGATGGGAAACAGGATGTAACCGCAGATGTAAAACTTAAAAATAATTTTGCTTCATACTTGTTTGATGAAATTCGCTATGAAATTAATGGATTTGAAGTAGATCGCACTCGCAATCTTGGAATTGCATCTACTATGAAGAATTTTGTATCATTGAATAGAAGTGAAAGCGAAGCATTAAAAAATGCTGGTTGGTATATTGAGGAAGATTTAAGATTAGAAATAACACATTTTAGTTGTTGCATTCCACTGACAATGTGGTTGGGTTTTGCAGAAGATTACAATAAAATAATACTAAATTCTAAACATGAGCTGATTTTACAACGTTCAAAAAGTGATGAAAGATCATTTCATCCGAACACAGCAACAGACCAACTAAAATTAACAATACTTCTTAGATATAACTTGGAAAATGCCTCATGTACAGCCTTTGCTAAATTGGAAATGTTTAAAATAATTAACAATAAGAATTCTATACCAATTGTTTTTCGAAGCTGGGAATGTCATGTTAATCCATTGTTACCAAATAGTACAAAGGTTTTATGGAATGTAAGACTGTCACCACAAAATGAGAGACCACGATTTGTAATAATTGGTCTACAAAAACCTAAAAATAAGCAAGATGGGAATACATTTGATCATTGCACTCTAACATACTTGAAAGTCTACCTTAACTCTGATTCATATCCATATGATGATCTAAATACACGCCCCGGATATGTCCCCTGACAACGATTTAACCTTATGGATGGATGGAAGGTGGAAACTGACCGCTATTTGCCGCGGCACATTGGAAGTCCTCCGGAGGCGCCAACCGTTTTTTCCTGCGGATGGCGAAGATGGAGGTGCTGTGAGCTTGCTCTGCCGATATGTTGTCACGGTACGTAGCATCCAGATACTTCGGGCCTTGGTCAGGCAGTGTACATTGGATGTGGGAGTAGAAGCCCGCATTGCCCCGGGCGAGCGCTAGTCCGTCCGTGTTTTCCGGGACTAGCAAAGCGCTGGTCAGGCCTCAGGGAACTGGGGTAGGGGTGTCACCCCGAGGGTATACCCGTTCCTGACATTTCGCGGCCCGCCCCCCTGCACACGATACGCTGGTATATAACTACAAAAAGCATGTCAAACTTAAAGGAAATTCTTAACGACGCGATGAACGAGAAAACGAACGACAAGACGAGCGGCAACCCCTTCAACAGGAGACCGAGTCTACTGAGGACTCCACCAGGAAGTAGTACCCATACCTCTGTAACCATTCAAACAGAGGAAACAAATAAACCGACACAAGACGAAAACACACCGACGCAAGTACCACCAATAAGTAGCAGTCACGTTAACACAACACATACAACGACGCAAGCAGCACAGACAAATAGTGTTCCCATAAATGGCTCTCCTAGGCAGGAGTTGATCTATAAGATGAGAATTTTAGAAGAGGACGCTATAGAGAAATTTAAAGCTGTGCTTCAAAAGATGAAAATGGCCACAGTCAAAAACAAAAACACTTGTTTGGGTGTCAAAGATGGAATACTTCAGTTATGCGAGCTGATAGACTGCACTGAGAGTTATAGGAGAAGCTGGAAGGAAAAAGAGGCAGAAAGGTTCGTAGCCATAGCTGCAGAAAAAGCCAAAATCGATTGCTCGGAGGATGTAAGCACACCTTTAACTGGTCGGGAAAAAAGACGCGCCACAAGCCCAGCCGCTTCAGAAACAGGAAAGAGGTTAAGGGAAAATGGTCCTGGAATTTGGCAAACCATAAACCGAAGACGGCAAAAAGACAAAAATAAAGATGCCAACAAAAAAGCTGAGGATACACCCGCTGTAGCGAAAAACAAAGAAGATGAAACTAAAATACCAAGGAAGAGAAGAGAAAAGGCAGCGCGAAAACGACCAGAAGCTGTACTGGTAAGACCGGCGGCTGGTAGCAGTTTTGCTGATGTACTTAAAAACCTTAAGCAATCGGTGAAACCGGAAGAGTCAGACGTGAAAATCAACTCGATACGTAAGACAAGAGATGGGGCTATTCTTTTGGAACTGGCAGAAGGCGGAAGAAAGGAACAGTTCCGTGAAGCTGTAAAGGGATCTTTGAAAGAAGCTGCAACCGTGACCGAATTAAAGGCAAAGGCAACAGTAGAGATCAGAGACTTGGACACTCTCACTAGCGTAGATGAGGTTGTTTCAGCCGTCAAAAAAGAAACCCAAAATGAAAATGAGGAAGTCATAGTAAAAATTTCCAACACAAACAGCCGAGAACAACGCCGAGCGTTCGCCACCCTGACAGTAGAGGCGGCAAACACCATCGCAGGAAAGCAGCGCATAAAGATCGGTTGGACATACTGCCGAGTTAAGCTACTGAGTGAGGAAAAACGCTGTTTCAGATGTTTTGGGCTAGGTCACACACAATTTAATTGTAAAGGACCTGATAGAAAAGGACAGGGTCTGTGTATCCGATGTGGAATCCAAGGCCACAAGATGAAGGACTGCACAAGTCAACCGAGATGCTGCATCTGCTCGGATGAGGGTTCTAAATCGACGGATCATCTACCGGGAACGAGGAGGTGCTTGGCTTCCAAAAAATCAGCCCAAAGATGACAAAGTTCCTTCAAGCAAATCTACATCGAAGCGCGACCGCGGACGCATTGCTGGCACAAGTAATGATCGAGCATGAAGCAGACGTAGCGATCATTAGCGAACAATATAAGACCAAAAACGGAATTTGGATTGAAGATACGACAAAAACGGCAGCGATATGGATCAAGAACAGCGCAAAGTTCCAGAGCACAGGAAACGGAAGGTGCGAATGTTTCGTCTGGATTAGTAGCAGAAATTACACCGTTATGAGCTGTTACCTCTCACCAAACGACTCTATTCAAGAATTTCAGACCAAACTCGACAACATCGAAGATACAGCGCGCCGCATCGGAGGAAATTTTATCATTGCAGGGGATTTTAACTCCAGGGCAACAGAATGGGGTATGCCTAGCACAAACTCCAGAGGAAGGCGAATATTGGATATGGTGGCTAGATTAGGCCTTATAGTCGTAAACACGGGCTCAACACCAACATTCAGGAGGCCAGGCTGTGAGGGTACAGTCCCAGACATCACTTTCATATCTGAGAGAATAGCCAATAAGTTGCAGCAATGGAAAGTTCTGGAGGATTACACCGGCAGTGACCACCAATATTTGACATACCACATAAGACCAAACGATGACGCTGACACTGGCCACAGAAGAAGAGGTACACGAAAATGGAACCTAACAAAGCTTCGACAAAATGTTTTCTTATCTGCCATTGATGCGGGCGCCATCACGCACGGAGAAACAAATGACACTGTAAGGATGGTAGAAGACACGATGCTCTGCATCACCCAAGCTTGCGAGGCATCAATGCCAAGAATTGGTAGAAGGCAACCAAGGAAAGCTGCCTATTGGTGGACGGATGAAATAAGCTGCCTTAGAACATTATGCATCCGTAGCCGAAGAAGATACACAAGAGCAAGGAGACATGGCAACGCAGCTGTAGAAGCCCAGGACTACAAGGAAGCCAAAAAACTGCTCAAAACTGCGATACTCGCAAGTAAAAAGGAAAAATGGGAGGAACTTCGTAGCGACATCAATAATGATCCATGGGGCCTTGGTTACAAACTAGTCACGAAGAAACTTGGTGGTAAACCTCCAATGGCAAATTTGCCAGAAGACAAAATAGAAAACATCGTAAACATGTTGTTCCCAACACACGAAGTTAGACCTACTGAAAGAAACAGGCAACCAAATGACAGCCCATTAGAACTGTTCACTGAGGAAGAGCTTACCAGGGCAGCCAGCACGATGAAGAACCAAAAGGCACCGGGTCCGGACGGGATTCCAGCCGAGATAATCCAGATTCTCGCAAGAGAACGACCTCAGTTGCTTCTTAGAGTGTATAATGCTTGTTTGACGGATGGACTTTTTCCAGAAGTTTGGAAAACACAATACCTGGTTCTTATTGGCAAGGGCAAAGGCGACCCAGAGGCACCATCTTCATACCGCCCACTTTGTATGTTGGACACAGCGGGAAAACTGTTGGAAAAGCTGATAAAGCCGCGGCTATCCCAGGCGATAGAAAACTCTGGCGGTCTTTCAAACAAACAGTACGGATTCCGCCCAGGAAGGTCTACAGTCGATGCTATAACCGACGTAATAAAAAGTGTACAATCTGCGCAGAGCCATTTCAGCAGGAAAATAGTATTACTGGCAACATTAGATGTTAAAAACGCATTCAATAGTGCTAGGTGGGTAGATATGATCGACGCCCTTGAAAACAAATTCCGGATTCCAGAATATCAAAGAAGGCTAATACGTAGTTACTTACATAACAGAACGCTAATTTACGACACCAGCAGTGGCCCTCGTCGTATGGAAATATCATCAGGTGCGGCGCAAGGCTCCATCCTTGGATCAGACCTTTGGAACGTTTGCTACGACGAAGTACTACGCATTGAGATGCCGGACGACACCTATCTGGTCGGCTACGCGGACGACATCGCAGCAGTTATCACAGGGAGAAACATCGAAGACGCTCAACGGAAGCTGAACCAGGTCATGATACGAACGCAGGCGTGGATGGCAAATCACGGGCTCAAGCTGGCATCTGAAAAGACGGAGCTACTCATTCTTACAAAGAAGCATATACCGTTAGAGATACCGATAAACACGATCTCAGAGACTTTTCAAACGAAAAAGGCGGTAAAATACCTGGGAGTTCGGCTGGATTCCAGGCTGAATTATTGGGCGCAGATACAGTACGCGACTACAAAAGCAGCACAAACCACAAGATCACTGTCAAGATTAATGGCAAACACAGGTGGACCAATAGCAAGCAAACGCAAACTCCTTATGGCAACAACTCAGGCGGCCTTGCTGTATGGTTGCGAGGTATGGGCGGACGCAGTGAAAAAGGAGCAATACCGGAAAGTGCTGAGTTCAGTACAAAGAACGGCAGCTTTAAGGGTAACCTCAGCATACCGCACTGTTTCACTAGCTGCGGTGCTTGTAATAAGCGGAACCATCCCAGTTGACCTACTGGTCTTGGAGCGGCAAAGGATATGGAAGCAGAGGAACCAAGCCGAAAATCGACTGACAAAACGAGAGGCTAGAAGCCAAACATTACAAAAGTGGCAAGAAAGGTGGCAAAATGAAACCTACGGGCGCTGGACAGCACATTTAATACCTCAGCTAGACATATGGCTGAATAGATGTTTTGGAGAGGTGGGCTATTACATCACGCAGCTCCTGTCTGGCCACGGGTATTTCCAAAAATACCTGCACAGGATGGGAAAAACCGAGGCACCAAACTGCATATATGGTGACGCAGACGTTGATGATGCGGAACACACGTTCTTCAACTGCAGGAACTGGGCTGAAAGAAGGAGCACTTTAGAAGGACAAGTTGGCCCACTAACAGTCGAAAACATCGTCCCGACGATGCTAAGAAGCGAGGAGTACTGGATGCTGATAACGAGATACGTCGAAAGCGTACTACGAATAAAGAGAAGGGACCTCGACGTTTTTTCAAAGAAGACAAGAAGGAAGCGGAGGCCTGGCCGCAGGCTCAGAAAGCAGCTAATGGCATTGGATGCCTAAATAAAGGGAACCCCACTGAAGTAATGCTCAAGAGAGCCTCCCAGTGGGGGAATCAATTCCCGGACAAAGAGGGAGGTGTTTTAGTGGGTATACCACTACGGAAGTCCCACACACCGACCAGGTGACGACCTGGTTGAAGGTGCGAAAAGCATTTCACCTGCCTCACCCGCAAAAAAAAAAAAAAAAAAAAAAAAAAAAAAAAAAAAAAACACTAAATTTCAACAAAACTATTATATGAGGGAGCCACAACCATTGTTGAATATTGCTGATTACAAGAAAAATGCACCACTTATTGTTGTTGATGTTACTTATCAGAATGAAGCAGTAAAAACTGGACCCATCGATGATCGAATTGAATTTGATACCGAAAAAGATGGCATCTCAGCAAATACAGCGGCATATTGCTTAGTGATTCATGATCGTATAATTGAATATACGCCTGTGGAGTCCGTATTTGATAATTTAAATAATTAAAATTTAAACCATTTTAGTTTTATTAAAAATTGAATCTTCTTTATTTTTGAATTTTGAAAACTTAATGAAATTTTATTTTTCATTTTTTTTTTGAAACATAAATAAAATTTTTATGAAAAGAATACAAAATTTCGTTAAAAGCATAAAGTGTATTTTTGTCAAGAGTAAGTGTTGGATGTTGGATTATGTCTGGATCCCTACACTACTCCACTTTCTAAAAAAAAAAAAAAATGTGTGTGTTGTTGTGTTTGACTTTATGACACGCCTTGGCGGTTTACTCATAGTTAAGTCATGAATATTTTGATTATATTATTACAGTTAACTGGATCGTGGTTGCATCCTACTGTAATTATAATCAAAGTATTGTGTTTGTGAGTATGTGTGTATGGAGCAATGTAGAGAATAGTGTTGGATTAGTTTTTGTGGTGTTGTATATTATTTCATTTAAGATAGTGTTTGTAAAATTTTAGTGTTGTAGAAATTAGTGCTGGCGACTGAACAGCGAGATTCGTTAATTTGTAAATGACAAATGTGGCGATGTGTGCTGCCGTTACTGTTGTAGGTGTTATTGTTGTAGATGTTGGTGAATGTTTTTGATTTTATTGTTGGTGTAGGGTTTGGTGTAATATTTTTGTTCATTTTGTAATGATTCGAGTTTTAAAATTTTGATGATGTTCAGCTTCGATTACATCCAGAATTCCAGACTGAGCCGTTTTGGTAGCAGAGCGTACAGTGTTGTTGCTGTTGCGGCTATTACTATTGCTGTTGCTGTCCAAATGTGGTTTGTGGCTGCGGCTCAGGTCTTCTTGGTGGTAACGATGGCTTGAAATTATTTTGCGAATTTCGCTGTTGCATGTTGTGGTGGATCTGGTACAACAATCAAACGTTGCGGCGGTGCCGGACGCGATGGTGGTCCGGGTTCTTCAATCTGTTGGCGCTGATCACGCACTGGTGGTTTTTGATTTCGATTGGCCTGTGGTTGTTGAACCTGTACTTGCGCCTGCGCTTGTGCCGCAGCAGCTCCTGGCAGGTTCGCCAATGTGGAGTCCGTATTTGATAATTTAAATAATTAAAATTGAAACAATTTTTGTTTTATTAAAAATTGAATCTTCTTTATTTTTGAATTTTGAAAACTTAATGAAATTTTATTTTTCATTTTTTTTGAAACATAAATAAAATTTTTATGAAAAGAATACACAATTTCGTTAAAAGCATAAAGTGTATTTTTGTCAAGTGTAAGTGTTGGATGTTGGATTATGTCTGGATCCCTACACGCCTATAACAGGCGAAATAAGAAAAGTAATGTAATTTTTATATTAAATAAGGAATAATCATAAAAAAAGATACAACAAATTGCTTTTTATTTAAAATGAATTTTTTTTTCAGAAATGTTTTCATAAAATATTACATAACAACTACTTTATATCATTTTTATTAACCCAAGAGTTGTGCTCATTAGAGAAACCTAGCCATTTAACAAATTTTTGGTTTCCCACTGTTTTAATGACTTTTTCTATTAAATATGTATTCGGATATTGTGTTTTCATGAATTCGTAAGCATAAAATCCTCCAACAATTGGTTGTCCTTGGTAATCCTCCAATAAATAAGTAATAGGATTAGTGTTCCGCATATCGCGAATTTAAAAAATTTCAGTTGTCCAGTTTGGGATATATCCTTTTGAGAAAACATGCTTATACTTGCTTATGCGAACAGAATCTCCAACTTTTAATTTACCAAATACAAATATTTTCGGATGATTATATGCTGTTTTAAGTAAAGATATTTAATTTTTCTTATTAACAGATTTTGGAGCCATCCCATTTTTTACTATTATATTGATTAATCAAGTTCTTATACATATTAATCCATTGATAATTTCCTTGTAAGCTAAACTTTTTCCACATCATACCTTTCAACGTTCTATTAAATCGTTCAACAATAGATGCTTTCAGTGTGCTATATGATGAATAGTGATTAATTTTATGCTTTTTCATTAGACTTTGAAATATTTTATTATAAAATTCTTTTCCATTATCTGTCTGCAAGTTTTTTGGTATTCTTTTTTCAGAGAAAGTTGATTTTTTTGCATTAGTTATATCTTCACTGCTCGTTGATTTTACAGGAACAGCCCATGCATACTTTGAAAATGTACCTATCACTGTTAAAATAAATCGATAGTCTTTATTATATTTTGAATAAGCACCCATTTCCACAAGATCTGCTTTCCAGAGATCATCTACACCTTTGGTTATTACTCTCTTCCGAATAAAATTTTTACGTGCTTGCTTATGCAGTTCCTGAACCACTTGTTGACGCTCCATCTCTATTTAGCAACTTCTGACTTATGCGTCAAGTGCTTTTGGTAGAGTGTTGCTTTCTACATGATTTATTCTTCCCTCAAAAAACTCGTAATGATCTTGTATAGTTTTACTAACACTTGCTTCCAAATCCTTAATTGTTTTATTAATGGTTGTTATAAGGTCCCTAGTCATCTTACCTAAACGCGGCCCTGCCACGGCTAACTGGCAGTTTCCAAGGGGGGGTTGTGAACCCGCCGCGTTTGGTCGAGGGCTCAAACAATAAATTTCACTTTGCAGGAAGTAAAATTTAAAATATGTAGAAATACAAAAAAAAACTTGATAAGAAGCAAACAAAAATAAAATTTAAATAAATCAAAATTCTCTCATTTCAAACTAAAATATAAAAAGTTTCTCAGTTCACCACATGAACAAAGGAATTCGATGACGTATTCCTGCGCGCCCTCCCAACCTAGATTGCCATCACCGATTTTTATGGCAATCCCAATACATTTTCTTTTTTTTTTTCCTTCGCCAAGAATCTACACCTACATTTCACCGGTCATGATGTTCGCCCCCCCCCTTTATTTAGAAAATTACCAACTCATTTTAGTCGCATTCAAAATTAATCATAACATTTTTACCATTTCTTTCAGGTGTCGAAGGTATGGCAAAGACACAAAGGCACGAAATTGATGACAGCGAACGAATCCAAAACAGGACGAATTATAAAATTTTAAGATTTAGGATTAAGAAAAATTAGGATAAAAAAATTTCATGGAAATATGTGTATATTATGTGTGAGCAAATATGTGTATATATATATATATGTAAGCAGTAATAATATGTATAATAATATAATCAAAGACTTATAAAACTTGTCACAAATCAAAATTAGCTAGTTTTAAATTGCAAAAAAAAATTTGATGAAAATTTAAATTAATTAAACTTGCAACAACACTCTCGAATTTGCAACCACAAAAAAAAACATTAATATTGTACAAAAGAAATTTGAATTAAAAGTTACATTAAACAATATTAAATTTCTTTTGCATTTTCCTTTAATACGAATCAATTTGTGACAAAATATAGCAAAAAGAAAAAATAGGCATATGTGGATAAGTATACAAACAAAAAAATCAATAAAAAAAAATATGAAATAGTAATCCTATGCTAAATCATATAAAATGGTGTCTTAACCATTTTAAATTTGACCCTATGAAAAACTTAAGATATTGTATTCCGGAGAAATTATTTTCGCGGTTTAAAAAATACTGAAACTTATTCCCTTCCTTTTTCTTGGGCATACAATGTTTTATCGGCTTGACCTACAAGAGCTCTTTTGGGTTTGGGCCTACAAAAAAAAACAACAACAAAAACCGTAATTTCAAATTAACTGCGCAAACGAACTTCTCCACGAATACTTACACAAGACGCAAGGATTTATATTAAAATACGATTTAAGCTAACATAAGTAAGTTTGAATTTAAAACAAATATCGAAATTTTGAATCTAACAAAAAACAATCAAAAAAAAATTAGCATAAATTTGCACTTTTGTGCCACTGTTCAAGTTCGATCGAACTTTCGAATTCGAACGTTTCTGCTTCCGTTGGAACTCAATCTGGTCGAGACTAAAATAAAATGGTTGCGCCGTGCCCGTACCGTTTACAGGGCTCCCACCATTTTTATTTTATGACTGCTACAAAATGGAGATTTGTGGACGCGGCTATTTGCGCGCGGAAACCTAGCACTTGGATTCCGTTTTAAAAATTTTATGTATATATATATATGTACATGAATATTGAAGTAAAGGAATTGTGGCTGACTTATCTTTTGGTTGTTAAATTTTTTCCTGAATTTTCCAAACGGTGTCGTCACTTTCCTTGATGGGTCAGCCACACTATGTTAGGAATAAAACAATTTAAATTGAACAAATTGCAATTTGTACACAAAAACTTTTTCAAAAAAACTCACATTTCTTTTTACTCCTTGGAATGCTATTTTCTAATCTGGAGGACACAACTGCTTGGCAGGCAAAATTTCTGGCTTCGCGTCCTCAACAAAACGAGTCACTTTTGAACATACAAAAAAAAAACGTTAACTTCGTTCAAAACCTAAGGTAATTTCGTCTCAAATTCCTACCTTGATCACTGGCTTAAAACACTCACGACAACTGCGGAACTTTATAATTTAAATTTATTGCACGACAAAACCTTTTCGTTTATTTTGTGGCTAATCAAAACTTTTATTTAATTTATTTTTCCGAATCGAAATTACACTTCTTTCCGGTCCAAGGTGTACTTAGCGTTTGAAATTTTGCGCCTAGTGAATGTAGTCACTAAGCCAAACTTTGCCAGTCAAACAGTTTATGCCTGCACATAATGTTCCCTACCCCATATAAAACACTCACATAACATACACATTTAAAAAAAATGACCCTATACCAAGTAAACCCTAATCCCACTCATACCATTCTATTTTGCATCATCTGTACTCAAATACGTTTCTCCCGCTATTTGAGTAACATCGACCTTTGATCCTACCATGAACCTACGATACCCTAGTTGGAAAGACATCGGAGCCACTTTATCGACTTCGAAAGAAAATGCTAGTGTCAATTTTTCACCAACATGTAGAAGACACTTGATTTTACGTACAGCTGTCAAAGTTGTTTATCTTTTTGCACTTTGACAAGCCTGCATGTGAACCGAAGTAGCCAACAGCCAAAACTATTTATTTTCCTTTCTTTTTGGTCTTTATAAGTGAGTAAATTAGCCTCCGATTGCGAGCAACAGACTCCACCAGCCGTTTCTACACTGAGCATGGATACATAATCGAATTTCTCCGACAACATTGGCACCTGATCCACCGCAACCAACGCACTTCTATTTTTATTAGACTGCATTGTGATTGCAGTCCGAGGATTTATTTTTGGAGGTTTCTCCAGCATCCGCAGTCCCAACCGCCGAGAGTACCTCAACCAGCCACATCAAATAAACCATCCTCGCGCTTATTTCCCATCACATTTCAAATCTGCCCCGCACGCAACAAAACTCTGCCATGACTAAGTTGTCCCATGGGCATCTACGGTCAAGGCAGTGTGCTGGGTGGGGATCTACTACTTGATGTGTTTCTATTTAGTTTCAGAGCAAACAAAAAAAACAGGTTTTGCAAACACAGATTTACGCTTTATACTGTGAAATTCTAATGAAAATTCTTAATCATTTTATACTTTCAAGAAAAATTTGTTTATTGACTCACGGTTGGCTAACGCAAATATTTTAGGGTGACTCAAAAAAAATTAAGGTAGCTTTGTGTTATTTCACGGTGCCCAACGTAGGCTTCCGCCCACACCCTGAAAACAAGAGTCTCACGCTAACAGACTGAGCTAGACGGGCTTTAAATCTTTTACATTTTTGTTTCATCTTCATGCTTGAGAATTCGTAATAATGTTTTTATTTTTTTCAGGATCATCATAATGTGATTTTCGTACATGCACGCTTCTTTGCAATAATTTTCCTTCATCTACTTTCGCCGGGACGTATTCGTAATACCTTTCTTTTTTTTTTTTGTTGCCAGGTAGAATGATACTTTGATATATTTTCTTGGACTTTTTTTAGGTACTTTGTAAATGGTTTTATTGCACTAAGGATTTCAACATGCAGATACGAGGACATTTTACAACTATACATAAGGACTCATACAATTAATTGATGTTACTGCTGATGGATTATGCAGGATATAATTGCCGGCGAGTATTGCACTAAATAGAGTTCTATTTTCATTATATTGCACTAGTGTATTTAAGTTGTAGATATTGCTAATTTAAATTGCATCATATGTCCTCTTTTCCCCTTCTTTTTTTTATATACCCATGCATGTACTTGAAACTTTATTGCTTAAGATCCTTGGCATGAAAGATTCCAATGGGCTTGCCGGCAAGATTCTCGAGTTCGTACATATTGTTTCCAATAGGACGTACGACTCGACACTTAACAAATTTCTTAGAAAATTTCGAAATTATATTTTTTTTAAAATCGCTCGCCATGAAGTTTCGTTTATAAATTTCTTGGCCCGGTGAAAAGTGTACTTCACGAGTGCGCTTGTTGTACAGTCGGGCGCTTCGCTCGTAAGCTTTGTGTAGGTTTTGTTTTAATTTATCGCGAATTAGAGCAATTCGGTCGCTATCGTTTATTTCTTTAATTTCGATGTCATTAAAAGAATTTAATTTTTTTGCTAATTTGTAGTCGGCTCCGCTTGTGAACATCTGGTGGCCAAAAAGAGCAAAGAAAGGGGTAACGCCTGTTGCCGCATGTACTGAGCTTCGCAACGCGCATTCAATTTCCGAAAGGTATAGGTCCCAGTCCCTATGATCGTTCTGCATGTATGAACGTATAGCAGCTAAAATTGATTGATTAACCCTTTCCGCCGCATTCGATTGCGGAGCATAAAACGCTGTTTTTAAATGAGTTATTTTGTATAACTGCAACATTTTCATAAATTCTTTCGCCAAGAACTGCTTTCCATTATCAGAATGGATGGTTTCAGGCACGCCAAATTTATGAAAGACTTCTCTGACTAGAAACTCCACAACTTTTCCTGCCGTCGCTTCACGCATGGCCTTAAGCAAGGTAAATTTTGTATAATGGTCTACCACAATAAATATGTAGGCATTGCCGCCCTTAGACCTCGGATATTTTCCTAAGAAGTCTACATAGATCTTCTGAAATGGACGCTCAGTTTTTACTTCTTCACCGATCGTTGGTCTCATTTCTCGGTTAGTGTGTTTCGATTCTTTACACACGGTGCAATTTCGAATGAAATTCCTGACTTGAATCGTCATTCGAGGCCAGTAGTAAAACTGCCTGAGTTTTTGTAATGTTTTGGCAACACCGCCGTGAGCAACTATCTCAGGGCTGTGCGCCTTTTCTACAAGTGTTGAAGTTAAAGACTGAGGAATCCAAAGTTTCCATGTTGTTTCACCATCCTCTGGTTCACAGCGCGTACGTTTAAATACGAAACCATCATCTACTAGCAGGTCGGGTAATTTTTCTGAATTTTCATTTACCGTTTGCACCAATTGTAGATACTCAGGAGACTCAAACTCCGTCGTTTCCATATCGAGCAGTGGATTGTTTTCAACATTTATTTCAGCGACGAATCTCGATAGCGTATCTGCGACAACATTTTCAGATTCTTTACGGTGTTCTATCTGGAAATCGAAGGACTGTAATTTTAAAGACCACCTTGCTAGTCTACCTGAAAGGTCTTTAAGCGACATCAACCACTTTAAGCTGGCATGGTCGGTTACCACAGTAAAGGGCATCATTTCTATATAAGGACGAAAACGTTGCACGGCTAAAACTGCTGCCAAACATTCCTTCTCCGTAACGCTATAGTTACGCTGGCAGCTGTTTAGCTTTTGGGAGAAGTATGCTATAGGCCTTTCATTGTCCTCGCGGTCCTTCTGGTACAGCACTGCACCTACGCCAATCTCTGACGCATCGCACTGTACCCAGAACCGCGAGGAAAAATCCGGATGTATCAACACCGGTGCTGTTGTGAGCGCTTGTTTGAGCTTAATGAAGGCTTCCATTGCCGCCGGAGTCATCGTGAATTTCGACCCTTTTTTCAATGTATCGCTTAACGGAGCAGATAAAGTCGCAAAATTCTGGATGAACCTTCGGTACCATCCTGCAGTCCCTAAAAAACTGCGGACCTCTCTGGGAGATTTTGGCACTGCTATTCGTTGTATGGCGGACACTTTGTCTGGATTAGTCTTAAGTGTACCGCCACCTACTAAAAAACCCAGATATTTCAGCTCCTTAAAACAAAATTTTGATTTCTTGAAACCTATAGTCAGATTTGCTATTCTTAAACATTTCGCAACCTCGCTCAACACATGCATATGCGTTTCGAAATCTGGAGCAATAATCAAAAGGTCGTCTAAGTAAACAAAGACGTTGGATTTTAGCCGCTGTGGTATGACTTTGTCCATAAGACGGCAGAGTCGTTGAGCAGCGTTGCATAGCCCGAAAGGCATTACAGTAAACTGGTACAGAGGTCGTCCAGGTACTGTAAACGCGGTGTACGCTTTACTTTTTTCGTCTAAGCCTATCTGCCAGAAAGCGAATTTGAGGTCGACACTGCTTATTAAGTGCGTGTTGTCAAGACGACTCAGTATTCCCTCTATATTCTGCAAGGGGTATGCATCTTTTATTGTGCGGTCGTTCAACTTCCTTGCATCCAAACAAAAACGGTTTTTATCCGGCTTTCGAACTATCGTTACGCGGTTACTCCAAGGACTCTCACTTTCCTCGATCACTCCCAATCTTAACATGTTATCGACCTCAGCGTATACTAAATCTTGCACCGCTGGAGATATTGGATAGTGTCGGTCCTTAATTGGTATTGCTCCTTCCACTAACTGAATCGTGTGAGTTTCTATGGTGGTTTTTCCAAGGCCGTAAACCTCATATGACATTAACTGTTTTTTTACTGCTTCTAAACGCTGCTGTTGTTCTGCGGTCAAAATATGCTGCTCAGGTTCGTCTACCTTTTCTTTGTCACAATTTTCGAAATGATGGCTTATTCTTTCTACATCTATCTCTTCAACGCCTATTACTTCTGGAGCAAGTGCGAATTCTCTCCAGAAATCAATGCCAAAATACACATTTTGTTCCAAACTCGGACACAAATAAAAAAGTATAACCTTTTCGGATTCCTTATATCTGACCGGAATTTTCACTTTTCCTATGATGGCATGTCTTTTTCCGCCTGCAGTCTTGACTGTGGAATAATACCTTTCAAGGTTAATATTAAGTTTGTCGATCAGTTCTCTGCATCCATGACCGAGAATAGAAACCGAAGCACCCGTATCTAAAAGACCTTTCATTTTTATTTCTCCGATTTGGACTTCTGCATACGCACGTGGATCCTTTTCATTTACATTCTTCACAGCTTCAGCAACCAGCTTTCTAACCCGCTTACGTTTCACAAAATTTAAACGTGCCTTTTTCACTCTTTTAGAGACCTCCCGCATACCATTGAGCAGGCTTCCATTAAAAATTCGCTCTCTCGTTTCATAATAGTTTTGAATTCTTTCTTCAATAGGTTTAATTTTAAATGTTTTCTGGGCTATGTTCTTATTATCTTTATTATTTTTAAAAATAGAAATGTTCTCTGTTTTATTTGCAGACCCATCATTGGCGCATACGATAGTTTCATTTGTTGTTGTATCTACGATTTTTCCGCGGGTATCGCCTTGGAGCGCGCATCCTCCGCCGAGATCGCGTTCCTGCTTGCATTTCCCGATGTACAAGTGGGACACTTTGGAGTGATAACATCTGGAGTGCCGCATTTGTAGCAAAATATTGCTCGCTGCAACGACGTGCACTCCATATACACATGGCCGTTTTGCTTACAATTCCAGCATATTAAAGCACGCTTTGTTTGTGGCAGATTTGGTTGCGCTGTTTGCTGCTGACTTTGTTGGTGTTGCTGCTGGTATGATTTCTGAGATGAATACGGTATTTTCTGACTTACTGCTTGAATTTCATCAAGTTGTACTTCATCGTGGTAGCTGTGCTGAGTGTCGTCTTCTACAAAATCGATTTCGTTGAGTTTATGGAATCGCTGCTGCCGCATGTATTTTTCGTTTTGATTGAGCGTTCCTCGTAAATCTCGTCGATTAAAATACCGTTCAGCTTCGATGCATTCGCTACGCAGCTGCTCCACAGTATAGATGACCATAGGGTAAACCATCCGGGCTAAGCTATCTCTTAAATTTTGTTTTATAATTTTTATTATTTCGTAATCAGGCACACCGTTGTTCAATTTGGAGCGGAGCTTTAGCATAGCATGAAAATATGCATCGATTGTCTCTCCCGGCTGCTGCTTTCGTTCATACAGGTCTCGCATAACCTCGAAATCTGTCCGCCTGTCTTTATATTGGCGACACAGTGCATGTTTTAATGTGGGCCAGTCTGAGGTATCACTATTTGTCTTCACATACAGCCAGTACCATTCTTTCGCTTCTCCACTGACCAGTAGATGAAATTCACGCATCACCTGATTCCATTGACAACCATAATGGGCTACGAGGGTTTCCAGACGGAAAATAAAATCATCCACCGACAAATGCGTCGAATGCCCATCAAATGTCAGTCCCCATTTATCAATTTTAACAAAATTGGATAGATTAGAAGACCACTGATTCTGCGATGTTCTTGTCATACTTGCCATTGGCGGCTGGCCTGATCTATTTTGTTCATCTGCGTGGTGTTGTTGTTGTGGAACTTGCGGCGTTTGCTGCGCCATTTGTTGCTGTATCTGAGGGAACGAATATTGATCCTTGCTTGTTTGTTGCTGCTGCGTAGTTAAAGCTGGATATCGCCACTGTGCAACTTTAGCATTCTTCTGGTTATATGTATCAAATACGTTTTGATTAGCATTCACATAATTATTTTTAACTCTTCTAGGATCTTCAGTCGGCTGATTCATCACATTTTGGCTTGCGCTTGGCCCGCCGTCAGCGTGCTCATTCTCTGTTCTCGAAGGCTTTGAGGATCTTTGCGCGGAACCACTATTCTGGCCTAAATTTTGGGTAAGGTTCAAATTTTTCATTAAGGTAGTCATACTGGCCTGCATTACCTCTATAATTTTCGTTTCCAGTGACCTTTCTAGATAGACTTTATACTGTTCATTTTCATTCCTCACCAAACCCGCAATATATTCTAAACTTTCCTTATTCAAAATAGGATTAGCCCCACTAGACTGTGTGGTATGGTTTTTTTGCTGGTTATTTTGAGGCGGTGGTACTGAAAAATTTTGAGAAAAATCTGTTCTATTAGGATTCTTGGGAATCGCTCCGGTGCCTACCCCAGCAGCACCCTCGGTGACTACTGCGGCATTTATGGTTTTGGATAAATCATAAAATGTAATGTCTTTCCCCTGAACACCATCTCTTTTGGAGCCATCCATTGCTATTATTTTTGTTAATGGGCTACGTGTACTAATTGAGCGATTGATATCGTATTGATATTGACGCTTTTTGGACTCTTCTTTTCTTTTCAACTCTATTGGAATTCTAGTCTGAATCTCAACCAATTCTTTTGGGCTGCTCATTGACTTCAACCACTAATTTCTGCTTCGAATTTAAATTTCTTTATAAAAAAAAATATTTTAAGTGAAAAGAGGGGGCTTTCATGACCGAGTGAATATGTATTTTACAATAAAGACTGTTGTTTTATTTTTTGGCGAATATTCTTGTTTTCTGCGCACTCTTATTGAGTTCATTATGTGGTAAAATTTATGATCAACAATGGTAATTATACTATGTCCTAAGCCTCGTGCAGGGCATACAATTTCCTTTTTCATTCCTCTACAATAATATCCTTCTTTTTTTATGAGGATTTATTATCAGCATCCAAAGCAGTATACAACTTAGGTCTGTTCTAAAAAAAATCTAAAGCCTAAGGTTACACCATATTTTAAAAATTGCTTAACTGCAGCGCGGCACGAAAATTTTAGCTGTTTTCCACACTCTTGCATTTAAATTTTTGTCATATGGCTAGAATTTCAGTCAAGGGCGCATCACCACTATTGACCATATCCTGCTCACATTCCGACTCTTCCCAAGTCCAGTGCAATTAGATTTTGTCTTTGAAGAAGATTTGCTACTAAGCCACTAGACCCGTAGAGGTCCCGAAACGAGGCAACTTATTTAATTTTCACGACATCAGGTTCTCAGCCCTTCCACCGCACAGTGCTGTTAGTATCATATCGATAATTATTCTCACTAAGCCACTGAGACGTTAGAAAGTCTAAGAACGGATGACTCTCTTTTGAAAAAAAAATAATTAACGGCTATTACTTTAAAAATCTATGCAATTGGTATGTCATCGGTCCCTAATTCGCGAGATGCATTTAGCTCATCAGCAGTGGCTTGTCTAAGTCACCATGGCGAAATACGAGCCGATAAAATCCAATTGCTGCTAAGCGCGTAAACGGATACGTTCGATATTATTATGGCTTTTAATCGGACTGATGATTTTACTTCCTGCCAAGCAATTTTAGTTTTGATACCATGTCGTTACACGGTAAAAACCGGGGATGCTAGCTGTTTTCACCCCTTTTTAAATTATTTTGTTTGGGCGCCATATTGTTATAAGGTCCCTAGTCATCTTACCTAAACGCGGCCCTGCCACGGCTAACTTGCAGTTTCCAAGGGGGCGTTGTGAACCCGCCGCGTTTGGTCGAGGGCTCAAACAATAAATTTCACTTTGCAGGAAGTGAAATTTAAAATATGTAGAAATACAAAAAAAAACTTGATAAGAAGCAAACAAAAATAAAATTTAAATAAATCAAAATTCTCTCATTTCAAACTAAAATATAAAAAGTTTCTCAGTTCACCACATGAACAAAGGAATTCGATGACGTATTCCTGCGCGCCCTCCCAACCTAGATTGCCATCACCGATTTTTATGGCAATCCCAATACATTTTCTTTTTTTTTTTCCTTCGCCAAGAATCTACACCTACATTTCACCGGTCATGATGTTCGCCCCCCCCTTTATTTAGGAAATTACCAACTCATTTTAGTCGCATTCAAAATTAATCATAACATTTTTACCATTTCTTTCAGGTGTCGAAGGTATGGCAAAGACACAAAGGCACGAAATTGATGACAGCGAACGAATCCAAAACAGGACGAATTATAAAATTTTAAGATTTAGGATTAAGAAAAATTAGGATAAAAAAATTTCATGGAAATATGTGTATATTATGTGTGAGCAAATATGTGTATATATATATATATGTAAGCAGTAATAATATGTATCATAATATAATCAAAGATTTATAAAACTTGTCACAAATCAAAATTAGCTAGTTTTAAATTGCAAAAAAAAATTTGATGAAAATTTAAATTAATTAAACTTGCAACAACACTCTCGAATTTGCAACCACAAAAAAAAAACATTAATATTGTACAAAAGAAATTTGAATTAAAAGTTACATTAAACAATATTAAATTTCTTTTGCATTTTCCTTTAATACGAATCAATTTGTGACAAAATATAGCAAAAAGAAAAAATAGGCATATGTGGATAAGTATACAAACAAAAAAATCAATAAAAAAAAATATGAAATAGTAATCCTATGCTAAATCATATAAAATGGTGTCTTAACCATTTTAAATTTGACCCTATGAAAAACTTAAGATATTGTATTCCGGAGAAATTATTTTCGCGGTTTAAAAAATACTGAAACTTATTCCCTTCCTTTTTCTTGGGCATACAATGTTTTATCGGCTTGACCTACAAGAGCTCTTTTGGGTTTGGGCCTACAAAAAAAAACAACAACAAAAACCGTAATTTCAAATTAACTGCGCAAACGAACTTCTCCACGAATACTTACACAAGACGCAAGGATTTATATTAAAATACGATTTAAGTTTGAATTTAAAACAAATATCGAAATTTTGAATCTAACAAAAAACAATCAAAAAAAAATTAGCATAAATTTGCACTTTTGTGCCACTGTTCAAGTTCGATCGAACTTTCGAATTCGAACGTTTCTGCTTCCGTTGGAACTCAATCTGATCGAGACTAAAATAAAATGGTTGCGCCGTGCCCGTACCGTTTACAGGGCTCCCACCATTTTTATTTTATGACTGCTACAAAATGGAGATTTGTGGACGCGGCTATTTGCGCGCGGAAACCTAGCACTTGGATTCCGTTTTAAAAATTTTATGTATATATATATATGTACATGAATATTGAAGTAAAGGAATTGTGGCTGACTTATCTTTTGGTTGTTAAATTTTTTCCTGAATTTTCCAAACGGTGTCGTCACTTTACTTGATGGGTCAGCCACACTATGTTAGGAATAAAACAATTTAAATTGAACAAATTGCAATTTGTACACAAAAACCTTTTCAAAAAAACTCACATTTCTTTTTACTCCTTGGAATGCTATTTTCTAATCTGGAGGACACAACTGCTTGGCAGGCAAAATTTCTGGCTTCGCGTCCTCAACAAAACGAGTCACTTTTGAACATACAAAAAAAAAACGTTAACTTCGTTCAAAACCTAAGGTAATTTCGTCTCAAATTCCTACCTTGATCACTGGCTTAAAACACTCGCGACAACTGCGGAACTTTATAATTTAAATTTATTGCACGACAAAACCTTTTCGTTTATTTTGTGGCTAATCAAAACTTTTATTTAATTTATTTTTCCGAATCGAAATTACACTTCTTTCCGGTCCAAGGTGTACTTAGCGTTTGAAATTTTGCGCCTAGTGAATGTAGTCACTAAGCCAAACTTTGCCAGTCAAACAGTTTATGCCTGCACATAATGTTCCCTACCCCATATAAAACACTCACATAACATACACATTTAAAAAAAATGACCCTATACCAAGTAAACCCTAATCCCACTCATACCATTCTATTTTGCATCATCTGTACTCAAATACGTTTCTCCCGCTATTTGAGTAACATCGACCTTTGATCCTACCATGAACCTACGATACCCTAGTTGGAAAGACATCGGAGCCACTTTATCGACTTCGAAAGAAAATGCTAGTGTCAATTTTTCACCAACATGTAGAAGACACTTGATTTTACGTACAGCTGTCAAAGTTGTTTATCTTTTTGCACTTTGACAAGCCTGCATGTGAACCGAAGTAGCCAACAGCCAAAACTATTTATTTTCCTTTCTTTTTGGTCTTTATAAGTGAGCAAATTAGCCTCCGATTGCGAGCAACAGACTCCACCAGCCGTTTCTACACTGAGCATGGATACATAATCGAATTTCTCCGACAACATTGGCACCTGATCCACCGCAACCAACGCACTTCTATTTTTATTAGACTGCATTGTGATTGCAGTCCGAGGATTTATTTTTGGAGGTTTCTCCAGCATCCGCAGTCCCAACCGCCGAGAGTACCTCAACCAGCCACATCAAATAAACCATCCTCGCGCATATTTCCCATCACATTTCAAATCTGCCCCGCACGCAACATGGTTTCCGTTGAATACTCAATTTTATATGTAAGCAAATGTTTCAACTCTTTAACCAGTTGCTCTAAATTAGAATGTAGGGTACTTTGTTCTTGAATTACTGTTTTTAAAAGGACTATTGAATTATCAATTTTTTCAGTGAGCCCTTGCGAAATACTTTTTAAGTTTGTCTTTAAATAAACTTTATTAACAGCATCGTTCTCCAATACTGGATTAGCAATATTTTTAATTCTTCGCAAGTTGAAATTGATATGTTGATCACTATCCAAATTAAATCCGAGATTAACCTTATGGCGTTTTCGCTCACCTAAGCTAATGTAATGTCCGAACTTATCGACAGACATTTTTTGAATAAGTATGATTTAGTCTTTGATTAACTATTTATAGAATAATTTTTGCTTCTCTCAACTCCTCAATAATTGAAACTATTTCATTATTGTGATTTGAATGGCCTGCTTATGATGATGCAATTAAAAGTCTTAATCTTTCAACTAATTCGTTTGGATCATCCCAGTATACATAATTAAACTTTTTCATATCTAACTTCATCATGGTGTCTCCTTTTTTTTCTTTAATCAGTTTTTGTATAATGTTTTTATATTTTTTAGAGCGATTACCTTGAATTTGTCCACCCGGATCATTAGCTCGCCTATGAACGTCAACAATAATATTTCTTTGTAAGTCTTAGTATCATCCTCGCTATAATTTTTTGGACTATTGAATGTTATAAGTTCATATAAACCTATTGTAAGAGGCCATCTCAATTTATGTACCTATAATAACATTGTCTTCACTAAAATTTATTGGTTCATTGCCTAATCGCCACCTTTGATTTTCATCTTTTTGCCCTAGTCAAGAAATGTGTGATATCAAAAAGATTACAAGAAAAATTTACATATGAACAGGGCAGGCCCGTGCGCAAGGGGGTTGTTTTGGGGGTTCAAACCCGCCCCCCATTGGGAATTTTCGCACATAGATTTTTATTGACATTTGAATGAAAAATCAAAAAGACACAACAAATTTTTTTTTTAAATGAAAGAACTAAAATGCCAAGAAATCGCCGGAGCCCGAGTTTTTAATTTTCGACAAGATTTGCGCTCTCTAGCTATTTATGAACCAAAAAACACGCTTTGGGACCACTGCGCGTCACTAAGGCTTAGTAGCTCGAGCGTTTTTTCAAGGCGCGTTTAGGCATAGCTCCGGCTTCAATGAAAATTCATGCACGAATCTACTCGCGCCATATATTTAAATTTTGTATGATAGTTCACGTGACATGTGGATAAAAAAGCTTTGCCGTTAACGCATTGTGGGGCAAGACATCAAAAATTGTCTCGAAGCACTGGATATTTGCAATGAAGACGCTTTTCCAAATGTCCATCAAATTCTTCGTGTTATGGCAACTTTGCCTGTGACAACAGCAACAAATGCACGCTCCTTTTCAGTGCTACGTTGTCTATCTCAGATCAACTATGTCCGAAGATCAGCTGAACGGCTTAGCCTCGCTAAATATACATCGAGATATTGAAATCAATGTGGAAAGAGTTTTGGACGAGTTTTTTCAAGTACCTCGCAGAATTAGCTACTATCGTAATGATAACTGAATATTTAATCATAACATAAACACATGTACATATGTGACCTGTGCCCTAGAAAGACGGTTAGTGTCTAAAACCAGTGTCAACTTGAGACCACTCAGACGTGAAAGAGCACGAAATTTCCTATAAGATGAAAAACAAAAAAAAAACGATTTTCAGACACTAACCGTCGTTCTTAGGCACGGGTCACATATGTATGTATGTATTTAATTATAATTAAAGTCTATTAGACCGGGTCGAAATTTAGATTCATCCAGACACCGACTCAAAAGTTAGAAGGACCCTTAAAAATGATCTCTACATAATTTTTTTTCGTTCCGGGAAAAACCAATGGAGCACTTTTGATTCTCCTAAATGTCCTTTTTGTCTAAAAAAAACGTGTTTTTTGCTCATAACTTTGATTCCTTCACAGAGTGGATACCCGAATTTAGTCGAAAAATAAAGATTGCGTTCTTGTAAAAAATTGTATATGATTTTTCTATTATAGATAATATTCAGTCCCAAAATTCGAATTTTTCACGTTTTTTATATGGAAAAATCGAATTTTGGGACTAAATATTATCTATTACAGAAAAAAAATTTAAAATTTTTTAACGTCAAATTTTTTGCAATTTTTTTTTTTTTCAAGCAAATTCAGGTATCCATTCTGTAAAGAAATAAAAGTTATGAGCAAAAAACACGTCTTTTTAGCCAAAAAGGACCTTCTGACAATAAAAAGTGATCCATTGGTTTTTCTTGGAACGAAAACAAACTGACGCAGATATCGTTTTTAAGGGTCTTTCTAACTTTTGAGTTTGTGTCTGGCTGACTTCATTTTGCTTCATACAAATCGACCCGGTCTAATGTCTATATTAAAAATAAATCGATTTTTGACGTTTTCTATGAAAATAATCTTACATGAAATGTCCGAGTTAAAAACCCCCCCCATGGATGATTCCTGCACACGGGCCTGGAAGAGGGAAATGTAGTTTTTGGCGCACTATGTTTATATTTGTTGCGATGATTCTTAAATGGTCAACGCAAGAAGTAAGATATAGTATGCTAGTTAGACTATTAAATTTCGGCGAACAAAGCTTACTGATGATGATGACGTAGCGGTCATCGAAACTAGTATAAGCTGCTGGTTTGCCCAAATGAAATGATTTGTTTCTTTTTATGCATTTTGCGTTGTAATTTTTTTTGTGTTTTTTTCACACTAACAGTACTGAACAGAAGGCTCAGTAAATAATAATTAGAATAAATTTGTTGTTTTATTTTAATTTATATATTTTATTTTTCATCAATGCTTAAAAACTGTGTATAAAAATTATATGAAGGTGTTTATTTTTCAATACTTATACAAAACTTTCCAGTGTCATCCATACTCTTCTTGAACATATATGTTTCATCATTCAAATAGGTAATTTGATCCTGAGTAAAAGAGAGGAATCTTCGTGGTAAATAGCTATAAAATTCTTCATCTAAGATGATCATTATAGCTTCACCGTATTTAGTGCTCACTCGTTCCACACTTATTATAGCATAGCTCTTATTCAACACCATGTCCTTAAAAGCTAAATATTCATATGTTTTGTTGTTGTTGTATCCCTTGACCAGGCTTTGCAGTGAGGCTTCCATTGCTATATTTTCAGTGTTTGTACAGTTATTGTTGAGTAAAACTTATAAACTAATTTTTAATTTTCTGAAGCCATCGCTTTTATAACAAAAAAGTTGCATATAATATTGATCGGGTTTTGTAAACACAATAACAAAAAATTAATTTCAACAGGATGTGGTCAAACTAAAATTAGAAAGAACTGAAATCAACAAAATTTAACCTATTTTTGTTGTTGTTACTACATGCTAATGCACCGGATGTGGTTAAGATAAAAATTATAAAGAACGGAACTCAACAAAATTTGCACTATTTTTCTTGTTGTTACCGCGCGCTAATGCACCGGATGTGGGTAAGATAAAAATTAGTACCAGGAGACCGACCAAAGTTCGGTTTTTCGTTTTCAGGTTGAAAAAGTCGAAAAAATGTAATGAAATTGAATGAGATGTCGGAAATATTTAAAAAATATTGAATATGGTTGAAATGCCGAAAATATGAAAAATGTTAAAAAACATTGAGAGAGGTTGAAGCAGGTGAAAAAGTTTGATAAGCTCGATAGTATATTAAAATGTTGAAAACGTTGAAAGAGATTGAAAAGCTCGAAAAAAGTTGAAAGTCTCGGAAAAAGATGAATGAGGTTGAAAAGCCGAAAAAACTTGAATGTGGTTGAAAAAGTCCGAAAAATATGGAACGTGTTGAAAAAAGTTGAAAAGGTTGAAAAATATTGAAAAAGTTGGAAGAGTTTGAATAGTTCGGAAAAATTTGAATAAGGTTGAAAAATTCGAAAATGTATGGAAAATGTTGAAAAAAGTTGAAAGAGGTTGAAAAATGTTGAAACAGTTGAAAGAGGTTGAATAACTCGAAAAAAGTTGAATAAGGTTGAAAAGTTCGAAAAGAAATATGGAAAATGTTGAGAAAAGTTGAAAGAAGTTGAAAAATGTTGAAACAGTTGAAAGACATTGAAAAACTCGAAAAAATATGGAAAATGTTGTGAAAAGTTGAAAGTGGTTGAAAAAGTCAGACAAATTTGGGAAATGTTGAGAAAAGTTGAAAGAGGTTGAAAAATGTTGAAACAGTTGAAAGAAGTTGAAAAACTCGAAAAAAGTTGAATGAGGTTGAAAAAGTCAATCAAATATTGAAAGCGTTGAAAATATTTGAAAAATGTAGAAAATCGTTGAGAAAAGTTGAAAGAGGTTAAAAAAATAATGAAGCAGTTGAAAGACGTTGAAAAACTCGTTGAATGAGGCTGAATATATTGAGACCAAATTTTATTAGGATCACTCCTTCAGTTTGCTAAATATGGCATCTACGTTATAATTTTGTATGGGAGGTGCCACGCCCACTAATGAAATCCCATCAAAATTCATATAATTTCAAAGCTTATAGTAACCGACACCTCTACACCAAATTTAAAGAATATTACTCCGATAGCACACTAAATATAACATTTAAAGTGTTTTGCTTATATGGGAGGTGCCACACCCACTGATGCAATCTCGTCGATTTTCATTTAATTTCAAAGCTTATGGTAACCGACACCTCCACACCAAATTTAAAAAGTTTGACTCCAAGAGCACACTAAATGTAGCCTTAAACATTTTTTGATTGTATGGGAGGTGCCACGCCCACAAATGCAATCCCGTCGAAATCCATTTAGTTTCAAAGCTTATGGTAACCGACATATCTACACCAAATTTTAAAAAAATTACGCCCATAGCACACTAAATATAACACTTAACATTTTTTGCATGTAGGGGAGGTGCCACGCCCACTGATGCAATCCCATCGAAATCCATTCAGTTTCAAAGCTTATAGTAACCGACATCTCTGTACCAAATTTAAAAAATATTACTCTCATGGAACAATAAATGTAGCTTTTAACTGTTTTCGCTTGTATGGAAAGTGCCACGCCCACAGGTGCCATTTCGCCCACTTTTTGTTACAAGATACCCAATAGCCAGTATATTTGACATGTCAAATTTCATAACGATTGCGTTGTTAGTTCTCTTATTATAACGTTTATAAATATTGTGGGCTGTGTCATGCCCTTCAACGAGTATTGCCAGTATAGTGGCATAGCTTGTTATAATGACCTCATTCAGCGGTATTAACCCTAAAATTTTTATGAAAATCCTCGGTGCCGTTTTCGAGTAATATCGAATCAAAGTTTTCAATTATTGAAATATGCTACGCCCACTGTTCCGATTCCGCCCACTTTTGGTAGCATTTAAGATATTTATGATATGCATCCGTCTACCAAATTTCGTTGCAATACCTTGAATGGTTTGCGAGTTATCACGAAATAAAAATTAAAATTTAGGGCTGTGCCACGTCCCTGTTAGAAACCTTGTCCAATCTTAATTTTGTTCACATATGAACGAAATCAAGAAGTTTTATCAAAATCGCTGCAGCCGTTTTTGAAATAAAGTTCAGCCATATATAAATATACAATTTTAGCTCGTTTAATAATAGTAGATAAAGAACGGAACTCAACAAAATTTGCACTATTTTTGTTGTTGCTACCGCGCGCTAATGCTTTATAAAAATTAATTTAGACAGGATGTTGATGTAATAATAAATAAATAAATAAATAACTTTTTATAAATTTTGGAGCTCATGTGTTGAAAATAAACTTAGCCCAGAAAATGCTATAAATACCTTCGTTTTAAGATATATAGCTTTAGAACGTGAGGATATATTGATATAGAAGCTATATTCTATAGCTAACAATCTTTTTAAAAATACCTAAGTTTTTTCCTTCAGCTAAAACAGTGCCGTAATTAGGGCTACCAGATGGCCTGCCTACAAAAGTAGCACATATCAAAAAATTCCAATTTTGTAATAAAAACCAAAACTTTTTTTAATTCCATACAAATATTTTTGATAAGTCGGCGTTTACACGAGGAAAGTCTGAGAGGCAAATTCTTGTCCATTCTCTTTTGTGATTTTCGTTTCGCGTTTGCAACATATGACAAATTTTTTGCCTCGTCCCTTTCGCTTTTCCCCTCTTGCAAACCCTAGCAAATTAAAAGAATATTTCAAATAACTTTTATTTTACAATGCAAACATCGAAAGTAGCAAAACCATCCAAAAGTAGTACATTTCGAGTGAAAAGTAACAAAGCCTTGCAAAAGTAGCACTTTTGCTACTAAAGTATGCCATCTGGTAGCCCTAGCCGTAATGAACTATTTAAACTGTGGTACATAATTTTTAAAAATCAAAAAAAGCATTGCAGTAATAAACTATAGAAACTGTGTTTACATAATTTTTGAAAAATCAAAAAAAGCTTTTATTATAACTAAAAGCAGTGTAAACCAACAACAAGAACAACAACAACAGCAAGAACTATAACTAAAAGCAGTGTAAAACAGCAGAAATAGTAAGCACAACAAGAACAACAACAAGAACAACAAAATGGTGCAACATATTTGTGAGTCCTGTCATAAAACTTTTGCTTCTAAATATCTTTTAAGGAGACATATAAATAAGTAGTATACATGAAAAAGTTGTTTTTAAATGTAATTTATGTAATTCAAAATACGCTAGAAACTATAATTAAAAAGCGCATATTGCTCTCAAACATACAAATATTGACACATCCTTTCTTAACCCCTTACTACAAAAGAATGATACATCATCTACTAGAGCTATATGAGTAGTTCAAAGAGATTCTATTCCATCTCCTAACGCATCAACGCGAACGGATGCTGAAGCACCATTATGTAGCTATAGGCATTGTGATATATGTGCAAATCCGCCAAATTTGGTCTTTTAGCTGGCCTCGTTTTTTTTTTTTTGAGTACATCGTTCAGCTATAGTTTTTCTTAAAGCTAAGGCTATCTTGAACTCATAATAAAGGTTGTTCAATTGAAATTCAGATAGCTATTTTTTTATTTAACTTTATATGTAACTTTTCATGTTTTTTTTTTTAACTTAAATGCAATTTTAACTATGTCTCCCTTTGAATTTTAATTGTTCCTCCTTGAATATTAATTAAAGATAGTCTTAACTTCAAGAAAAACCATGTTTGAAGAGTCTGCTCCAAAAAAAAAAAAAAAATAAAAAAAAAAAATCGAAGCCATGGTCGAGGTAAGATGACAATTTCGATTTTTTTTTTTATTTTTTTTTTTGGAGCAGACTCAAACATGGTTTTTCTCGAAGTTTAGACTATCTTTAATTAATATTCAAGGAGGAACAATTAAAATTCAAAGGAAGACATAGTTAAAATTGGATTTTAGTTAAAAACAACATGAAATGTTACATATAAAGTTAAATAAAAAAAAAAAGCTATCTGAATTTCAATTGAACAACCTTTAGTATGAGTTCAAGATAGCCTTAGCTTCAAGAAAAACTATGGCTGAACGATGTACTCCAAAAAAAAAAAAAAAACGAGGCCAGCTAAAAGGCCAAATTTGGCGGATTTGCACATATGCAACATAAATGTTCCACTAGGTTCTTGGTCTAGTCAGTCGAGAACTTCTGAACATAAAATAAATAACCATAAAGATAATTGGGAGCGTTTAAATGATGATATACATATTTTTAGAAGTTTGTTTAAAAATCGTATTGCGACATATGTTTATAAAAATAAAGATGAAAGCATTATTTCACCAATCAAATTCTTTCGTATCGCTCATAGAAGTGTTACTAAATTATTGATTGATGCTTTGTCTGAACATAAAACTTTCAAATTTAATTTTGGACTTTTCGCTGAATACATTAAATTTTCTAAAAAAACTGATAGCGAGGATGATAATGCATTAGAGCTAAGCGTTAAATCATTTCAATCAAAAATGATTTTGATTCAAAGTGTTGAAGAAATTTTAGCTGGCTTTGATGTACACTGTCAAAATATAACTACAAAAATGGACGAATTTCAAGAGCAGGATAGTGGTTGGTCTTTAGCTAACATTATTAGGTTAGAGATCAATGTTAACAAATATAGTCTGATTAAAGGCTCAAAGTATATTCCTCTTCCTCCATTCATTAATATAAAAAAGCTTGCGTAAACATGCAAAATCAGGATGATTATTGCTTTAAATGAGTCTGCATATCTGCACTTGAAAACATAAGCAGAAATGGGCAGAGATGTTTAAATAATATTGATATTGAGCAGAGTGAAATAGCTCTTTCAAATAATATAATTTTAAATTTCTCGGATCTTCACTTCCCAATAGATACGAAAGACATTAAAATCTTTGAAAGAAATAATGTAAATATCAGCATAAATGTGTTTGGGGTGGATGAAAAAGATAAAAAAAAAATTGTTGGTCCATATTATAAAACGTCTGAGGATAAACTTCACCACATAAATTTATTATACATTCAAAATGGAGATGATTCCCATTTTGTATGGATAAAAAATTTAAGTCGTTTGGTATCATCTCAGATAACGAGAAGAGCACACCAAATACATTTATGCAACTTTTGCCAGCAACATATGGGGAGTGAAGAGATATTGCGAAGACATAAGTTAGAATGCAATAAAATTGATACAAAAATGCCTGAGGGAAAGGATGGCGATGATATTTAAGAATTCAAAAATTATAAAAAGAAATTAGATGTTCCATTTATAGTTTATGCTGATTTTGAATGTATTCTACAAAAAGAAACTAATCAAACTACTGAAGAAAATTTAATGAAAGACACTGTTCGAACTACACATAAGCATATACCTGCAGCCTTTAGCTACTATATTAAATCATCCTTTGATTCATCATTAATAAATTTGAGATATATTCTGGTGAAAACGCAGCAAAGGTTTTCATTGATAGATTAGTTCGCGACACAAAGGTTTTCTTTGAAACATATTTATCAAAAGTGAGGCCAATGAATACTCTCACAGTTGATGAACAAAAAAGACAAAATGAGTGCACTAAATGTCATATCTGTTGTGAACAATTTACTATAACAGATATAAAAGTAAGAGATCATTGTCATTTGTCTGGTAATTATCACGGACCAGCTCATGAAAGTTGCAATATTAATTACAAAGTAGCCAAGTATATTCCGGTTATATTAGACAATTTTTCTGGTTACGATTGCCATTTATTTATAAAAGAATTAAAAAACCATCCAGAGGAAATTAATGTTATACCTCTCAACAAAGAACTATATATTTCTCCATCGAAAAAAAGTTCCTATGGGGAATAAAAATTTCTTAGAGTTGCGATTTCTAGACTCTTTCAGATTCATGCCTTCCAGTTTAGATAAATTATCAATCTATCTAAACAATGAAGATTTTAAAATTCTTGAATCTATGTATGATGATCCATTGTTGAGCCTTATGAGAAGAAAAGAAGTTTTCCCATATGAGTATGTTGACTCATTCGATAAACTGAAAGAAACTTCATTGCCTCCTCGTGATCAGTTCTTTTCAATGTTAAACAATTCAGAGTGTACTAAAAAAGATTATGCTCATGCACTCAATGTTTGGCGTTCAGCTGGTTGTGAAACATTAAATGATTATATGCTTACATATTTGAAAACTGACGTTTTGTTGTTAGCAGATGTTTTCGAAAATTTCCGTCAGCTATGTAAAAGAATATATGAGCTAGATCCAGCTCATTATTATACAGCTCCGGGGTTGTCGTGGGATGCCAAGCTGAAGACAACAAAAATAAAATTAGAGGTGTTGACTGATATTAATATGTATAATTTTATGAAAAAAGGTATCAGAGGAGGAATAGTTCAATGTTCAAAACGTCAATTCGTCGCTAACAACAAACACATGCGAAACAAATATGATTGCAATGAAGAATGAGAGTACCTAATGTATTTAGATGCTAACAACTTATATGGTTGGGCAATGTCTAATTACATTCCTTCGAAGGGCTTTGAATGGGTCAATGAACCTGAGCAATTCGATGTTTCAGGTATAGCAGAAAATTCTTCCGATGGTTATATTTTAGAAGTCGATTTAGATTATCCGCAAAGTCTTCACGACTACCATAACGATTTACCATTCTGTGCTGAAAGGAAAACAGCTTCTACTCCCAATTCAAAAGTACCAAAATTAATAGCTGACTTAACAAACAAGAAAAATTATGTAATACACTATCGAAATCTTCAACAGTGTATTGCAAATGGTTTGAAATTAGTTAAGATAAATAGAATTTTGAAATTTAAGCAATCTCCATGGTTGAAGGTGTATTTAGATTTGAGTATATATCACCGCCAAAGGGCAAGAAATGAATTTGAGAAGAATTTTTTTAAATTGATGAATAATGATGTCTTTGGTAAGACTATGGAGAATGTAGATAAAAGAAAAATAGTTAAAATTGTGGGAGAGTGGGAAAGTAATGGTAATCGTTTAGGTGCTCGTGTGCTTGTATCGAGATCTAATTTTAATAGTCTTAGTTCTTTTATAAATAATTCGAAAAAGGATCCAAGTATCCACAGCATTAAAGAGTTTGATGAAGCTATGTGTGCAATTCAATTAAATGCGGTTAGTGTGAAATATGATAAACCGATATATGAGCCGTTCAGAGCACACATCGATTAACTCCATAAAACAAAAAGTTGAGAAAAACGTGTAAACAAATTCAATCTTCCATACATTGTGTGTGGCGAACGAATAATAAATGTTTGCATTTGTAATGTTCAACCAATTTTTTAGCCAAATTTATAACAAATACGAAAAGAAGAGTTCTAATAAATTACTGCAGCGCATGAAAATTAAAAATTTTGAAAAGTGGAGTTAGTCGAAGTGTGCACTGAGTGGCTCATATATAGGTTTTGTTGTATTGGAACTATCTAAATATTTAATGTATTATTTTCATTGTCAATACATAAAACCTAAATATAATGAAAATCTTGCATTAAACTACATGGATACTGATTCCTTTATATATTCGATCCGAACTTACTTACTTACTTACTTGGGTGGCCATAACAACCCGTTACCGGGTTACGGCCGACCTCAAAAGCTCTCTCCAGGCGCCTCTGCTTCGCTTGCGCCTTCTCCAATCATTCACACCAAGCGTGGATAGGGTTTCCTCGGCTTGGTCTTTCCATCGGAGGCATGGTCTTCCTCTTCGTCGTCGCCCAGCGGTTTCCGCATCAAACACCTTTTTCGCCGGAGCTTCTTCGTCCATACGCACAACATGTACCAGCCAGCGCAGACGTTGGATAGTGATGCGCTTGACTATGTAAGCGTAGAGCTCGTACAGTTCGTGGTTCATTCAAATACGGTAGTCGTCGCCGACGTGAACAGGACCGAAGATTTTGTGAAGAATTTTTCTCTCAAACACCCCAAGCGTGGCTGCATCAGTCTGCGACACAACCCATGCTTCTGCGCCGCAAAGTAGCACGGGTAAGATGAGCGTCTTGTAGAGTGTCAGTTTTGTTGTGCGAGAGAGGTCTCTACTACTCAATTGCTTACTGAGACCATAGTAACACCTATTAGCAAGAGTAAGTCTTCGCTTTATCTCCAGGCTGACATCGTTTTGAGTATTCACGGCGGTGCCAAGATAGGTGAATTCCTTGACAACTTTGAAAGTATAGTTGTTCGCAGTAACAAAGTATCCAATACGCCGCGTCTCCCTGTTCGTTGACAGCATATACTTTGTTTTGTTTTGCCCTCGTTCACCGTCAAACCCACTTTATCTGACTCTTTTTCGATAGCAGAGAACGCTGCAGTAACATCTCGCTTACAACGTCCAATGATATCAATATCGTCGGTATATGCAAGGAGCTGGACACTTTTGTAGAAAATAGTGCCATTACGATGTACACTGGCTCTTCGTAACACCCCTTCCATCACAAAGTTGAAGAGGTTGCAGGATAGTGGATCGCCCTGTCTGAAACCTCGTTCGGTATCAAATGGTTAGGAGAGGTCCCTTCCTACTCTGACGGAGCTGGCTGTGTTGCTCAACGTCATTCTGCAAAGCCGCACTAGCTTCGCAAGTATACCGAACTCAGACATGGTGGCATACAGGCAATCCCGTATCGGGCTATCGAAAGCAGCTTTAAAATCGATAAAGAGATGATGGGTATCGATCTGTTTTTCGTGGGTTTTTTCCAGGATTTGACGTAGTGTGAAGATCTGGTCTATGGTGGACTTACCAGGTCTAAAGCCGCACTTATAAGGCCCAATCAGTGTGTTGGCAAACGGCTTAAGTCTTTCACACAGTACAGTCGACAGGACCTTGTAAGAGATGGCAAGAAGACTGATTACCCGGTAGTTAGCGCAGATTGTCTGGTCACCTTTCTTCAGTACAGGACAAAGGACATTGAGATTCTAATCGTCGGGCAGGCTTTCTACTAGCCATATTTTGCAGATGAGTTGATGCATACACCCTATCAGCTCATCGCCGCCGGTCTTGAACAATTCAGCAGGCAGGCCATCGGCACCAGCCGCTTTGTTGTTCTTGAGTCGTTGGATCACAACTCGTACCGCGTCATGGCTAGGTGGTGGTACGTTCACACCATTTTCGTTGATTGGTGGCATCGGGTTAATTTCTCCAAAGGCGGGATTGGTGGAGTCATCGCCAGCAAGCAGCTTGGAAAAGTATTCCCTCCATAATCTCAGTGTACCCTGCGTATCTTTTTTTTTTTTTTTTATTATTTTATTTATTATTTATTTAAAAATTCAAAGTACAATAAGGCTTAGCCTTTTATAGTACATCAAAGTATATATTCTAGACAAAAGTTTAAGTTTAAGAATTACATATGATTAATAATTTTAAAATATGAAATACTTGAAAATATAAATAATAACTATGCCAAATTAACAAAATTAAAAAAGAGAAATAGTTAAAAGTTAGATAGAAAAAGATCAAAGATATAAAAGAAAGTAGAATGGGGAAAAAAAAACATTTAGGAGTTGGAAAAATAAGAATAAATAGCACGTTTGAAGTTGCATATCAATCTAATTCCTTTAATATTAATAGGCAAAGAGTTACAAAGCCTAATAGTGCTGATGAAAAAGAAGCGGCTAGTATTAAGATAGTTGCATCTAGGGACAATCAAATGAAGTGATCTAGTGGAGTGATAAAAGCTAAGCTTTTTAAACAGGTAATCAGGAGCTTGAATATAAATTAGTTTGAATAAGAAAATAAGATTCCTGATGTCGAGGTACTTCATTAAACTGACCCCTAAAATGCTTTTACTCCTTTCGCTAATATGGTCAAACTGTCGTACACCATACACATATCTGGCCGCATTGTTAAAGGCAACAACAAGCTTATGCTGTGACTGAGAGTCCAGTTTGCAGTAAATAGCATCGAAGTATGTAATTAGAGGAACTATTAATTGAACGACTAGTCTGCGTTTGGTTTCAGTAGGAATAAAGTTTCTAGAGGTTCTTAAGTACCGCAAAGTAGCGTAAATTTTACCAACAATATTATTAACATGGTCAGTACAGGTTAGTTTAGAGTTAAGTACAAATCCTAAGTTTTTTGCTTTGCTCACAAACTCTAATTGGACGGACCCAATGAACAAGGGTGGAATTCCTACCAAGCTTTCATCATTCCTCGCAATTGGAAGCACTTTAGATTTGTTTGGATTTATAAGAAGAAAGTTGTCTTGAGCCCATAAGCTTAGAGAAGACAAGTCAGCGTTCATTCTAAAAGTAAGATCCTCTATAAGTCCAACAGGTCGCGAAAGATAGAGCTGAAGGTCATCAGCATAGGCGTGAACAGTTGAGTGATCACACACTAAGAAAATGTCATTAATAAACATTGAGAATAACAGTGGACCTAGAATGGAGCCCTGAGGAACACCTAATTTTATAACCTTAAGAGAAGAGAAGAGAAAGCATTACCAATTTTCACTTGCTGCAATCTTTCATTAAGAAAATTGGCCACAAGTTTAACAGCACTATCAGAAAAATTAAAAAGTAATTTTAACTTTCTGCAAAGTAACCTATGATTGACTGAATCAAAGGCTTTAGAGAAATCCAAGAGGCAAAGAATAGTGACAAGGTCCTGGTCGTATTGGATCCGAATATCATCAGTAATTTTCATCACAGCAGTTTGACAACTGTGGCCAGTACGAAATCCGGATTGCAGAGGAGATAAAAGAGAGTAGGTATTGAGATAATCTGTTATCAGGTCAGACATAATTCTCTCACATACCTAAGGCAGGCAAAATGCTTATAGGCCTAAAATCATTGGAAAGATATTATAAGCTTGCAAAGCAGATTCAGAAGGGCCTTATGATTTTCACCAGCACTACCAGGGCCATCAGCACGTCTCGCCAAAGCAGAAAGAAAATAGCGCAACTTCAAACATAATAAAAAGTAAGAAGAAATCTAGAAATCGAAATAAGAAAAAGTAAATTATGTAGGGGATTAAGAGAGTCATAGAGCTAGAAGAAATAAGAAAATATTAGACAGAAGAAAAAAAAAAATTATCTAATAATAATAACTAAAATTTAAAATATGAAATAAAAAATTTGAAACCAGAAAAAAACAAACAAATAAATATAGAATTTAATAAATTGGAATATCCTTAAGTAACTTAAAAGTAAAATCACCCTACAAATTACATTCCCGCAACGCAATCCACTCTATCTCTGCTACACACCATCTTCGCTTCGCTGCCAGCATTTACACGCACATATACTCAACCACGGACAGAAAATACCGCTGACAATCTCTTCTCACGCTTTATCGCACTAGCATATGATAAGATCTCACGATTAGTTTTTGATAGCCCTTCATGTAGGTAAAATTTTTCACTACCACCACAACCAATGTCGCTGAGTACAAGTTGTCTCTTATTATTTTTGCAAAACGCAGCCAGAGCCATAAACAAACGGTTGCGATCATATGCCGTATACAGCTTAGCAATCACAGCAGCTTTCTTGTTATTGTTATTTATTGTCCGCACTCTAAAAACGTCTCGCAGATTTGGAGTACAACTTAAAGAAGAGCAAATTTTTTCAAATATGCCAGAGAGATTCTCATTATTCTGGAAGGGGATCCCGCTAATAATAACGTCAGTAGCAACAGCATCATTTTCATATTTCTCAATTCGTTTTTTCACTTCATTTACTTCGTCAGTGAGAGCATTGGAGAGAGATATTCCAGATGACCCAATTCCATTACTACAGTTCTCTACTTGAGCTTTGAGCTCAGCAATTTCAGTTTTCGTAACAACAACATCATTACATGCCGCTTCAACCAAGTCAACTCTCTTCGCAATTTTACTAATTTCAAATTTCACATTAGCAAGCTCCGCCGACATCTCTCCAAGCCTTTGCTAAATTCTTTCCTCAGTTGACTTCATTGCCTCCTTTAGATCGGCAACCAAGCTTTCTTTAAAGCACGAAAGTTTCGCATGAAGTGTAGAATCCGAGTAAACCGGCGGTGTTGCAATTGGTGACTCATCAGTGCGTGAGTTGCCGCCACTTTGAGACGTTGTAGCCACAACATGTTTGCTGCGCAAGTTTTTGGAGATTCCCTGCTGTTGTATGCGCGACATGATCACAAAATAATTAACGAATTGTGAAAATTAAGTAATTTATTAATTTATTTTAGTCAAAGACAAAATTTAAAACCTGAGTGCGGTACTGAAACTTATAACCGATAAGTGTATAAATTTATAGTGAGATTTATAGGGTTTTACTTCATTAAAATCGCGTTAAAATTGCGGACGGAAAAAAACACGTCTATTCGCTGAACATTGCAAGTGAATTTACTGAAATCCGTAACCAGATTTCCATGTTCATCTTTACAGGTAGATGCTCCGGGCTTGAAACCTTGGGTCAGACGCTTGACTTGTTGGTAAAATTTTCGAGCATCATTCCTGCCCCGTAACACTTCGAGTTTCTCACGCTCGTGCCTTTCCTGCTCTCGTTTCTTGCGTCTGAAAAGGCGCCTCTCTTCCTTTCTCTTTTCCCGGTAGTTTTCGTGCACGGCTCGCGTTGCTGCTGACTGCAGAGTTCTTTTGTAGGCGGCGTTTTTCACTGCAGTAGCATCGCGACACTCCTGGTCATACCATTGATTTCGCGAAGTTGGCGTCGGAAACCAATGACTTCCTCAGCGGCAGAGCGCATGGAGCGGGATATATGCGCCCAAAGTCCACCGGCATCATCGGGTAGAGAGTCAGGTTGAAGGAGCAGTTCTGAGAGGCGAGCGGAATAGGCTTCGGCCGTCCGATGTGATTGTAGCTTAGCGACGTCCAGCTTTCGTTGCGTACCAGAGCGTACATCCTTTGCATTGCACAGCCGCATACGTATCTTGGCTGCAACAAGATAATGATCAGAGTTAATATTGACTCCCCGGAACGTACGAACATCTAGCACGCTGGAAGCATGCCTTCCATCGATCACAACATGATCGATTTGGTTCCATGTTTTCTGATCAGGAGACAGCCAGGTGGCCTTGTGGATATCGAGGTGCTGAAATCTGGTGCTACTTACTACCATGTTTCGCGCCGCGGCGAAGTCGATCAGCCGTAGACCGTTGTGTGAGGTGGTCTCGTGAAGGCTGAACTGACCGACAGTGGGGCCAAATATACCTTTTTTTCCGACCTTTCCGTTGAAATCCCCGAGTACAGTTTTAACGTCATGGGCCGGGCAGCGGTCGCATACTTCCTCGAGTCTCGCATAGAAGGCATCTTTGACAGCATCGTCCTTTTCCTCCGTCAGGGCGTGCGCGCAAATCAAGCTGATGTTAAAAAATCGAGTCTTGACGCGGATCGTAGCCAACCTTTCGCTCACAGGTGTGAACCTGGAGATGTGGTGGCGAAGTCTCTTGCTTACTACGAATCCGCGTCCCAATTCGCGCCTCTCCACTTGGCAGCTGTAGTAGATATCGCAACTTGCTTGGTTAGAGCAACTTTGTCCTATCCATCTTAGTTCCTGGATGGCGGTGATGTCAGCCTTAATTTTTCTGAGGGCAACCGCCAATTCAATTCGAACAGAAGACTTTTATCATGACATTCTTAATGATATCCCTGCTCATTTTGATACGTCAGAATATTTAAATAATAATCGTTTCAACATACCATTATAAAATAAAAAAGCCTTAGGTATGATGAAAGACGAAAATAAAGGTAGTAATACTATGAGAGAATTCATTGGCCTCAGATCAAAAATGTACTCCCTTCACGTTGATGGTGTTGATAAGGATGGAGAACCTTTAGAGGATGTGAAAAAATCAAAAGGGGTTAAGAAAAGTGCGCTCCAAAAACTAACTATAGCTATGTGTACGTATGTGCTTATTACAGAGAAAACCGCATATCAGTACAGTGTACGTACATATTTAGATCTTTATTACATGAGATATATACTCAAGAAATAAAAAAAGTAGTTTTAAGTTTTCAAGATGATAAGCGCTGTATAAGAGAAGACGGAATAAATACGTATGCTTGGGGGCATTATAAACTAAATTAAAAAAATTGTAATTTATGTATATAGAAGATTTTTATAAAGAAAAATCTATAACTAAAACTATTAAAAAAAATTTGTAATTTATGTACATAAAAAATATTTATTAAGAAAAATCTATAAATAAAACTATTAAAAAGAAATATATTATAAATATATATTAATATATATTCATTTTTTCCTTCGTCATGTTTTTAGTTCTAAATCTTTTGATTCTTCGCTTTTTTGTTGTCGTAGGTCATGCGGTTTGTTTTTACTCGAAATTTTTTTAGTTCTTATCATGTATTGTTTTGTAGGTCATTTTGTTAGGTTTTTTTTCTTTTAAAATTTCAAGTTCAAGGAACTTTTTTATATTTTTTGATTCTTCGCTTTTTTGTTGTTCTTTTGCGTAAGATCTCGACCAGGTTGAGATATTCAACAATTTTATATAAAAAAAATCTTGTATCTCAACCTGGTCTAGATCTTACTGAAACCAAAGAATTATATATATATAAATATAATTCTTTGTTTGATATGAATGCCTTGTATGGTTGGGGTACGCGACTCTTCATATAAAACCATAAAAATTGCTGCATACTTAAGTGAGTCAAATTTCTGGTACGGGTGCACCCAGGTGAAAAGTGGGTGCACCCGTACCAGAAATTTGACCGGCTAGAACACCCTACTGTAAATAATTGTCCGTTTTTCGTTTGCAGTGGTCGTCATCGAGGTGGGGGCTAGTAACCGAGGCTGTTTTGGTTTTCATTGAAAATGATGGCACACATTCCAAGTTTTAAGTCTAGGAGAGACTCGCCTTCTCACAACTAGCTCACCCCGGACGGGTGTCCAAGGGATCTCTAGAGGATACACTTACGTGGACTCTACAAGCAGCTCCATCCTCCATCGACTATAAATAACATCCCAAATAATTCCCCATTCAAGTTTTTGTTGTAACTAAACTTGGTTAAGGCCCACGGTGAAACATTGACAACACAAAAAGAAGAATAAAATCTTGCTTGGCTGACCACTAGACATGTTCAAATTAATGGCATGTTCTAGAATACTTCAAGAACACTCGATTTTCGAAAATTTATTTCTATTCGAGTTTATCCTCATTTTAAAAAATAAAAAAAGTATTCCTAGGGTTGCTTCCAGAGCTGCAAAATTTTAGTTTTTCGGAATTTGGCCAAAAAAATTAAGAAAATTTGATTTTTTTCTTGTTTAAATTTTTTTTAATTATTTTTTCGATTTTCCTTATGTACACATAGGGAAGTATCGAAAAAAAAACTTGCTGCTATTTTTTAAGCCTATACATAAGGAGAAATTCTGTGGTCTCTTCGCGAGTAGAGCTTTGTTGTTTCTTGTGTAACAGCTCAAATCCTTTGTTGTTTTCATTGAATTCACCTTATTACACTATAACTTGAAATTTTCAATGCAACTACATGAATTTCCATTAAAAAAAAATAATGAAAAAAAAAATTTCTTTTTGGTCCAAAAATTATCAAAATTAAATTATTTTTTATATTATTTTTTTAAACGAATCATGCACTGTTAGTAAGAGTAACTAATTATTGAAGCAAAATATTGTAATTATTTGCTTACAAAATACTTCGAAAATATTTGGACCAAAAATCAAATTTTATATATTTTTTTTCTCATGTAACAATTTAGATATACGATCAGTCGCAACACTATTTCGTCACCTATATGAGTTTTCTCTAAACGTAATTTGTATGCAAGAAAGCAGAAACCATATCACCTTCTTGAAGATAGGGTTGGCAGAAGCTTATTTCCAGATGTAAATATTTGCTTCCTGATTCGAAAAACTTTACAAAAGATTTAAGTTTTTCGATTTGCAAAAAGTTTTATCCTAAATCCTACCAAAATCAGATTTAACCTACTAACCTACCAAAAACCTACCTGATTTGGTAGGAAACTACCAAAAACGGCAACCCTGATTGCAAGCTCTCCTGCTGTTGTTGATAATGCTTGCTCTCTTAAGTGTACGTCCACAGTGCGCGCTCAAAGCGGAGCCGAGCGCAAAGCTGATCAATGCGAGAAGCAATGCGAGAAACTGGCTGCATACAATTTCATACGAAATCGCGCATGGTGGCCACAGTGAAAGCCGAGCCGAGCCAAGCGCAAAGCGGATTGAATGCGAGAAAACAGTTTTGAAGTTTTTTTCAGCGCCGACTCGCATTACAGGTGTTGATGATGTCATGTGTAGTTGCTTTTTCCAAGTGAATTTGTGTTTTGTTCGTCGTTATTGTTTTTCATTATTCGTAAATAAAAAATAAAATGGACTGTGAATTATTGATTAGTAAAATTTTTTCTCATTCTGCTCTATGGGACCAAAAAAATAAATGTTATCATAACAGAAATTTAGTAGAAAACTTATGGAGGTCAATTTCAACAGAAATGAATGTAGAGATTAACAATTAGTAGTTCACAAGGAGTTATGGGTATTTTTAGTAGAATTTAGTAGAAAATTTAAATTTCAACAGAAATGAATGTACAAGTAGAGAGTAACAATTAGTCTTTCACAAGGAGTTATGGGTATTTTTATGAAATTGGTCCATTTTTTATCAATATGTTGCGAAATTTTTTTGAGAATGTAGTCAAAAGTTTCGATGCTCATTCGGGTATATTCAAAAAATTTTTCTGGGTATTTCCTCAAATCTTCATATTAATGATGAAATTCACCAAATTCGTTCCTTTTTACGTTTATTGGATGCTTTCCAAATTGTCTTTCTTTTAAAAAATAGTCCATGACAATCGGAGAAACAAAATACTTTTCATCAGACGAGTCCATTGCTTTTTACTTCAATAAACACAAATGAATGAATGAAGTAAATACGAACAGCAAATACGAACATGAAAATACGAACGACAAGCAGAATTTCAGCGCCGATTCTCGCATTCACTGTGGCCACCCAAAATTCCGCTTCTCGCATGAAAAATCAGCTTTGCGCTCGGCTCCGCTTTGAGCGCGCACTGTGGACGCACACTAATGCTGTTTCTGCCGTTGCTGCTACTGCCGTACTAAGCGAAAAAGACGTATCTCAAAAAAATTAATTTCGAGATAATTGATGTTTCGTTTATGTCAATTTGCTGAAATACCTGTAAAATTGAGATAGAGGAAATTTTCTTAGTAGATTTTTTATATGATTGAACTAAGATGCCGACATTTGGAGTATGTATTTCATTAGACGCGTAATTTCTTAAGCTATCCGATGCCATAAGAATCTCGGATTTTTTTTTTTTTTTTGAGATACGTCTTTTTCGCTTAGTTCGGCAGGCTAGTGAGATTTCTCTCCCTCCAAATCTGATGCTGTGAATGCTGAGAGTGAAAATGAGTGGCGTACAGTGAATCGTAAGAAAGAAAGGAAACAACCTAAGTCTGTTGTTGGGCTTAAAGAAACTATTGACTTTGATGTTATAGTGCAAAAGAAATTTATGCATCTATCTTCTTTCAGTCCAAATGTCACAGCTGACGATATTATTGAGTATGTTTATAAATACTCATGTACATATTGTACCAAAATTTGGTTTACTCCAGAAAATTCTCGAAATAATAACCAACAAAAGAAAACTAAACGATACTAGCTAGCATCACTGGCTGTGTAAATACTTTTATACCATCTAGCGGCAAAGTGCAGTTTTTATACTAAGAATAATAAGCCAAAAAGGCGCCATCGTACAACGCCATCTAGAAGGTATTGAATTATTCGAGAAAGTGATTGTGAATTCCACGTCGTACAACGCCATCTAGAAGGTATTGAATTATTCGAGAAAGTGATTGTGAATTCCACGTCGTACAACGCCATCTAGAAGGTATTGAATTATTCGAGAAAGTAATTGTGAATTCCACGCCGATACGCCATTTAGAAGGTACTGGTAAATTGTGGATTGCACGCCGATACGCCATTTAGAAGGTACTGGATTATTCGAGAAAGTGATGACTGTAGTATAAAAGGTTGTCATCTGAGCTGTCGTACACAGTTGAATTTGAGCAACATAAGTGAACAGTTGAACTTAAACAGTGAAGCAGAACAGTTGAATAGAAATAGTAAAGTAAAACAGTTGTCTATACAGTGTCAGATTATTACTAGAATTTGAATGTTAATGAATAAACAATTGTAACGTGTAAAAATTAACTTTTGTGACTTAAATAAACCATTTTATAATTAAATAAGTTTGTGTGTTTTTGATTGCTACACAATCCAGTGATCGAACTCAGAAAAGTGTAAGAAATCGAAATTATCGTCTAAGAGACAGGAATTTTGTAACAATATTAACAAGTCTCATTTAGTATGTTATAAACTTATTAAAAATGGCACTGATGAAGATAGTCTCAAGAGTGTTAATTTGAAGCTTGGAGTATCTGAGCAACTTTAGAGTAAAGTTTTTGAGCCGTCGCTTTGGCAAAAGAACGTTAGGGTTAGACCCTTTGTAAATTTTCTAAATTTCGGAGTGAATTTAGTGAAGAAATAGTATCTTTTTATCCTACGAACGTTAATATATTGTAGCGAAATTTGGTTTATGCTAGAAAACTCTTGAAATAAATACCAACAAAAGAAACTAAACGATATTAGCACCATCTAGCGCAAAGTGCTAAAAATAATAAACCGAACAGACGCTGCAGTAAACAATAAAAAGTCAACAACCGAGAGAAATTATCGCCGTCGTACAACGTACAACGCCATCTAGCATAATAGCTAGCTCAACGTCAGTGCGCCATGCTGGTGAATTGTGGTGGATTGTGGATAGTGGTAGAATGCACGCTACAAAATAGCACTAGTAGGTTGTAGATAATGGTAGAATATACGCCACTTAGAAGGTACTGGATTATTCGAGAGAGTGATGACTGCAGTATAAAAAGGGTTGTCATCTGAGCTGAGGAGACAGTTGAGTTAGAACAGCGAAGCAATAAGCAATAAAGTGAATACAGTGTGATCCGTAGTAGAACAAAACAGTTTTCTATACAGTGTTAAATTAATATTAGAATTTGAACGTTAATAAAATAAACCATTTTATAACTAAATAAGTTTGTGTGTTTTTAATTGTTACACAATCCAGTGATCGAACTCAGAAAAGTGTGAGAGATCGAAATTATCGTCATAGAGACAGAAATTTCGTAACAATTGGTGTCAGAAGTGGGATTGTGTAAAAGAATTAACAATCAATTTAAAAAAAAAAAAAAAAAAAAAAATAAAAATGGTCAAGTTTGAAGATCTGAAAGTGGATCAACTGAAGAAGGAGTTGCAGCAGCTGAATCTGCAATCTACTGGCGAAAAGGTGGAGTTACAGAAACGCTTACGGCTTGAGGCTCAAGGTGTAAACCTGGAAGAGCATGAATTTTATAGTGATGTATCAGAATCAGCAGCGAAAGTGGAAGAAGCTTCTGGACTGGCGGCAAGTTGTGAAGTTGTAGACATGTCAAAGTTCGAGAAAATGTTAATGGCGATGACGCAGGCAATAAGTCAAAAAGCACTGCAAATAGACGAGAAGTTAAGTCAAAATGCACTGCAAATGGACCAGAAGTTAAGTCAGAACGCGCTGCAGATCCAGGCGGTTCGGGAAGAAATTGATCAGAGCTTAAGTCAGAACGCGCTGCAGATCCAGGCGGTTCGGGAAGAAATTGATCAGAGCTTAAGTCAGAACGCGCTGCAGATCCAGACGGTTCGGGAAGAAATTGATCAGAGCTTAAGTCAGAACGCGACGCAGATCCACGAGGCTGTTCGAACGGAGGTCGCCAAAATGGTAAATGGCTTCGACGCAAAAATGACTGAGTTACGAGATGACGTTGAATCATTCAAGGAAGAAGTTCAAAATAATCTTGAAAAAGTTCAAAATAATCTTGAAAAAGTTCAAAATAATTTTGAGGACGTTAACAAAAGGATTCAACAGTTGGAAATAAGCGAACCAACCACTCAAGTTATAAGAGAAATCAGCGAAGAGAGGCTTAAGGCACCCTCGTACGATGGAACAACGCCATTTAGTGTTTTCAAGCTCCAGTTCGAAACAACATCTGGTCACAATCGTTGGGATAACGAAAGCGCAGCTGCAGCGCTAATAGTGGCATTAAAAGGCGCAGCTGCAGAAGTATTGCAAACGGTTCCAGTGGCGGAGCAGAAAAACTACAAGGCGGTGATGGATGCCTTACAGCGAAAATATGGCAGTGACCACATGAAGCAGATTCACAGATTGGAGTTAAAAAGTCGTATCCAGAAATCTGGTGAGTCCTTGCAGGAGTATGCTGCGGATATTGAGCGATTGGCACACGTTTCCTATCCTGACGAGTTAAGTGTCGTAGCTGAAAAATTCAAAATAGAGGCGTTTATTGACGGCATACGTGACTCAGAAACAAAACGCGAGACAATGAGGAGCCCGAAGACAACATTTAATGAAACAGTAACGGTTGCCCTCACTCAGGAGACGATTGCGTTGACATGCCGCCCATCACTGAAAACTCGTCGGATGGAGGTGGAGGCTGAAAAGAAAAATGCATCGTTCGCCAGCGGTAGCTTCAGCGGGAAATGCTACAACTGTGGTAAGCAGGGACACATGGCACGTGACTGCAAATCACGTCGTAAACGATCTGCATCACGTTCACCAAGAAGAAAAATTGGAAATAGGGTGAACGATGGCGAAAATGGTAGCGAGCAGCAGTCGTTAAACTAAAGAGAGTCAGTACAGCGGGGCGTGAGCTGACTCTTACAGATGATTGCCACATAGTCTTGGTTTCGAAGCTCTGCCGAAATTCCAACAGCCTTACCATCGGTGGAAAAATCAACGAAAGACCATGTGAGCTTACTTTGGATACAGGCGCATCGCACTCAATTGTGAGGAGAGACTTATTTGATAGACGACGAGTAACGCCATTAAATGGGATCCAATTGAGAACAGCGACAGGAGAAATTGCGCAAATAGTAGGAAAAGTTACAGCGAGTATTCTCATCGGCAACAAAACTGTGGAACATGATTTAATGTTGCAAACATCACCGATGAGGTTATCATTGGCGTGGACTTCATGATTCGACACGGGTTCACTTTGGATCTTAAGAAAAAAACGTTAAGGTATGCCAATGTAGAGTTGCCTTTAGACATTGGCTGTGGACAAAAATTAACAATTGCAAGAGTCTACATAAGTGAGCGCTGTCGAATTGAACCCAACACCGAAGAAATTATTTGGGCCACAACAAATGAAGACTGTGGGACAAGCCATCTGTGGATAGTGGAAGCAGATAAGAAAAATGTGAAGAAAGACCTGATTATTGGAAAGACCCTAGTAAACACAAGAACAGACAGAAAAATACCGGTGCGAATTTTGAATCCAACAAATAAGCCAAAATGGATGCAAAAAGGTGAGCTTATAGCGCAATGTGAGAAAGTTACGGCTGTGATAAATTGTGAAAATAACCAGCAGAACACACAAGGCCCAACCTTAACGAAATCGTCGGCCATGGAAGTATTGACGAAAGAATGGACGAAGGAGTTGTCTGCTCAGAACAAAAATAAAGCAAAAAGGTTTCTGCAAAAACATTGGCGGACATTTGCGTCCAAAGGAGAAAATAATGGCCGAACATCAGTTGTCAAACATCGTATTGATGCAGGTGATTTTCAGCCGATTCGTCAACCTCCAAGGAGGCTAGCACTCGCTAAGAGAGAAGAAGTGACGGGCCTTATAGAAGATATGGCGCGAGAAACTGTCATTGCACCATCAGAAAGCCCATGGAGTTCACCGGTCGTACTTGTGAAGAAAAAGGATGGAAGTATGCGATTCTGTGTGGATTACAGAAAATTGAATGACGTCACTAAAAAAGACAGCTACCCGTTACCCAGAATCGATGATACACTGGATACGTTATCTGGAGCAACATGGTTTTCCATCCTGGACTTACAAAGTGGATATTGGCAGGTGGAAATAGATGAAAAAGACAAGGAGAAAACTGCGTTTAGTATTGAGAATGGTCTATGGCAGTTCAACGTCATGCCGTTTGGTCTTTTTAACGCTCCAGCTACGTTTGAGCGGTTAATGGAACGAGTTCTCAAAGGACTACATTGGAAGACTTGTCTAGTGTATCTCGATGACATAATCATCATGGGTAAAGATTTTGATGACCACTTGAAAAATCTAGAGGAAGTGTTTGAGCGCTTGGAGGCAGCTGGACTAAAATTAAGTGCGAAAAAGTGCTCACTTTTCCAGCGTGAAGTCAAATATCTGGGGCACAAGGTTACGTCAGAAGGAATACACACAGATGAAGATAAAATAAAAGCTTTGAAAAATTGGCCACGACCATCTAATCTTCATGAGTTGCGAAGTTTTCTGGGTCTATGCACTTATTACAGACGCTTTGTTCCTGGTTTCGCAAATGTTGCAGGCAGTCTACATGAGCTGACACAGAAAAATCGAAAATTCGAATATAGTGGGGCACAGGAAACTGCATTCCAAAAACTGAAAGAATTACTGTGCACAGCGCCAATACTCGCGTACCCAATACCCGGCAAAGAATTTGTATTGGACACCGATGCGAGTGGCCATGGTATTGGAGGAGTTTTGTCCCAAATCATCAATGGTCAAGAAAAAGTCGTCGCATATTTCAGCAAAATTCTGTCGAAACCTGAGAGGAATTATTGCGTAACTCGGAGAGAGTTACTGGCAGTAATGGAATGCGTGAAACACTTCCATAAGTACTTATATGGACAGCACTTTCTCCTGAGGACAGACCATGCGGCATTAAGGTGGCTACTTCAATTCAAGGATCCTGAAGGTCAAATCGCACGGTGGATAGAACGCTTGCAGAGCTATGATTTCACCATAGAACATCACAAAGGAAGCCAGCATGGAAATGCGGATGCACTTTCCCGTCGTCCATGTAAAATTGAATGCAGTCATTGTTCACGAACGGAAAATAAAGCTGGAACAATTAATGTGCGCCTTTTGAACGTTTTGCCTGAAGAAAAGTGAACAAAAAAGGAGGTAAAACGGGACGAGCGCAGTGATAGAGATTTGGTAACTATAACTAAGTATAAGAAGCTGGGTAGGAAACCGGCGTGGCCAGAAATCTCAAGTGAAAGCCAAATCTGTAAAGCATACTGGGCGCAATGGCAAAGTTTGGAATTGCATGATGGTTGTCTCTACCGAATCTGGGAAAACGAGGATGGTAAAATTCGCTCAAAGCTATTGGTTATTCCAAAGGCCAAATTTAAGGAAATAATCGAAGATAATCACAATGGATCGAGTGGTGGACATCTGGGCATAACGAGAACCACAGAGAAAATAAAGTAACGGTTTTATTGGGTAGGATGCCAAGAATCAGTTGCTGACTGGATCCGCCGTTGTGACCAATGTGCAATTGCTAAATGACCAAGGCAACGCACTCGGGGAAAAATGCATCAGTATAACGTTGGAGCTCCCTTTGAGAGGATAGCCATGGATATAGCGGGACCTTTTCCAATCAGCAATGCAGGAAATAAATACATCCTTGTGGTAATTGATTACTTCAGTAAGTGGCCAGAAGTATATTCCATTCCCAATCAAGAAGCAAAAACAGTGGCAGACATTTTCCTCAAAAACTGGATTTGCCGATATGGAGCTCCACTTGAGTTGCATTCCGAATAAGGACGAAATTTTGAGTCGACACTTTTTAAGTAGGTTTGTGACATGCTTGGAATACAGAGGACACGTACCACAGCTTTGCATCCGCAGTCCGATGGCATGGTCGAAAGGTTCAACCGTACTCTAGAGGAGCATTTAAAAAAGGTTGTCTATAAAGGACAAAAAGATTGGGATGAGCATCTACCAATGTTTCTGATGGCTTATCGGTCGTCAATACACGATACTACTACAGTCACGCCAGCAAAAGCCATTTTTGGTACGGACTTAAGGCTTCCAGCAGATTTGAAGTACGGAGTAAGCGTTGTCCCAGAAACGACCCATGCTGACGATTACATGTCGCGGAAAAAAGAAGAATTAGCAGATATACACGAGCTTATCAGGAGACGTACTCAATTGGCTAGCGACAAGATGAAAGCTCGGTATGACCTGCGAGCAAATACTGAAGGGTTCAAAGAAGGTCAACTAGTGCTGCTACATAACCCACCACGAAAACGAGGCTTGTCTCCTAAATTACAGACTCATTGGGAGGGACCTTACCGGATCGTCACAAGGATTAATGATGTTGTGTATCGAATCCAAAAATACCCCGGGAACAAAAGTAAATTAAAGGTAGTCCACATCGAAAGGCTGGCACCTTATACTAGGGACGGAGAGACTCTTGTTCGGGACGAACAAGTGTAAGCGGAGGGCAGTGTAGCGAAATTTGGTTTATGCTAGAAATACCAACAAAAGAAACTAAACGATATTAGCACCATCTAGCGCAAAGTGCTAAAAATAATAAACCGAACAGACGCTGCAGTAAACAATAAAAAGTCAACAACCGAGAGAAATTATCGCCGTCGTACAACGTACAACACCATCTAGCATAATAGCTAGCTCAACGTCAGTGCGCCATGCTGGTGGATTGTGGATAGTGGTAGAATGCACGCTACAAAATAGCACTAGTAGGTTGTAGATAATGGTAGAATATACGCCACTTAGAAGGTACTGGATTATTCGAGAGAGTGATGACTGCAGTATAAAAAGGGTTGTCATCTGAGCTGAGGAGACAGTTGAGTTAGAACAGCGAAGCAATAAGCAATAAAGTGAATACAGTGTGATCCGTAATAGAACAAAACAGTTTTCTATACAGTGTTAAATTAATATTAGAATTTGAACGTTAATAAAATAAACCATTTTATAACTAAATAAGTTTGTGTGTTTTTAATTGTTACACAATCCAGTGATCGAACTCAGAAAAGTGTGAGAGATCGAAATTATCGTCATAGAGACAGAAATTTCGTAACAATATCTAGCAAAATTAAATTTTACTATCATAATTTATTTGGTATGAGAACAAAGTCTACCACCATCTTTAACTTATCTTCGCAGAGTGATTTTGATATTATTGTGCTTGTTGAAACTTGGCTCAATGATGAATTTTTTGACTCGGAGTTTTTTGATTTAAATATTTATCAAGTTTATCGTAAGGATAGAGATGCTGCAAAGACTGGTCTTAAACGTGGTTTCGGCGTTCTAATTGCAGTTAAACGTTCCCTTTGCTCAGCGTTCTATAAATTGCAGAATTGTGATTCTCTGCTTGATCAATTATGCGTTTGTATTAGCAGTCCGAACGGATCTCCTTACATATCGCTCAATTACTGCAAGACTGGCATAACTCAAAAAACGCGAGTTTGGAGTTAATGATGCAGAATTATCTGTTATATCATGTTTCATCTTGTGTAAAAAAATTCATATAAATACCTTGTATACTGATCGCTTAAGGAGAAAATGTGCCGTTATTTTATTTCTCATATATTGATTTTTTTTTGCTAGTAAGAGTGGCATATCTCAATTGTGCTACAGTCGTCAAGGTGTAAAGATCGTTTGGTTTTCCCAAAAAACGGCATATTTTGTATTAGACGTTATTCGTGAAAAAGTAATGATATTTTTAGTATAAATAAATTATATGCATAATGTATTATTTCGTGTTGTGACTGTGTTGTTGAAATTTTTTATTTGATTTAAGCTCACTATAGTGCGTCGTATATGTATATGTGTCGTTCTTGATGAAAAAAATATTACGGTCTAATTCAACATTTCATCTTATGACGTTATTGTTGATAAACGAATGACTGTTAAGAAGTTAGACTTTCTTAATATAAGAAAATATGTCGTTATTGATGATAACTTTGTCAATGGTAACTCTGAATAGCGCTTACTAACTCAAAATGAGACATTATTGTTGATAAAAAATTTAACTGTTTAGAAATAAAACGCATGATCACAATAATAAAACCTGATTTTTTTTTGGTCGCCGTAGCGACTTCTGATCGTCTAGTTCATCCAGATCATCATCGTTTTCGGAGGACTGTGATAACTCCGTCGATGATAAAACATACTGCCCAGGTTCACCGAAAGATGATAGGTACAGCCATAACAGCAATGAAGATATACTTAATCACTCAGGCACTTTAACGACTATATTCCGCCCACTATTGGGGAAAAAAGAGCAAAACAGTCAGAAAAGTGGAAGAAACACGTTATTAAAAAAAAAGAAATAGTGGAAAAGACTATGAATCACATACACTGAGCAAAAAAGTAAGACCTTTAAGACAAATGAAAACTCCATGTGCCACGACTTGCAGACTCGAATGTTTCAAAAATTTTAGCGAGAACGAAAGCCAACAATTATTTACCTCATACTGGGCACTTCGAGACCTTAAAAAACAGCGGCAATATATTGCCAATTGTATACAAATATATCGAGCCCAGGTACCGCTACGTTCGCATTAGAGGAACCAGGGAACCTCGCCGAAATAATAATGCGTATTATTTCAAACAAGGCGATAATGCTGTACGCGTTTGTCTACTGTTTTTTAACCCTGATTAGATAGCGTACGTCTCCGAGACGTACGGTTTTTTTAATTTAAATACGAGTTAATGAACTAGGTACGTGCGTACTTCAATACATCAAAAATTTGTCGAACACTGGCGAAACAGATAATATTTTATTCAGATAATTGTGCTGGACAGCAAAAAAATAAATTTATGGTTACCCTACGCCGTGCGCTACTTGGGTATAAAATCAACCACCCACAAATATCTTATAAAAGGTCATACACAAAATGAAGGTGATTCAGCGCATTCCTTAATCGAGAGGGAAACAAAACGACTGCTTAGAAGTGGTCCCATTTATACTACAGAATCATTTATTTCAATAATCCGATCGGCGAAGAAAACAGGACATCCATTTAATGTAAAAGAGCTTTGTTTTGAGGATTTTTTTAATTTAAAAATATTGGCAAATGACATCGGTCCGTTGAACATGGCAGAGCTGAAACTGTCGCAAGTAAAAATACTGAAAGTTCTATGTGAATCTCCAAACTTAGTTTTTTATAAATGCATATATACTGAGGAGCAATTCAAGGAATTGACAGTTATTAAAAAAAAGAAGCAAGCAACTGCGATTACTTTAAGAAAACTTTTCATGCCAAACGAGACATACCAAAGAATAAAGAGACGATATCAATGACTTGATTAAAAAAAATCTTATTCCACGTTTTTACAAACCATGACAATCTGTAAAAAGCTTTTTTTATGATGAAGATTTTGATTTTCTTATTGAATTACTATTATTTATTTATTTATCTACAAGAAATATTATTATAAATAATGATATTACTAATGAACTACTATTATTTTTATTACTTGAAGTATAAAAGACTATAATTTTCTGTGAATTATATCCTAAGACGAAAACCTGTGAAAAATGATTTCATTCACAACAACAAATGCATTTAAAAGACTATTTTTTTTTATTAATTATATTTTAAGTTCAAAAGACTATAAAATAAAAACGCTAAGCCCACAATTAATACTTTTTTTCTTCAACAATAACGACATATTTTAACTTATGACACTCAAAAGAATATATTTTTGCAACAATAACGTCTTAGTAGAGTAGAGAAAGTCTTTGTTCGGGAAAAAACCCTGAAAAAAAAAAAAAAAAAAAAAAAATGTACAATAGACCACTATATAATTTGAAATTAAAAGATCTCTCCTTTTTTCCTGCAAAGTGGGAGTCAATTGAAAACTTTAAATGCGTTTTCTGCAAAATCGCGTTTTTTGAGTTATGCCATTCTTGAAGTAAGTGAGCGATGTGTGCTTCCTATATTCCCCCAAATAGTGGAGATGACATTTATAGCTCTCATGTTGATAACATACTTTCTTTACAGTCATCAGTAAATTTTGATAGTCACTTTTGTGTTGTTGGTTATTTTAACCTTAGTAAAGTTAGTTGGATTACTCTTGACAATGAGTTGTTGCCTTTTAATGTAAATTTACCTTATGAGATAAATTTTATTGATAGTTTTTTTAGTATTGATTTGGCGCAAATTAATTCGCTAACCAATAAATTGAGTAAAATACTAGATTTGATTTTTGTCTCAAAAAACTTCAAAACTAATTTATCTGAATGCTTATGTCCTGTTGGTCCATCGGATATGCATCATGTTGCAATGGTATTAGATATTGACTTTTATGTATTTAATAGTTTTCGTCAGGCTAATAACAATTTTAACTTTAAATTTGTTGATTTTGATAATCTTAATTTAGTTTTTGATCAAGTAGTTTGGAATGCCTTGTTTTTTAATAAAAATACTGCAACATGTTTTGATTTGCTTAAATCCCAATTACAATCTATTTGCAATGAGCACATTCCCCGTTTATCACATAAAGTTTATAAGCTGCCTTGGTATACAGCTGGTCTCAAAAAATTAAAAAATCTGCGTAATAAATTTATCAGATTATACAAGTCAACTGGTGATGACCAATTTCGTTTAAAATATAATTTTTATATGAGAGAATTTAATTTTTTAAATAAGTTTCTATATAAGCAATACATTTTACGTTGCGAAAGCAGCATAAAAACGAATGATAAATCATTTTGGAGTTTCATTCAATCAAAAAAAGAAGGGTCATGTATACCAACTTCTATGAGCTATGGTGGTAACAATTCGTCTACTGTTGGAGATACGGTAAGCCTTTTTGCACACTACTTTAAGTGGAACTATGAAGCATCAATGCCGTGGTTTAATGAATCAATTCTAAATAACGTAGAGTCGTTTTTGTGAATTGGTGTCTTGTGGCTTTCTGAAACTGAAGTATTTAGTGCCATGTCTACTATTGAGTGTTCCACGAAAGCTGATATTTTACTAAATAAATGTGCGCATGCTCTATCTAAGCCTCTGTGTGCATTTTTAATAAACCTTTGATGAATGGTGAATTCTTAGACTGTTGGAAAATTGCAACTGTAAGACCTCTTTTTAAAAGTGGTTTAAAAAGTAACGTTACTAATTATAGGCCCATTTCTAAACTGCCTAATGCTTCAAAACTTTTTGAAAGCATTATTAAGAATAGACTGTTTTTTTTTTGGTAAAGCGTAATATTTGTTTTGAGCAGCATGGTTTTGTTGCAGGTAGGTCTGCAGTAACAAATTTAGCCCTTTTTTCAAATTACTGTGTTGCCTCGTTTGAGCAAGGCTCACAAGTCGATGTTATCTATACTGACTTCTCCAAAGCATTCGACAAGGTGTGTCATTCTGCTTTGATTGCAAAGCTGGCCAAAATGCATTGTCATTCCACTTTATTAAAGTGGATTCAGTCATATCTACAAAACAGAATTTGTTTTGTTGAAATAAACGGTGTAAAATCTTACTCGTTCACTGCATCCTCTGGTGTTCCACAAGGCAGTATCCTTGGCCCACTTTTCTTTATATTGTTTATCAAGAACATAATTAAATGCTTTACCTCAACAAAATGTTTACTTTACGCTGATGATTTAAAGTTATTTTGCAAAGTGTCTAGTATTTCTGATAGTATACTATTACAGAATGATCTTAATGATGTTTGGAACTGGAGTAATGTTAATCGTCTCCCATTAAATATTACAAAATGTTTTTCTTTAACTTTTTCAAAGTCTAGAAACACATTAAATAGGTCCTATTTTCAATCTGGTTTGCCATTACAGCCTGTCAGCACGATACGTGATCTTGGAGTAATTTTTGACTCTAATTTCACTTTTGCTCAGCATCTAAATTTTATTATTCCAAAAGCATATTCTCTACATGCTTTCGTACGTAGGAATAGTACTGAATTTTGAGACCCTCATACCCTTGAGATCCTTTACGTTGCATTTGTAAGATCGAGATTAAAATATGCATCTTTTATTTGGAGCCCTTTCTTTTCTACTCATTCTAATAGATTGGAAAAGGATCAGAGATCTTTCACAAGATTTGTGCTGCACTTACTGAATTTTGAAACACCTTTGCCTTCATATAGTGCTAGATGTTAGCTCTTAGGCCTGAAAACCCTTGAGAATAGGCGGAAGATTCAATCTTTAACTTTTATCCAGGACTTATTTTCGGGTGTGGTAGACTGTGCTCCGTTATTGCAATATATGATGTTTAACATTCCTTGCAGATCATTGCGACATTTTGATCTTTTTTATTTGAAATTTCATAGAAATCATTATGCCCTCAATGAAACAATAGTAGAGCTTTAACCTTGTATAATAATTTATTGGTTAGCAACAATAACATTGATCTCGCCTTATCTAAGAATTGTTAAATAGTTTATAAATAATTTAATTTCTTTTATAATAAGTTTTAATTATTGTTAGTTATTTATTTATTTTTTTGTTATATAGTCTGTAAGGAACTTGTTCTTCCAAAGACTCAATAAACAATTCAAGTAGATACAAATTTATATCACTGCCTAGAGCTAGACATGCCTTCAGAACTGACTAAAAGAGCTGGAATTCGAATTGCACGTACCTCAATTAATGAATGAGGCAATTCCAAAAATTTGAAAGAAAAAAATAAAAACTAAAATGTAAGCAACAACAAATACACAGTTTAATAAATAGTACCAGAAGACTGACCATAATTTTGAGGTTGATAAAGTCGAAAAAATATGCAAAATGTTGAAAAAAGTTGAACAGCTCGAAAAAATATGGAAAATATTTAAAAGTTGAAGGAGTTTGTAAAAATTGAAAAAGTTGAAAACTAATGGAAATTGTGCGAAATTAAAAAAAAAAATATCGAAAATGTTGAAAGAAGTCAATAGATGTTAAAAAAGTATGTAAAATGTTGAAAAGGGTTGAAAAAGCCAAAAAATGTTGGAAAAGTCGAAAAAACCATAAGACATGAAAAAGTTGAAAGTGGTTGAAAAACTCGAAAAAAGTTGAGTGAGGTTGAAATAAATTGATAAGAGGTTGAAAATGTCGGAAAAATATGGAAAGTGTTGAAAAAAGTTGAAAAAGGTTGAAACTGTTGAAAAAGGCTGATAAAGTAGATAATATGTGGAAAGTGTCGAAAAAAGTTGAAAGAGGTTGAAAAAATCGGTAAAAATTGAAAATCTCGAAAAATGTTGAGTGAGGTTGAAATAAATTGATAAGAAGTTGAAAATGTCGGAAAAGTATGGAAAAAGTCGAAAAAAAAATTGAAAAAGGTTGAAAAATGTTGAAAAAATTTGAATAGGTTGATATACAAAAATCGCTGAAAAAGTTGAAAAAAAAATATGAAACTAATTAAGAAAGTTGAAAAATATTGAAAATAGATGGAAAAGCCGAAAAAAGTTGAAGAATGTTGAAAGAGTTGAAAAAAAAAATTAAAAATGTTGAAAAAAGTTGAAAGAGGTTGAAAAATGTTGATGCAGTGGAAAGTGGTTAAAGTGGTTTTTTCATTTATTTGAATATATCTCCATAAAAATTTTTCCGACTCAAAAACGATTTTGAGCATTCGAAAGATATTTGTATTCCCTTTCTAACGATATGCTCTTTGATGAGATTTGATGGAGTTACAAGCTCTCAAAATCCAAAAAAAACTGACTTTTTTGGTCTTTTTTGAAAACCACTCTATTTCAATTGCTCCATTTGAATGAAAAACTTTTTCTTTTTATATTTTTAAAATTTTTAATGAAAGACTATCGGACAAAAACTGTAGAAGTTATTCGAAAAAACAGTAAAAAACTTGCTTGCGAAAATACATACGATTGTGTTTGTGTGTTGTTCTTTAATTTTATTCTCCGTTTCTTTTTAAATAAAAAACGTATGTATAGATGTTTTCTCTTATTATACCCTACACCGAGGGTATATTCACTTTGTCTCTCCGAAGGGGGCGTTGCAGGTATGGAAAAGTATATATATTCTTGATCAGCGTCACCACCTGAGTCGATTTAGCGATGACCGTCTGTCTGTCTGTCCGTCTTTTGAAATCAGGTTTATGGAAAACCAAGAAAGCTAATTGAATGAAACTTACAAATACAGGTCACATCTTCTTGCAGGCATCTTGCTATTGAAAATGGGCGAAATCAGTTGACGGACACGCCTACCGCCCATGCTCTATGTAAATTTACCCAGGCCAATTTTGAAAAAAGTTGCAGCGATTTTGATGAATCTTAGTGATTTGGTGCACATGTAAACCAAATTAGGATTAGGCTGGGTTTCAAGTTTCCAAAGGGTCGTACAGGGGCGTGGCACAGACCTAAATTTTATCATTTATACCACCATATCTTGTAAGCCGTTCAAGATATTGCGCTAAAATTTGTAAAACGGATACATATAAAATATATCTTGAATTGAGATAAAAGTGGGCGGAATCGAAAAAGTGGGCGTGGCACTTTTCAACTGTTAAAAATTTTGATTCCATATATCTCAAAATTAGCACAGACGATTTTCATAAAAATTTTGGAGATGTTGCCGCTGAAAGCAGTCATCAATACAAGCACAGCCTTTTTACTGAAAAAACTCGTAGAAGGGCGTGGCACCGCTCACAGTATATATAAACGTTATATTAAGAGAACTAACAACGTAATCGTTATGAAATTGAATCAGGTAGATATACTTGCTATAAGGTCTCTTATTACAAAAATTTGGTCCAATGGTACCTGTGGGCGTGGCACCTCCTATCCAAGCAAAAAACGTTTATTGTTATAGATAGTGTGCTATGAGGGTAATCTTCATAAAATTTGGTCTATAAATGTCAGTTACTATAGGCTTTAAAAATAAATGAATTTTGACATAATTGCATCAGTGGGCGTGACACCTTTCATATTAACATAAATTTGTAAGCGCTGTTTTAAGTGAACTATTGCAGCAATTTCTATGAAATTTAATGTAAGTGGTTCAGTTTCTATAGAGTATATCTGAATCAAAAGTGGCTGAAATCGCACCAGTGGGCGAAGCACCTCCCATACAAATAAAATACGGTAAGTGGCATATTTATCGAAACATGTGAGCAATCCTACTAAAATTTGGTGTTAGGGGTTTGCTTATGCAAAGCTATTTCTGGATCAAAATTGGGCTGGATTGTACCAGTATATCCTATATGTATTTGTTCGACTTTTTCAACCTCTTTTAGCTTTATTCACAAGTTTCTTTTCTACTTTTTCATCAATTTTGAACAGTTTCAACCTCTTTAATTTTTTTTAGAGTTTTCAACCTCTCAACTTTTTAGGTGAGATATCTAAGCTGTACAAAACTGAGGTTATGAAAAACTGTTAACACAGGAATTTCGAGCTATTTTCGAGCTGTCCGACAGTATTTTCGTGCGGTTCCAAAAGTTTCCCATTTTCCGGAAAATTGCGAAAAACTTTTTGTACAGCTAAGGGAATATATCTAAGCATGAAGCTACCAAAACGAAGTACCTCAGCAAAAATATTTCATCATGTGAATTTCGAGCTATTTTCGAGCTAATTTCTTACGGAAAAAAATTTTCAGAAAACCTTTGAGTTTTCCGGAAAATTGAATTTTATGCTAAGATAATGTGTCGAAGCTGGAAACAAATTTAATGAAACACTTATGTAAAAATATATTACCATGGGAATTTCGAGCTATTTTCTTGCGGAAAAAATTTTCGGAAATTTTAATTTTATGCTTAGATAATATACATATCTAAGCAGGAAGCTACCAAACCGATTAGCCACAGAAAAAATATTTTATAATGGGAACTTCGAGCAATTTTCAAGCTTACGAAAAAAAAAATTCAGAAAACCTCTGATTTTTCCGGAAAATTCAATTTTATGCTTAGATAACGAAACGCTTGTGAAAATATATTTTACCATCGGCATTTCCAACTATTTTCGAGCTATTCTCTTACGGAAAAAAAGTTTCGGAAAACCTTTGATTTTTCCGGAAAATTCAATTTTATGCTAAGATAAGATATCTAAGCGGGAAGCATTCTAAACGTAACGCTTCTGAAAATATATTTTACCATCGGCATTTCCAACTATTTTCGAGCTATTCTCTTACGGAAAAAAAGTTTCGGAAAACCTTTTATTTTTCCGGAAAATTCAATTTTATGCTAAGATAATATATCTAAGCTGGAAGTAATTTTAATGAAACACTTATGTAAAAATATATTACCATGGGAATTTTGAGTTATTTTTGAGCTATTTTCTTGCGGAAAAAAAATTTCGGAAAACCTTTGAATGTTCCGGAAAATTGAATTTTATGCTTAGATAATATATCTAAGCATGAAGCTACCAAAACGAAGTGCCTCAGCAAAAATATTTCATCATGTGAATTTCGAACTATTTTCGAGCTAATTTCTTACGGAAAAAAAATTTCGGAAAACCTTTGAGTTTTCCAGAAAATTCAATTTTATGCTTAGATAATATATCTAAGCAGGAAGCTACCAAAACGATTAGCCACAGAAAAAATATTTTATAATGGGAATTTCGAGCTATTTTCAAGCTATTATCTTACGAAAAAAAAAATTCGGAAAATCTTTGATTTTTCCGGAAAACTCAATTTTATGCTAAGATAAGATATCTAAGCGGGAAGCATTCTTAACGAAACGCTTCTGAAAACATATTTTACCATCGGCATTTCCAACTATTTTCGAGCTATTTTCTTACGAAAAAAAAGTTTAGGAAATTCTTTTGAGTTTTCCGCAAAATTCAATTTTATGCTAAGATAAGATATCTAAGCGGGAAGCATTCTAAACGAAATACTTTAGAACAAATATTACACACTGTGAATTTCGATCTTTTTTCGACCCATTTGTGGCTGAAAAAAAAAAAAAAAAAATTTTCAGGAACACTTTCATATATCCGGAAAATTAAATTTATTCTGACACCACACGGGCGTTTTTATAACGCGCGTTGTCCACAAATCGAGTTTTAGCATAACTTCGGCATTAACAAAACCAACGCAAGTTGATCGTGTGGTCCATTTCTTTAAACAACAATTCCTATACATAAATATCACAACCTTAAAAAGCAAAAATATAAAATTAGAAAACAAAAAGATTTAGAAAAGTTTAATGTATAAGACAAGAAAAAGTCTTCATGTGCAGCCCTGGTTATATTTGAGATTTTTTGCGCGCCTTAAAAACTAAAATACCGCGATTTTTCATTTTTCTCCACGCATTGTTCTCAGAAAATAACGGTAGCAGCAAACATTCAACTAGGGTATCAACCTTACATTCATAAGTAGAAAATCGAAAAAACATTATTTTGAATTTACATTAGTTTTTAGTGTACTTTTATGCCAACGAATTTTGCAGACACAAACTTAAAGTGCCTTTATGATGATAAGCTTTAAAATTATGGCCATATTCTAAAATTTAGCAGATAAAACAAAATCAAGCTCTTAGCAGCAGCATGTGTACATGCCCTTTCCTTCAGCAAATGTTTTCTACTTTATCAACAATATCAATGGTTTCTTAGACATTCACTGCGGATCACATATATGTATGTGTATCCAAAAACGTTTAATTTATGTTTTCCACAAATAACACTGAGCCAAGAAATAATTTTAAAATTTCTCATTATATGTAAATATCATATTATTTTAATTTTTGTGTAATTTTATTTCTGTGGCTTATGTTGTATCTGAAATGAATATACAGTATTGGCCAAAACTTAAGCACCACCTTAGTACATTTTTTTCAAATCATAATTTTTTTTATGAAAACTACGTTTTTAAAACATATTTTGTATTAATTTTATTTATTTATACCTTTATTATTGACAAGCAAAAATTAAAAAAAAATCTGCGTCTCATATATAGAAAGTTAACATAGAAGGAACATTTTAAACCCAAAACTTAACGGACAAAACTAAAGCACCCCCATTTTTATGGTAAATAAAAACTTTTAAGATTAGTATTCAGTTGCGAACCCTTTATTCTTGACGACTCGCGCACTTCCCCAAGGTGCTTAAGTTTTGGCCAATACTGTATATGTACATAGGACACAAGCTATTTTTCGTTTTCGCAAAGAAAAATTTCTGCAAAATGTACCATCACTAATTTTCGCAAAGCTGGCATCTCTATTTTTGTCAGCGAGATAAAGAGCGCGGAAAGTAGAATGAGGGGTAAATAATACATGGCAACAATTAGTGGAGCAGTTCATATGATCAATGTCATGTTGTTGTAATTAAAACTGTAGTACATAACAGCTCGAAATCTTAGCCAAATGATAGAACTCGAAGAGACCTAAATATAATACCTGGGATTACATTGTTGAATCCTGTCCCAAACAATGGTTTTCACCGGTTTTTTGGGTAAATTTTTATTAATGAAGATAACAGCTTGAAACTTGTGTTAAATGGTATAGATTGGAGAGCCTAAATAGAATATATAGGGTTGCTTTGTCAAATCCTGTCCCAAACATGGGTTCCCTCTCATTTAAGAAAAGTGATTCGACAAGGCAACCCTATATATTCTATTTAGGTTCTTCGATCTTTATCATATTGCACAAATTTCAAGCTGTTATCTTCATCAATGTAAATTGACCCAAAAAACCGGTGAAAACCCATACTTGGGACAGGATTCAGCAATGCAATCCCAAGTATTATATTTAGGTCTCTTCGAATTCTATCGTTTGGCATACATTTCAAACTGTTATGTACTAAAGTTTTAATTAGATCAACAAAATTAAATAAAATTCGGGCATTTTCGGCCATCGGGACAGGCTTCGGCATGGCAACCCTAGATATTCTATTTGAGCTCATCGAGCTCTATCATTTGGCATACATCTCATCCTGTAATCTTATACACTCGACTTATCTATAACCGGATCTCCGCCTAACATAATACTGCATGCAATCAAACAGAATTTCCAGAAAAAATGAAGGCCCCTTCAGACTATGTGAGAAGTCATATGCTTTTTGGTATGTTTTTTTGTATGTTCTTTTGTATGTTTTTAGATATGATATGTCAAATCGCATAAGATTTATTTTATTGTGTTCATACTATATGACTGATATTAAGACTGCAGGTAAGTTTTTGTATTTATTTAATTCAAAATAATTGTTTTTCTTTAAAGAATAAACGTCGTAAGGGTATTAATGACTATCCAGTATTTTAATAACGAAGAAACTTGACCAGATCTCATTTTTTTAACACAAAACTCATATGACTTCTCTTTTCAAATAGACTTGAATCGATTGTCAAAATAGTCATATGCTTTCTCATATGAAAACTCATGTGTGTAATATAAACATATTCAAACTATGACTTCTTATATGACTTCTCACATAGTCTGAAGGGGCCTTTATAATCGTTCACATTAACTGCATGATTTATTATTTTACTGGAAAATTTCCACTTGGCTTGACAGTCAGTGTTCACACAGGTTGCACGATTGGACAAGCCAGCTGGAAAATCAAACAATTTTAAGTCCCTATAGCATGAGTGTGATGTTGTTGCTTCTAGAGTTCGCATGATCGAACATTGATGCTGCCAAGAAATGTTGTAAAGCATAAGGGATCGTGTGAACTGCTGCACCGTGGATGTATTTTTATGGAGCGGCGCACAGTGGATGGATTTGTATGGAACGGCGGCCATAAATAGTAATAATTGCGCTAGACTCTTGAAATGCGGTACAGATGTTTTTAAGATAAAGACAACAGAAATTGGTGATTTTTAAAAAATCGGTTCAAGGACACGCCTACCTTCCATACAAAGGTGGGATGTGGTTGTAATTTTTTTTCAAAATTGGTATCAATTTTCATTAATTTGGCAATGCTGATTTCAAAAATGTTATAAATTTTTCAATATCTCTTATAGTTTTAAAGTTATTACAGAAAGACAAAAAAACGGTGGCCATAAACAGTAAGAATAGCGCAAAAGTCTTGAAATTTGGCACAGACGTTTTTTTTAGGTTAAATAAACAAAAATTTATGAATATGAAAAAAATCGGTTCACGTACACGCCTACCGCCCATACAAAGATGGGATGTGATTGAGACTTGTTCTTCAAAATGGGTATCGATTTCCAATAAATTGGCAATGCTGATTTCAAAAATGTTACAAATTGTGCGATATCTTTTATATTTTTCAAGTTATTATAGAAAAACTGAAAATTCGATAAAAAAACCTAATTTGAAAAATAGATAAAAAACAGCAATGTTTTTTTTAAATTTATTTTAATCGTCTTCTTCATAGACTTCAAGCATTTCTTGTGCCTCTGGTGATAACTCTTTATATTTTTTATCTAGCTTTATTCGAATTTGGCTGGTAAGAGGATCAGAAGAAATCAGCAAATAATGCAAAACATCTTCGTTGTTTGCTACTCTAGAGCAGAGCTGTGAAAGAATGCATTCATTTTCAATTTTAACTCATGAGAAATTCCGCACTCAGAGTGCAGTTATTTAAAAATGAAGTCATCTGTAGACTTCAATGCCATAATCTTGCAGCCTTTTCTATCACAAAAGAATGCAATTATATTGGTGACGTCACGTTTTTGATTGGAATCATGATTGGAAGAATTTTTATTGCATTGAAGTCACCTCGAATCATTTTTAATTCTTTGCAATCACTTGAAGTAGCTGCAATCACTTGAAGTCGCTGCAATCATTTGAAGTCTGCACGTCCCAATTCTGTTAAAACATTGATTTTCTAAACAGAATTGGGACGTGCGATTTTTCTTCTGTTTTTCCTATACGTTTGTAGTGAGTACAAAATTGACATTAGAAAATTTATCGCAGAGAAATAGAATAAATTCTATTTTTTGGTGCGATTTGACACTGAAGATAAATCGCACGTCCCTGTTCTGTATAGCTCTTCTCTCACCAAAATAGAAAACGAACACAACTTTCAAAATACATGCTTAAGGACATGTTCAAATTTATCGACTACATAGTAGTTTATATTAGAGGTATGCGTGGATGCGCTTGCTGTTACGTCAGACCTTTGGATTTATTGACAACTCGAAATCAAGTTTGACATTATGCAGCACATTATTAACAGTATCACGAAATAGGACAATACAAAGAAATGAGATATCTTCGTTTGCTTATGATTTGTAATCCGCTTTGAACTCAACATACGATTTAGAACGACAACGTCAACAAAAAAGACATGAAACGCAGAAGCAAACAATAACAAAGCGCACATTGACGCCAGCGTCGTTAATTCTTTGAAGCGACGTTTGGTTTATTGCGTTTTTAAATATTGATTAGTTTATGTTATATTTTGGTTTTTTGTTAAAAAAAAGAGAAAGTGCGCAATAATTTGAAAGAAACGATACATCATTTTAAAGCTAAAAAACAAATTTTTTTCGACTTATAAAAATAAATATAGGTTATTAACACGTTTATTGAAAAAAATAACAGTTAAAAAAATTTTTTAAATATTTCAGTTAAATCATCACATCTCCAAAATTGTAGGTCAAATGTGAGAGGTCTTTGCAGCAATATTATAGCTTGTTAAATTATCTTTCATGCGACCTCCATAATTTGGATATAAGCCTAGGGGTTTCTACCTTATATTGATTTTTACAAAAGCTATATCTGCAACTTTCAGCAGTTCTCTCTCCGAAACCACATATGACCGACATTTTTAAATTACATATTCATTCTTAAAAATTAAAATTATATAAGAAAATTTGGTTTCATAATAATTTGGAACTGAAGTAAATTTAGCCTTTTCCACATTACTTCTCAACAGACAAAATGCGAATTAAGATTAAAAGGAGGTATGAAAACGTACAATTTGCTCTCACACTAGCGCCTGTGCTGTGTTGAACATTTAATAGACAAAATGCGAATTAAGAGGAAAAAGAAGCATTAAAATGAAGGATTTGCTGTCACACTTGCGCTTGTACTGCGTTGAACACTTATTTTACGGTTGCAGCAACCACCTTTTCCTTTTTGTTTTGATTTGATTTATGATTTAAATCATAAAAATTTTGGTAGATTTGAAATGTGGCAAATGACTTAAAGGCCGATAGAAATCCACTCACGCAGACCTCTAGTTTATATAGAAAACAATAACAACACAAGGTACCACCTCTTAAAATATTAGCGGTATTCACGATTGAGAGCAGTTGACGTGGCAGATGAGCAGAGCAGATTTGCTCTTAACAACATCAAATTACTTGTGTAGTCAATCTGCTACGCATCTGCTCTTTTACTCTGTAAGAACCTTGAGTTAAGTGTGAGAGCAATTTTGCCACAGTGAAATGCAACCCTGTGTCAGCTTTCTCGTTGTCAAATAAAAGTCATTTTTGTGCAAATAATTATATAAAAGAAAACTATTTGGAAAATAATGGAAAAGAAAAACAGAATAAAACCTTTGAAAAAGTGGAATGATGTTGTGGTGTCACAAGTCTCAGAGTACACCATCAAAAACGGAATGCTAGAGGTAAAGGGCCAAATAGACCTTCATGCGTGCATGATCAATAAAATGACGACGCCATCATGATATCGACACACACCATTCATGCACGCATGATGGATATCATTTTTGGTTGAACTTTTAACGTGTTGACATTATGACGTCAGAAGCATGTGTGGCAATTAAAATTGCATTTAATATTAAAAAAAAAGTATGAAATGAGTTTAATTTAAGCTCAAAAAATCTTTAAAAATGTATTTTAAAAAACAAAGTTCATACAAAAGTTTAATTATTTCATCTAATTATCTTTAGTGCATAATATTTCTAATTTCTTTTCCGCACTCATTGTCACCTTCTTCGTCAAAAAATCATGTAAGCTGAGCTAAGTTCAGCACACACTATCATGCATGCATGATCAATCAAAAAAATATCAAAATATTTTAATATTGCTCATGCGCATGACCAATGAGTCAATCAGCCACCTACACGGTCAGTTTGCATGAGCAATCACTTGATTCATCATGCACGCATGAACGTCTATTTGGCCCTTGAGTAAGCCTTTAAATTCGTGATGTGTTCTCACGCGAATTTTTATTTGGATGCGGAATATGAAAGTCGGTAATCTGGTAAAAAGTGGCGACGATCCTGGTCTAATGTTTACTTAGAGCCTGTCCTATTCGATATCTTGAGCCTGTCCCATTCGATATCTTTTTGTGAAATTTATGAATTTAATGAAATTTTGACATTTCTCTGAGGTGAATATGATATGTCAAAATTTGCACTGTGCAAATTTTGACAAGTGATAGAAATTGAAATAGCAATCAACAATTGTAAACAACATTGCAAAGACGTCAAACATTGACATCAATTGAAAAAGACTTGCTCGCATTTGGCTTTTGTTCGGGACAAACATTGGGCCCACTGATGCAGTACATAATCACAATAAATCCGGCCATTATATGTATTTGCCGCATTGATGGGTACGGCGATACCTTTTGCTTCACTTTCTTTGGCCGCATTGCTAGCCGAGCGTGGAAAATATTTGTATTTAGGCGGCTTACTAGTGAGCATCATTGATACAATGGCCATACTAAGTTTTTTCAATATGTTCTTCCAGTCGTACTTTGTGCAGCTGGCTCAATTATATATTGGCGTTTTTGTTATCGCTGCATTTATTGTCTACGATACACAAAGCATTATTGAAAAATGTCGCTTATGCAATCGGGATGTTGTTCAACATGCATTGGACTTATTCTTTGATGTATTAAGCATGTTTAGGCGTTTGTTAATCATTTTGACTCAGAAGGAGGAACGCAAGCAGAATGAGAGGCGTAAAAATCGCTAAGTGGAATAAAATTGCACACCTCCAAAAAGGATTACTATAATGCAGTTTTCAAAACAATTGCTCATCGAGTCAATCAATTAATTTGGATTTTGGATGTGTATTCATTAATAATACATGTAGCAATACGAATTTTTAACTTTAGTTTTATTAAAAAATCCTTTAGATTCATCTGTTTTCAAAATTTATGAAAATTGTTTATCAAAAAATTAATTAAATAAATCGATAGAGCAATTCGTGCTACAAATACTGGGCATGAGCAGCGGTGTTTCGATAACTTTTAATGTACTGCATTGTATTACGAATATTGTAATGTATATTTATAAAAATAAAGGAAAGCTGAAGAAAATTAAACACAATATTTTATGCCAATGAGGGAATTCTTATTAGCATTACACTTTTTATGATAATAAATTATGCTTTCATTATTTTGAAAACTTAATGCCAATGCCTATGTACTTACACTTACTCACATAACTCTGCGTACGCTCAAAAAAAAACTCAAATTTCAACTTTAACAAAACTTTAATCCAAAAATCGGTCTTCAAAAGTCTGCGTAACTTAGTAACTAGTTGGGTATCCCTTTCTCTTAATGACCTCTTTTAGACGTCTAGGTATCGAATCTACAAGAATTCTGGTATCCTCGGCTGTTATTTTTCCCCATTCCTCCATTAACACCTCCTTCAGCATATTTTTTTTGATGTTATGGTATGCTGTCGAATCCTGCGTTCAAGTAAATCCCATAAATGTTCTATGGGATTAAGGTCGGGCGATTGAGGTGGTGTTCGCAACTGTTTTATTCGTTTCATCAGCAGCCAGAGCCTTACATTGTGGGCTGTATGTTTGGGGTCATTGTCCTGCTGAAACCAAAACTCATCTTCAAGCCCCAATTTCTCGGCACTTTGCAGCAAATTTTTGTCCAATATTTCGATATAAGCCTTATGGTCCATTGTAGAATCAATAAAAGTTAAATTTCCAACGCCATTGGCTGCCATTGACCCCCAAACCATTACTCCACCTCCACCGTGTTTAACTGTTGCTACTAAATTCTCCTTTTCGAAGGCCGTTCCTTTTTTTCTCCATATTAATTTCTTTCCCTTAATGCCGAAAATGCAGAACTTGCTCTCATCGGAGAAAATAATCTTGTTCCAAAAACTTGGAGGCTTGGAAATGTACTCATTGGCAAAATTTATGCGCTTTTGCTTGTTTACGTTCGATATGTAGGGCTTCCTACGAGCTACTCGGCTATGATATCCAGCTCTCCTTAAGATTCGGCGGACCGTTTCGTCGGAAACAGTTTTGGAAAACCTCTCTTCTATTTCAAGTCGCACTTTATGAGCGGTCATTTTTGATCTAAGCGCACAACTTTAACGATGTATTTTTTTCTCGCTTTGTCAATAAAGAGGGGCGGCCAGAACGGGGCTTTGATAATATAGAGCCCGATGAAATATAATTTTCATACACCCTCTGGCATGTTGAATGAGTTTTACCCACCAATTGACCAATTTCTCGATATGGTTTGCCTTTAACTCGTTGCTCTATAATTAATTTTCTGATTTCGGTACAGATTTCTTTTCCTTTGGATTCCATGTCGTTGCTTATTTGAAATTTTTATGCAAATGAATGAAAAATGACATAAACGCATTTCTTAGAACAGAAAAAGCAAATCTAAAGTAACGATAATCGGGAATTCCCCTAATTGTGTGCAGAGTAAAATGTTTGTACGCAGACTTTTGAGGGACTTTTTTTTCTCATATTTTTTGTTAATGCAAATTACATATATAAGATTTGAAATTTCTATCAAAAAGAGAGTTTAGTTTAAATAAAAAATGTGCTAATTATGTTATGCAACACAATTTATTTAAATACACTCAATATCTACAAAGATGTCAGCAATGAAATTTGAAATTTGAGTTTTTTTTTGAGCGTACGCAGAGTTATGTGAGTAAGTGTATGTCTAGTATGGTATATTTGTTACTGACATGATGTAAAATTAGGATGGTAACATGTGGTAAGGAATATATAAACATGTATACTCCTAACCAAATTTTAATTTTTACGTGCACCGGCAAACAGTAATTTACTAAATTAGTGAAAATAAAGTGATTCATTCAGTTGTATAAGGGAGCGTTCAAGTATTACGTAACGCAATTTGGGGGGTCTTGTAAAAAGATACGATGCGGTACAGGGGCGGGAGGAGGTGTCGGACAACGGGTGATTTGAAATTAGGTTTGCATAATGAAACGATTTCCAGATTAGCTACAGCAATAAATATTATATTTATTATATAAATAAATAACAGCGCGTTACTTTCAAAGATCTTTAAAAATTGCGTTTCGTAATACTTGAACGCCCCCTAAGTGTAAGTATTAGATAATTAGTATACATGATTGTGACCAACTGACACTGTGGATGGTGTTAAGGAAGAATCAAAAACATTCATTAGATCACCTGCCAGCTGGAACCTATTGAAATGGAATGTAACAAACCTAAAGCGGTCGTACCAAAAAGCTGTGGATTGGAAAAAATCAACCGGTGAAGGACTGTTAGAGGATGATGCCTGTAGCAATATACAAAGTTGGTATTTTACTTATGCAATTTTCTTTCAGACTTTCCCTACCACGTCATTTTTAGAACTTAAGCTAAATATCTAAATAAAAGTAGGAATTTTCCTATAAAATGTGTGTCAGTGCTGATCTTAGCAAACGCGGTGCTGTAAAAGGTTGGAATAGCCAAATACGGCATTTTTTGTTCTTTTAGGTTAGAATATCTTGCAAATTTAACTTCTTAGGGAAATTCTCAAACATATTTGAATTCTGGTAGCCGATTCTGACCCTTGCAGGTGGCGTTAACTAACTAATAGGGTACTTAACTCATGCGCTTAATAATTAATTCTAAATTATTTTATATAATTGCAGAAAAGATCAAAAAATATGTCCTCGCTATGACATACTGAAAGAAATTTTTGGAGAGAAATATTTCAACTTTTCTTCCACTTCAATAACAAAGTCATCTTCAGCAGACTTAATATCTACATCTTTATATACGGAGCCACAAGGAAGTGCACAAACGCTAACACTTCGTCCAAATTTGCAAATAATGTGAAAAGAAAGTGCAAAATTCGGCGGTACATCAACTAAGTTTATTGGAATCTTCAAGGATGCAGTACTATGAAAAAAAAATTAGAAATTGTGAAACAGAAACTTGAATTGGAGAAAGAAAAACAAAAAAAAGATTTCGAATTAAAAAATCTTGAAATGGAAAAAGAAGAAAGAGTGGCAAAGTATGAAATCGATATGAGATACAATAGATCAAATCTTGCCCTTTTATTTATAATTGAATTTTTGATTTATTATTTTATTTTTAGTTGAATTTTTATATATTTTACAAAGAGGAGAAGGAAGCTTGTTACACGACCCTTGGCTAGCGTGCCCCAACGCGATTCGCACCGGCTAACTTGCGTTCTCAAGGGGTTCTCAACCTGTCGCGTTGGGACGAAGGGGCGCAACAATAAATTTCACTTCCGACTTCCGCCGGAAGTGAAATTTTGAAAACTAAAAACAAAACAAACACGATTCAAAACACTCAACTAACTCAATACAATTCAAAATTTCTGAAAGCTAATAAAAAATCAATACAACCTTTCTGTTACCCACCTAGATTGGGAGATAGATGGAGCCTCCCGGAGCACCCGCCCATCCTGTGCCATTTAAATATATTTTAAATAACACCCACTTGGTATCATCGCATGGTATTACCTCACTAGTCACCCATCAGAATTAGCAGACCCTCCCACTGTTAAAAACTTAGCACCGATTCATTTTAGATTCTTAATTCAAAACATTTTTATTTCGATAAAGCTTAGATTCATTCTTGGTACAAAACCAGGGTAAACAAATTCAAAAATAGGTAGCTTAAAATTTTCAACAATGAAATTCCATGAAATTAACCTAAATCACAAATTTAAAGATTTACAAAATAGAACAGGGAATGCTGAAAATTTTACAATATTAAGATATTAAATAATATAATATATGCATTTAAAAAAAATAATCTAAAATAACATAAGGCTATATAAATTCAAAAATAAAAAAAAGTAATGCGCATAGCAGGCAAAAGGTACAAATTTTAATATACAATCAGATATTGAATTTAAATGAACAAGGAAAAAACTCAAGGGACAAAGTTTTTAGTGTGCTCACTTTTGAGCGGTTCGGTTAGCCTAAAAGGAAACCCTTTTTGCTTTCTCAAAATGACCCTAAGAGAGCTCCCTGAAAGTCTGCAAACAAATCAATCTAAAACGCTTCGCTTCGACGCGCACAAAAACTTTTCCCTAGAACACAAAATTTTAAATATATGAGGAAATAAACGCTTATGAACTAAGTAAACTAAAAAAAAAATATGATTTTTAAACAAAATAAGAAAAATAACAAAAATTAAAAGAAACAAAAGTTTTGCTAAAGCTATTTCTGCTAAATGTGTTTTTGCAGTGTATTTCGGCCAGTAGGATTTTCTGTTTCTCCTGCTGCAAATTGTGCAGCTTTAACTTTTATTTCGCGCTGCTCTCTTTTCGAAATTAGGGGACTTCAACTTCAGGGCTAACACTGATCTTTTTATAATCGGGTACTGATTCCTGCACTCGTGATTAGTACAGTTGCACATTTAACGCACGTAGAAAAAAAAAACGTTTACGACAAAATGGTTGGACTAGACTACACTTATCTGTTTTCGGGCAGTGGTTTTCTGGACCGTTGTTTCCGTTGGCTCCGCTATATATTGATTTCTCCTTAATTTAGCTGGGGCCTCGCCTTAGTCGCACTACCAAAATAATGATTTCGTAAATTACAGCAAATCAACCAAACGCACAATAGAGATTGATGCATACATCACCATTTGTTTCCTTTCTGCTGTTGAAATTTTCTGCTGCAGGTAAACCTTACGTCGCATCAAAAGTCTGCTACCTATATAACGCCTAAAAACTTCCATCGTTAAAAATTTATTTTAACTTAACTAGGACCTAAACACTTTTCAATTACCTGAGCCTTTTGTTTCGTCCTTTCTGGATATCCTTATAAAAAAAACTTTTTGATTTTGGCTTGATTGGCCGGAAAACTTTATGAGCACTTTTACTTGTAATTACAAAACACCTTTTTTATTTTTTTTTTACTCAAAGACACAGAACGATTTTAAAACACGTCTATTTCCACTGCCCGACATTTGACTTTTAAAATTTTGGGCGCTACTTTTGAAACACTAAGCCTTGGGTAGCAACTCAAATATTGAAAATACATAAATAAACTGTTTACATACAAATTAATCCCTACTTGAGCCTATATGCATCCTAAAATTTTTACTCACACAACCCTACGTAATACTCTAACATCTAGCTATCTCCCTTTCCACTAACAACGTATTGAAGCAACAAACATGTACGGAAACTATTTGTGTCTAACAACAAGTTGCACAGTTTGAAAGCCATAGCATGGATTTCGTTCTAAAATAAAATATTCATTGTGAAAATTTACAGCTGGCAACATTTTTGACATTTCAATTTCTCTTGGTTTCTTTGCAGAATTTTACCTTATCAAGAAGAACACGCCGCACAGCCAAGCCACAAAAAATTAATTTAAGAATAATTTCTTAATTTTGGCAAATTATTGAGGGGTTGAAGGATTTTTATTTATTTTTTTTTTTTTTATCATCCCTTCAACGCGTCCAATCGCTACACAATCAAGATTCCGCAAAATCTTACACATCGGCATGGCACTACTGCCTTCATCATATTTCGGTGAAACTCCTACGGGACTTAGCCCTAGCAGCCATTAAAAAAAAAACGCGCATACCGAGAACAAATAAGTTGGTAGTTATTTCTTTTGGGATTACTAACCAGGAATCGATTTCCAGCAGGCAGCTCATCAGCCGGCAATGAAAACATCGAATTCTAGCGCTAAAGACATTTCGTGCTCCTCAACATGGGACAAGGTCATAAAGAAAAAAAACTCTCATTGACGAAGTTTTCCAAGGGACTGCACTGCCTGCTTGAAATCGAATGCCTGTATTATGTCTAACAATGTTTTTTTTTTTTTTTTATTTATGAAAATATGCGCAATCAGTTCATTGAGCTGAACATACTTTATCACGGTGATAAGTCCCAATTCCTGTCAAGGCTAAGTCTTAGTGATCCCCCCACACGCAACAAAACTCTGTTTTGGCCAAGATGTTCTAGAGCCATCTGCCGACAAGACAGTGTGCTGGGTGGAATTTTTTCAATACTAACGCGTTTATAAAAATTATTCCAATTGGCACAAAAAAAAATATGGCAATCTCGGGAAAAAAGACAGTGTTAAGGGTAAGGATGCCCTAAAACATCAACAACAAAAAAAAACATCCAATTTGTACCGGTGCCCAACGTAGGCTTACGCCCACACCCTGAGATTATGAGTCTCATACTACTGACTGCGTTAGCCGGGCATTCCGAATTTTCATGTTGTATCTACTTATTTTCTGCAATTCATATTTGGTTTTCTTTTTATTTTCAGATGTACTGCTATGGAGAGTGTTTGCACTGTTAGGAAGAGGATAAATTTTAAATTCATATTCAAGTGATGAACAGACCATTTGACGGGAAGTATTTTTTTTTTGTAATTTGTTATGGCATCGATACTTTGTTTCTCTTTTTTTTATCTTTTCAGGTATCTTTTGGACCTTAATCTATCGAACATATAATGCGGAAAAATCTGACGATACGAGGATATTAAAATTTAACAGCAGTACGTTTGATTACACGGTAAGACGAATCACTTAATACGACAACAAATATATTTACCATTTATAATAGGTGTATATTGCACTTTTGATATTTTTTTAAACTTAAATTCGTACTATTGCCATGACCCGAGTATTGCACTATTGTATGTTGTTAATTTTGCGTATGTATGTTCAATTTTATTGCCGCTGTCCCATTTGTAATCACTGTTTCAGATCTTTAGTGTGAAACACTCTAATTGGTTTACCGCTCAGTGTTTTCATTTCATACAGATTATTCCCAATGGGTTTAACCACTCTGCACTTCGTAAATTTCTTACAGAATTTCGCATTGATATTATTTTTGAAATCACTCGCTGCAAAGTTGCGCTTAAAAACTTCTTGGCCAGGCGTAAATTTAACTTGGCGAGTATTTCGGTTATATATTCTGGCGCTTCGTTCGTATGCCGCGTGGAGGTTCTTGCCAATTTTTTCTCTTATTAAGCCCAATTTCCATGTGATCTTATTTTATCTTATTTCATCCAATATCAGGGATATCAAATCAAATTTTTGTAAGAAAGAAAAAGCATGCGAACAGAACCTAATGCGCTTGGAGAATGCGAGAGTGAATAGCATACATTTGCTATCTTAATAGCATGTGATGTCCTCCCTGATATTTGATAAAATAAGATAAGATAAGATCACATGGAAATTGGGCTTTAAGGCCATCTTGTCTGCATGATTCAAAATCGTTAAGCTTTGTTCACTAAGCGAATTTAATTTTCTAGCAAGCCGATAGTCTGCTCCATTAGAGTACATCTCGTGACCAAAAAGTGCAAAAAACGGTGTGACTCCGATCACCGCGTGAACAGAACTCCTCAGGGCACACTCTATTTCGGATAGGTAGAGATCCCAGTCACGGTGGTCGTTCTCCATATATGATCTAATTGCATTCAAAATCGATTGGTTTACTCTTTCGGCTGCGTTCGATTGCAGTGAATAATATGCAGTTTTCAGGTGGACTATTTTATATTTTTCAATCATTTTACAAAAATCTTTTGATACAAACTGTTTTCCATTGTCAGAATGTATAGCTTTTGGTACTCCGAATTTATGGAATATTTCGGTGACCAGAAATTTAATGACATTTGTGGAGGTAGCCTCATGCATCGCCTTAAGGAAAGTAAATTTTGAAAAATGGTCCACCACAATGAATATATACGAGTTGCCGCCTTTTGATCGTGGATATTTTCCCAAAAAGTCTACGTAAATTTTTTGAAACGGAATATGAGTGATCACTTCTTGACCGATACTGGGCTTTAAATTTTGGTTTGTTGACTTTGCCTCTTTGCAAATATCGCAGTTTCGGATGTAGTTTCTGACTTGTACAGTCATGTTCGGCCAGTAGTACCACTGCCGAATTCGATATAGAGTTTTTGCCACGCCTCCATGAGCTGACGTTTCAGGGTCGTGAGCCTTGGCAATTATTGTGCCAGTTAAAGCTTCTGGTACCCATAACTTCCATTCGAGCTCATCTAATTCATCACCTCGATCAAATTTTATCCTCTTGTAGACGACGCCATCATCAACTTTTAAATCATGTAATTTTTCTTGGTTATCTTGAATAGTTTGAATTAAGTCCAAGTATTCTTGAGACTCAAACTCTGTTGTTTCTATATTTAGCCAATTTTCACCTTCGACAGTTAGCTCTTCCACAGCACGCGACAGTGTATCAGCCACCACATTTTCGGATCCCTTCCTGTGCTCAATATTGAAATCGTAAGCTTGCAGCTGCAACGACCATCTCGCCAATCTTCCCGAAAGATCTTTTAAAGTCATGAGCCATTTCAGACTAGCGTGATCTGTAATAACCGTAAATGGCATCATTTCTACATACGGTCTAAATCTTTTTAACGCCAATACAGCTGCCAGGCATTCTTTTTCTGTGATGCTATAATTGCGCTGACAGCTATTCAACTTTTGAGAATAATAAGCGATCGGGTTTTCGTTCTCTTCCGCGTCCTTCTGGTACAGCACCGCACCTACGCCCATTTCCGACGCATCGCACTGTACCCAGAATCTTTTTGAGAAGTCAGGATGCTTCAAAACTGGAGCAGTTGTCAAAGCCTGCTTCAAACTGTTGAAAGCTTGGATAGCCTCTGGTGACATAACAAATTTGTTACTTTTCTTTAAAGCGTCGCTTAGCGGAGCAGATAAACTGGCAAAATTCTTGATGAAGCGGCGATACCACCCTGCTGTACCTAGAAAGCTCCGGACCTCGCGCACTGTTTTTGGAATTGGTATTCTCTTGATTGCTGAAACCTTTTCTGGGTCAGTTTTTAAAATTCCATTGCCTACTATAAATCCTAAGTATCTAAGTTCTTTGAAACAGAATTTAGATTTCTCAAGGCCTATCGTTAAGTTAGCCTTTTCTAAGCATTTGGCCACTTCACTTAAAGCCTGCAAGTGAGTCTCAAAGTCAGGAACTATAATTAGCAAGTCATCCAGATAAGTAAAAACGTGAGGTTTGAGACGCTGCGGAATCACCTTGTCCATGAGCCTGCATAGACGTTGCGCTGCGTTACACAGCCCGAAAGGCATCACGGCGAATTGGTATAAAGGCCTGCCAGGCACTGTGAAAGCGGTGTATGCCTTGCTTTTGTCGTCTAGAGCAATTTGCCAAAAAGCGTACTTCAAATCCACACTGCTGATATAGTAGGTATAATCAATCCTGCTTAAAATACCCTCGATATTTTGCAAAGGATAAGCATCTTTCACGGTCCGCTCGTTCAACTTTCTAGCGTCCAGGCAAAATCGATTCTTTTCGGGTTTTCGTACCAGCGTTACTCGGTTGCTCCACGGGCTCTCGCTCTCTTCGATTACGCCCAGCTCCAACATTTTGTCCACTTCTGCGTACACCAAGTCTTGGATCGCGGGCGACATTGGGTAGTGCCGGTCTTTTACTGGTGTGGCACTTTCGGTGAGCTGTATCGTATGCGTTTCGAGCTCCGTTTTGCCTAAGCCGTGTTCTTCAAAGTTACGAAATTGACGAATTACATTTTGTAAGCTCTGCTGTTGCTCATTATTTAGTTCATGACGATCTGGTTCCTCTCGTGCAGTCTCATTTTTATTGAATTCAAATTGTTTTACCGTTTCCATGTCTACCGCCTCCACTCCTAAGACATCAGGGGCCAGCTTGAACTCCCTCCAAAAGTCGACTCCAAAATAAGCCGATTGTTCTAAGTCGGGGCAAATATAAAATTTAATGTTTTTAATCTCATTTCTAAAATTCACTGGCAGATTCACTTTTCCTAAAATTGAATGGCTTTTGCCACCTGCAGTTCTTACTGTTGCATAGTAGTGCTGAATTTTGATATCTAAAGTTTCTAGAAACTCTCTACAGCCTCGGCCTAGTATACTAATAGACGCACCTGTATCTAACAATCCTCGTATTTTTGTACCATTCACTTCAACTTCCTCATATACTCGTGGATCTCGACTATAAACTCCTCCAACAGCTTCAGCAATTTGTCTTCTCAAAAGTTTTCTTTTGCAAAACTTTGCCTTGCTTTCATAACCTTTCTTGTGACTTCTCGGACACCTCTTAGTGGGCCTTCATTGAAAATTTTTTTTCTGATTTCGTAATACTTATTCATGCGCTCTTCAATTGATTTTATTTCTGGCTGATTTTTAAAACTGCAGTTTTGGTTAAAATTTAAAGCTCTTTTTAAAATGTTAATTTTTTTTACTTTTTTCAGGTTCTACCACTTGACTGCTGGCGTTGTTTTCTTTTAGTAAATCAATTACTTTTCCACGGGAGTCTGTAAGGAGCGTGACACTCCCGCAGCCGTCACGTTCCTGGTGGTGTTTCCCGAGGCACAGTTTGGACATTTAGGCGTTATAGCATCCGGCAAACCACACTTGTAGCAGAAGATTGTACGTTGCAGTGATGTACAATCCATAAATACATGACCTTGCTGGCGGCAATTCCAGCAAACAAGTGGGAGCTTTATTGGTTGCTGTTGCTCTGGCTGTGGTTTAAAATTATTATTTTGACGCTGGTCCTGTGGATCCTGTTGCTTATAATTTTGTCTAAATTGGCTGCCACGACGAATCGGTTGTATTTCTTTGATATTTGATTGCTGTTCTTCACACCATTGATCTTCATCATACTCATTGTAATTGACCAATTCGCTGATGTTGTGACCTCTTTGTTGCTGCTGATATCGTGGTGGCTGTTGGTAGCTGGATCGTCCCTCTCGGCGCAAGAAATTGAACTCAGCCTCAACACATTCATCCCGCAATTGATCAATGGAGTATATGTTGATGGGATATACAATACGGGCCAGGCTTTCTTTTATGTTTCGCTTTATGATCTTGCTCATATCATATTCGCTGATAGGATTCCTAAGCCGGGATCGCAATTTTTGGACATCATGGAAAAAGGCATCAATTGACTCACCAGGCCTTTGCCTACGCTCCACCAATTCCCTCATTATTTCAAAATCAGATTTAGTATTTTGATATTGACGCTGCAGAGCATTTTTCATTGTGGGCCAGTTCGGATAAATGTTGGTCTTGACGAATAGCCAATACCATTCTCTGGCTACACCCTTTACCAACAAGTGAAAATCTCTCAACACTTGATCCCACGGACATCCATAGTGACGCTGCAAATGTTCCACTCGGAAAATGAAATCTTCTACCGCCATCTCGTCGGGATTTCCACTAAACACTATTCCCCATTTATCGATATTTACCATCGTTGATGAATGGTGGTGTGGCGGATTCGGGTGATATGTGGTGCCTCCTATCTGGGGTCTCGAGAATAAATTTTCATTTTGTAAGTTTCCAGCGATTTCTGGAACATTTTGTGCCCTGGACTGTCTTTCATATTGACGTTGCAGTGGAGGTTGTCGCTGCTGCGCTGACTGTTGTTGTTGCGCTTGTTGCTGCTGTTGAGCCAGTTGCTGTTGTTGAATCAATTGTTGTTGCTGCGCTAATTGTTGTTGTTGCTGCTGTGCTAAATGTTGCTGTTGTGCCAACTGTTGCTGTTGAGCCAATTGTTGTTGCTGCGCTAATTGTTGTTGCTGCGCTAATTGTTGTTGCTGCTGACAAGTATCATTACGTTGACTATTGACCTGTTTATTTACGCTCTCTTTATTTGCAGGTGGATTTGAAGCTTGTGGAGGATGGGAGCCTTCGCTTTGTAAGCCTGTAGACGGGATACCTCCGGATTTCTGGGTAAGCGATAGCATACTCATCATCTGTGCCATTGCAGATTGGATGCTTTCGGATATATTTTTTTGTATTGACATCTCAAGGGACACCCTATAACCCTCATTAGCTTTCCTTACTAAATCCTGAATAAGCGCAGCGTTAGCCTCGCTTGTAATTCTATTCCTATCTAAATCTTGAACTGCCGTATCACCACTGGGTGGTGGAAAATTTAAGTTCGAAGGATGGTTCGACCTGTTTTCGCAGCGTTGTTGCCTGATTCTGAATTTTTCTCTGCCATGATTGTTTCCGACAGATCTATATAAAAATAATTTTCTTGACCACGGACCTGTTCTCCGTTTTCTTTATTGGGTATTTTATTTAATGGGCTGGATTTGCTAAGCGATCTATTAATATCGTATTGGTAGGATCTTTTTATGAGCCTATTATCTTTAAATTTTTTTGAGTTACTCATTTACAATACTGCAAGTCAAAATTTCGCGTTTTGAACTATAAAAACTTAAATGTGTTTTGGGGAGGGCCGCATTTCTCCGATTGGGAATTCGTGGTGACCTCGGAGCCTCCATGCAATGATAACAAAATTTTCTGCTCACTCCTTGCGGGGTCTCTAAGTGGGCAACCTACTGCATTAACGAAATTTAAGCCTTCAGGGCACTATATCCGCTACAAAAAAAAAACATCTTAACTAAAACTCAAATTCGTTGGTCAAGCTTGTGCAACTCAGTGTCTACCAAATTTTGTAATAATTATGGTAGGACACAAACCTAACAAACGCTGTACATCATGAAATTAAGCATTTATTTTCATGGTTACTGCGTCGATTCTCTTGACTGCGGACACAAAACTCTAAAAACCCTTCCGTAACTCGCAACTTTCATGATGCATTTAGTTTTACCGAAACAAAAAGTAAACTAAGTCATCACGACTTATGTATGAAATCTCGTCAAAGTTATAAATTTTAAGCAAACTAAAAGAACATATTTTTTTATATTTTGGTTGTCCATCTTTACCCTCCTTTACACAAATGCAATTAGCTTGGTCGTAAGCTGACGTAGCTAAGCCACTTGATATGAAGGACTGTAAAAAGGTTCAACCTTTCCTATCCTCCTACTAAAATAAGCTTGCCTCAGACCGCAATCCCACCGATGCAATTAGCCTAAAACAAAACCTAGACATGACATCAGCAAATATTACACCAATCTGAAGTCAGGCTAAACTGGATTTTTAAATTGAATTGTCATCGGCTCATCCATCATACAGTGCAGTTAGCTATTCAACAAGTTCTAAGCTAAGTCATCGTGATGGTGGATGCACCGATAAGATCCAATTTCTGTCTCTATTTTGTTTTCTTTTTGGGTCTGGTGTTCTGACCCATTAAAAATTTTTTTTTTTTTTTTGAATTGGGCGCTATTATTGTTACACGACCCTTGGCTAGCGTGCCCCAACGCGATTCGCACCGGCTAACTTGCGTTCTCAAGGGGTTCTCAACCTGTCGCGTTGGGACGAAGGGGCGCAACAATAAATTTCACTTCCGACTTCCGCCGGAAGTGAAATTTTAAAAACTAAAAACAAAACAAACACGATTCAAAACACTCAACTAACTCAATACAATTCAAAATTTCTGAAAGCTAATAAAAAATCAATACAACCTTTCTGTTACCCACCTAGATTGGGAGATAGATGGAGCCTCCCGGAGCACCCGCCCATCCTGTGTCATTTAAATATATTTTAAATAACACCCACTTGGTATCATCGCATGGTATTACCTCACTAGTCACCCATCAGAATTAGCAGACCCTCCCACTGTTAAAAACTTAGCACCGATTCATTTTAGATTCTTAATTCAAAACATTTTTATTTCGATAAAGCTTAGATTCATTCTTGGTACAAAACCAGGGTAAACAAATTCAAAAATAGGTAGCTTAAAATTTTCAACAATGAAATTCCATGAAATTAACGCTGCTCTCTTTTCGAAATTAGGGGACTTCAACTTCAGGGCTAACACTGATTTTGTTATAATCGGGTACTGATTCCTGCACTCGTGATTAGTACAGTTGCACATTTAACGCACGTAGAAAAAAAAAACGTTTACGACAAAATGGTTGGACTAGACTACACTTATCTGTTTTCGGGCAGTGGTTTTCTGGACCGTTGTTTCCGTTGGCTCCGCTATATATTGATTTCTCCTTAATTTAGCTGGGGCCTCGCCTTAGTCGCACTACCAAAATAATGATTTAGTAAATTACAGCAAATCAACCAAACGCACAATAGAGATTGATGCATACATCACCATTTGTTTCCTTTCTGCTGTTGAAATTTTCTGCTGCAGGTAAACCTTACGTCGCATCAAAAGTCTGCTACCTATATAACGCCTAAAAACTTCCATCGTTAAAAATTTATTTTAACTTAACTAGGACCTAAACACTTTTCAATTACCTGAGCCTTTTGTTTCGTCCTTTCTGGATATCCTTATAAAAAAAACTTTTTGATTTTGGCTTGATTGGCCGGAAAACTTTATGAGCACTTTTACTTGTAATTACAAAACACCTTTTTTATTTTTTTTTTTACTCAAAGACACAGAACGATTTTAAAACACGTCTATTTCCACTGCCCGACATTTGACTTTTAAAATTTTGGGCGCTACTTTTGAAACACTAAGCCTTGGGTAGCAACTCAAATATTGAAAATACATAAATAAACTGTTTACATACAAAGTAATCCCTACTTGAGCCTATATGCATCCTAAAATTTTTACTCACACAACCCTACGTAATACTCTAACATCTAGCTATCTCCCTTTCCACTAACAACGTATTGAAGCAACAAACATGTACGGAAACTATTTGTGTCTAACAACAAGTTGCACAGTTTGAAAGCCATAGCATGGATTTCGTTCTAAAATAAAATATTCATTGTGAAAATTTACAGCTGGCAACATTTTTGACATTTCAATTTCTCTTGGTTTCTTTGCAGAATTTTACCTTATCAAGAAGAACACGCCGCACAGCCAAGCCACAAAAAATTAATTTAAGAATAATTTCTTAATTTTGGCAAATTATTGAGGGGTTGAAGGATTTTTATTTATTTTTTTTTTTTTATCATCCCTTCAACGCGTCCAATCGCTACACAATCAAGATTCCGCAAAATCTTACACATCGGCATGGCACTACTGCCTTCATCATATTTCGGTGAAACTCCTACGGGACTTAGCCCTAGCAGCCATTAAAAAAAAAACGCGCATACCGAGAACAAATAAGTTGGTAGTTATTTCTTTTGGGATTACTAACCAGGAATCGATTTCCAGCAGGCAGCTCATCAGCCGGCAATGAAAACATCGAATTCTAGCGCTAAAGACATTTTCATTGACGAAGTTTTCCAAGGGACTGCACTGCCTGCTTGAAATCGAATGCCTGTATTATGTCTAACAATGTTTTTTTTTTTTTTTATTTATGAAAATATGCGCAATCAGTTCATTGAGCTGAACATACTTTATCACGGTGATAAGTCCCAATTCCTGTCAAGGCTAAGTCTTAGTGATCCCCCCACACGCAACAAGCTTTTGGTTTTAATAGAAGTTCCTTTTTTTTGTTATTTTTTTTTTCTCTTATATCATCTTGCTTTAACAGAATGTTCTGTAAAATAGAGCATACTAAAATCCTTTCACAGCAATGTTCATGGCTTTCCTTACTTTTAATATGCATTCTTAGTTCCTTTAAACTTGCAAATTTTTCTTTAAGAAGGCCAAATCAATGTTCAATCCGTACTTTAAATTTATTGTGTCGCCAATTGAATTTTTTCTGCTTAGAATAATCCAGTTGTTGGGAGTTGCTTCGATATAGGGGGGTGATGACAATGTCCGATAACTGATAAGCAGAATCGCCGTGATCTTTCCTCACAATTAGGCCAATACAAAAACTTTCGCATTACTTTTTAGAATAATCGAAAAACTCGTTTTGTGATGATTAACAGTGTACCACCGTCACCGATTCCAAATATTGTAGCAATTTTTCTAATTGGAGCGTTTTCTCCATAAGATCCCAAACGATACAAAACAACAGCCAACTGTAACTCAATAGAAAATTGGTTACAAGAGTGTGGTTTGTTAAATTCTACGTCTTGGCATATTATTGACAAGAAATAAGCAAATTGACATCGGCTTACTCGCAACATTTGAAGAAAACGAGCATTATCCATATTTGCAAGTATATTTTCACGCCATTCGATTGATTTCGGTACGCTGAGAGCTGCAAATCCACGCCGACATGCCATAACAATCAATAGCTTCTCATTAACTTCGCCAACCACTTCAAGGATCTGATCCTCCTCATTTTCGCTATCCTCCATACCTGTATGAAGATGACCATCAAAATATTTTGGATTAATTTTGTTGTTCTTACTTACCTTCAATCCACATGATTTTTTCAACAGCATCTTTAATTAAAAATTCAATTATCGAAGTCTTTTCGCTTTTTCTTGGCATTTTCAACAGTAATGCGCAATATTCAGGCCAGACATGGGCGAAATCAATTACATTTGGCAATTAATTACACATGCAATTACGATTACTTGTAATTGAAATGTTTCAATTACAATTACATGTCAATGTAATTGAAAGTTACGTATTTACAATTACTTGTAATTATAATTGAAATATTTTCGACGGAAATTACTGTAATTCAAAATATGTAATTGAAAAACAATGTATTTGAACGAAGTTTGTAATGGATTACTTTTACTTGTAATTTCCAATTTTTCAAGTACAGCCAAACTTCCATATAGCGAATACGCACGGGACCAGAAAAAAATTCGTTACATGGAAAATTCGTTGTATAGATATAATTTTTTTTTATTATTTATTTAAAGAAGTCAGTAATTTTGGTTTGAACTACACTCTTTCATTTTTCTCCTTCAACAAAATCTTCTAATACATTAAGAGAAGCATACACATTAGTCGATACGTTGCTCCTTTTCTCCAGAAAGTTTCGAAATTCGTCAAATGTCACAATTTCTGCAACTTTTTTTATTATCAATAACTTTTTTCGAGAGAAAGGCTACTTCGTTGTAACATTTTCACTTCTATCACTGAACACTGACTGAACTATACTGCCGTACTAAGCGAAAAAGACGTATCTTAAAAAAATTCATTTCGAGATAATTGATGTTTTGTTTATGTCAATTTGTTGAAATACCTGTAAAATTGAGATAGAGGAAATTTTCTTAGTATATTTTTTATATGATTGAACTAAGATGCCGATATTTTGAGTATTTCATTAGACGCGTAATTTCTTAGGCTATCCGATGCCATAAGAATCTTGGATATTTTTTTTTTTTTTTGAGACACGTCTTTTTCGCTTAGTACGGCAGTATAGTCACCATTAATAGTGAAGGAACTTTATTTTTTTCGATTGTTGTTGTTTTCATATTTTGGGGATACCCTTAAAATGTTTTCTTTTTTCTCCGTATTTATGATATTTTATTGACATGTGTAACAGAAAATTATTTTAAAAAAATTCGCTTTAAGGAGCTCAGAAACGCATTAAAGTTTTATTTTCAGCAGCAAAATTTCTTCGCTTTACAGAAAATCTCGCTATAAGGAAATTCGCTGTAAGAAGATCAAAATATACTGAAAATAGAACGAGAAAGCTGTGTACCTGAACTCAGTTCGTAGTATAGAGAACTTCGTTGCATAGAAGTTCGTTATAAGGAAGTTTGACTGTAATTAATTCATACTAAATACAAATACATAAATACATACATATAAATACATATTATTGTTCGTAAGCATCTCTACCTTATAAGATGTGCCCACAAATCAAATCTTCTTTACGATAGCTTGAGGAATCTGAAGTCGACGTCATTGGCTCAATGAGTCAATATAAATCATATGCAATAACAAAAATATTTTTTGTGAATTTTATAAAATCTTGTCGCTTGAAAGAATTTCTTTTTTTTTCAAATTTTAATAAATGTAATTGCAGAAAAATATGTAATTAATTACATATTCGATTCAAATTACTTGGTAAAAGTAATGGATTACAACTCTCTAAAGTATTACATTTTCACCGATTACTAATCCAATTGCAGAAGTAATTAGTATTGCATGTAACTGTAATTTTAAATTACATGTAATTGAAATTAATGTAATTGAAAAAACTTCAATTACAATTACTTTTAATTTCTTTTTTCAATTACAAGTAAGGATTACTTGAAATAGTAATGAAAAAAATGTAATCCAAAAATACCCAAGTCTGATTCAGACAAATATGATTTATTGTAAACAGAAAACAGCTGATTAATTTGCGACTTTAACAATATTGCAATATTTTAAAAAAGTGTGCTCAGCAAGTTCACTGCTAAATGTTACTTTTCTAACTTGCCACAGTGCTTGCCCAGGATCGTGAATACCGCTATTGTAAAATTGCAACTTGTAATTTTACCACCCCAATTTAGAATGGACTGTGAATTGCATAATTAGTTGTATTTTCTATTATTTTTGCAATATTTAAATCATTCGTTTTTTGCACTATGCTTTATTTTTGTAATAATTTGTTTTCCTTTATCCGTTATTTTGTTAATGACCAGTGCATCTTTTTTTTTTGAATTGAACGTAAAAAAATAATGCCTTTAATTTCGATAATGTGGCCTTAAAAAAAATAATGCGGGACTTATAACTCTGACTAAGATATTATACACTCACGTTACATAAAAAAAAGTATTTTGTTGTACTATTACTATATATATTATAAACAGTATTTTTATTCCTAGGAATTATAACTGCTTATTTTATTGTTTTACTATCATAATTGTTATAAATATCATATACTATTTAAATATTTATACAAATCAACTTTTAGCTCATTCGACTGTCACAGTTTCTTAACTTCTTGAAACTTAAAAACATTTTTATCATATTTGTAACTAATATCATTGTTACAATACTAATATTAATGTTATTTATGCTAATTGTGTTACATTTTGTTCAACTTTAAGTGTAATAGTTGTCAATATTATATTTTGTTTTCTGTTGCCTTTTTTCAATACTTGACGATGCAAAAACCTAGCTAGATACATACTTCAAATTTCTGTTGATATTAGCTTAAACTTCCAAATTAAAAGATTAAAAAAAATATAAGAAAAGATATGATAGAAACACAATGTAAGCATATTGAGAGGCTGTACTGTATTTAGGAAGTTTAGTATAAATCGCTCAAAAGTTTACTACTATGCAATTTTAAATTTGGCCGGTAAAATTACATGCTGTATTTTTTCAATATTTTAAGAGATGGTAACTTGTGTTGTTATTGTTTCCCACATATGTGCAAATTACCACTAATCGATAAATTTGAACATGTCCTTTAGCATTTGTTTTGAAAGTCGTATTCGTTTTCTATTTTGGTATAGGCAAAAGAAAGTGACAAAAACCAAAATTTGTTAACAATAAAATATTTTGGTGAGAGAATCGTATGGGAAAAAAGAGTGAAAACAAACATAATTTACTCACAATAAATTGTTGAGCTCACAGTTTCATGATTTGACATATAGTAATTTTGTCACGCTTCAATTTTACTATGAACTGTGAATTGCATAAATTGTGTCAAACTATGCAACTGTGAGCTCAAAAAATTATTGCTTGCAAATTATGTTTTTGTCACTCTCTTTTCCCTATACGATTCTCTAACGAAAATAGCAAAAATTTATTGTTTACAAATTTTGGTTTTCGTCACTCTCTTTTCCCCAAACAATTCTCTCACGAAAGTATTGTTAAATTATGTACAACATTGTAATTTTATCAGCCCAATTTACAATGAACTGTGAATTGCATATATGTATTCATGTATATCATTTTGAGTCCTTGGTACAAGTGCACGAAAGTTTGTGTTTGACACATTTGACCCCATTTATCTCAAAAACTTAAGATAAGTTTACTTTAGCTGACATTCTCCAAATCAATTTATTTTTTTAGAGGTAAGAGAGGGTTAGAAATAAAAAAATATAAAAAATGAAAAAAAAGTTGCTCGGATCTAGTATCGGAGATATAGACATCGGAAGTTACGGATATAGCTTTTGGAAAAATGATTATAAGTTGGGAGCCCCTGAGTCCGAGCGACTTTTTTTTATAATTTTATATTTTTTTCTTTTTAACCCCCTTTTACAAAAAAAAATTAATAAAATTGGATCATGTCAGCTAAAGTAAACCTGTTCCCTAATTCGGGATCAGCGTCAATTTTATGTAGGAAAAAATTATATAAATAAATTTTAAAATTGATTCGTATTTTTTGAAATACATAAGTGTTTTTTTTTAAATAAGTACAAAGGAACGAATTTGAAATTTTCTGACCGTCGATCAGAATTTTATTCCAAAAATTTCCCAAAAAAATAGTTACTTTCATTGAACTGCTCTATTTGAACAGCTTATGTTCTAAACGCAACTGGGACGAGTGATGGTTACGGAAAAAAAGAGCTGTTTTGACAAACGATTTTTTAAGCTGCTCATCTTGCTGGTTCTCATTTCTTTGTTTGTTGTCTTCTTTTTCTTACCAACCAATAGCACGAAAAATAGAATTTGTTCAATCGGCTCAGCGATAAGTTTTGTAGTGTCACTTACAAAAGTTTGACATTTCTGGTAAAATAAGCTCTATGTCGTATTTTGCTCTATGGGAAAAGTCATATTCTCTCTTATTTTTGAAGTGAAAACTTCTCATGGCACGTTGTGCGGCTGAGGAAAACAGTATAAACTCGCGACACCGACACTTTCTGACCAATTTCAAAATAGCGCCTTAAAGTAGGCAACGATTTTAAAAATTTCAGATAATGGTGCATACTTTGAGGAAATATTTTTGAAATTTGTCGGAAAGCGTTGCATACTTTAAGGGGTAAATAATTAATAGCGCCTAAAAGTAGGCAACGTTTTTTGAAAGAATTGGCCCATGAAAGTATGCAATTTTTTTGGAAAAAGTTTTTAAATTTGTAGCATACATATGTTGACTTCCGGTTAGCTGTTGCTCAGTCAGCAAATATTTCTCTGCTTGCGCAGCCGAAAGCAGAGCCATCAGCCCAAAACAGAGAAAAATCTGAAATACCAGGCCACCATGAACCAGCAGCAAGCAAATTTGGTTTTTTGAAAAACTTTAAAACGTTATATCTCGGCTATTACTAAACCGATTTAGACAAATGAGGTGTAATAGTTTTTTTAAGAACAAGCAGATTTTTTTGAAGTCATTTGTGTTTTGATAAACTGTCACTAGATGGCGTTTTAAGCAGTTTGAATATTCTAACAGCCATAACTCGGCAACGAATAAGCCGATTTTAATAAATGTGGTGTCATAGTGTCTGTAGGAAGAAGCAGATTTTTAAGTTAAGTTTTAGAAAAATTATGTTTAAGCTATTTTGTCACAGGTCCAGGCACTTTCTTTACCAGATTTTTTCTTATGCTTACATAATTCGCAATGATGTTTCTTACTGCAATCAGAATAAATTTTTGTTTTCAAACATAAGGAATACTTAGCTCAAATTTAATTATTCACAGTTAAGGCAACTGAGCCGAATATACTTCTTCCAGCAATTTTTGAAGTGAAAACTTCTTATGGCACGTTGTGTGGCTGAGGAAAAAAGTATAAACTCGCGACACCGACCGTCATCGGGATTCCCCGTCATGAATGCGATAGTAAAATTTGAATGTTCTATTGTTTCTTTTAAATAAATATTCCAAGTGGAAGACAAAAAGCAAAGCAGACACACTAACTGACACATTCCATTCTTATTCAACGATTGTTATGCTTACATGTTTGTTTCTTTCAAATTCCGCGTTGTTGCGTTGACAAATTGAGAATGAGAGCGAGAGTAGGATTTGAATACATATTCTGTTTTTGTCTTCCATTGCATTGCCATATAAAAAGAAAACGCACACATACCAACTAACACACTAACTTGCCATTAAACGATTTGTTTTCACTTCTGTCGGCACTCCCGGAGTGCAACCCGCCGTTTTTTTTTTTTTTTTTGACACCATCACTCTCGACCCCATTGTGTTAAGTGCTTCGCTTACAAAAGTTTGAAATTTCTGGTTAAAAAAAGCTCTATTGCGTATCTTGCTCTAACGTATAGGAAAAGTATAGAAAAAATCATGTTGTCTTGTTTTGTTTTTTGTAGCCATCGCATCTCGTCCCACTTTTGCTTAGCGCCTTAGAGCAGTGGTGGAAAAAAGCGAAAATCAAATTTATGGTCGTGCTGAAAAAAAAAAAACTTTGGATACTAAAGGGCCAAATAGACGTTCATGCGTGCATGATCAATAAAATGACGAAGCCATCATGATTTCCACACACAACATTCATGCACGCATGATGGATATCATTTTTGGTTGAACTTTTAACGTGTTGGCATTATGACGTCAGGAGCATGTGCGACAATTAAAATTGCATTTAATATTAAAAAAAAGTATGAAATGAGTTAAATTTAAGCTCAAAAAATCTTTAAAAATGTATTTTAAAAAACAAAGTTCACACAAAAGTTTAATTATTTCATCTTATTGTCTTTAGTGCATAATATTTCTAATTTCTTTTCCGCACTCATTGTCACCTTCTTCGTCAAAAAATTATGTAAACTGAGCTAAGTTCAGCACACGCTGTCAGGCATGCATGATCAATCAAAAAAATAATTTAATATTGCTCATGCGCATGACCAATGAATCAATCAGTCACCTACACGGTCAGTTTGCATGAGCAATCACTTGATTCATCATGCACGCATGAACGTCTATTTGGCCCTTAAGAGAAGTACGCACTTTGTTTTGTTGAAAGGTAAACTTTTTTACTCTATCCAATGAGTAAGCCATTGGTATAGACAAAAAATTATCAAGGCCTAACATATTTGAAAAAAAATTGAGGAAATATGTTTTTCTTTATGCGTTTAAATGCCCCTTAAATAGCATGCGGCATAATTCGCCACCGCCTGCTTCTTCACATAGCAAAAGCTGACGTGAACGCTCCTCACTTTTCTTAACGTTGCCCATAATACGGCGTGTGCGCGTTTCTAGCAAAGATGCAGTTCCACCGCTGTTGCTGCTACTACTGCTACCACCAGCAGCTGTTGCTATTGTCTTCGCCGAAACAGCGGCAACTCTTGTTTCCGACTGTTGTTGTTGGGAGGCTTGAGTATTTGCCGCTCCAGTGTTGAGACTTATATTAAATTCATTACTTGCATTTATTGACAGCGGCAGTAGTAATCTTTGACTTTTGTTTTTGTTGCTGTTGCTGTTGCTGTTACTGCGGCCCAAGTTTTTTCTTGCTGTTGACATTTGATTTATGTGTATGTTATTGCTATTTGAATTCATAGTTAAAGTGGTGCTTGCAACTGTTGACGCTATTGCTGTTATTGTGTCAGCAACTGGTTTTGCTGCCGTTAAGTAAATTCTGTTTTCTCCTTGGTACAATTGTGGTGATGACAGATTGGAGACAATTTCACTGCTGATGATATAGAAATTTTCAATGATATTTCCAACGTTGTGCAGGCGCTGTTGCTTGATACCATTACTAGCTGTTGTCGCTGCGTGCTTGCGACGATCATCAAGTTGCGTGCTTTTGGTTTCTGTGGATTGCACAGAGTTTTGTTCCTGCTGCTGCTGGTTCTGTTGTTTTTGTAATGCTTTGAAACTTGCATGTTGCTGCTTTAATTTTTTTTGGGACTTATTATTGTTGTTGCTGTTCAAGTTACCACCCATAGTGCGCCACATTTTCAGATTGATACGTTTGATGAAATTTGTTGTCTCATCATCAATATCATAGTCATCGTCACTGTTATCGTTATCATCATTTTCATCATCGATAAAATCACCGCTGCCACTGCCGGCAGCTAATTTTTCAAATTCATGTTGCTTGTTGCTCTTACTGTTGATGTCGTCGTCATCGAAAGCAACATCATAGTTGTCAGCAAAATGTTTATAGCTAAGTTGATTCTTAATTTGTTGCGTTGAGTATTGTAGCAATTTCTGCTGCTCTTGCTGTAACAACATATTGTTATTGTTGCTGTCACTGTCGCTAAGGTTTGCAGTATTTTGCCGTTGTAATTTTCGTAACAAACGCTGCTTTTGCTTCCTTTTCATTTTATCTTCTAACAGTTGAAATTGTAGTTGTTTCTGTGGCTGCTGCTGCTTACGTTTGCTCTTGCGTTGCTTACTATTGCTGTTGTTGTTTGCTCTAAGACTTCTTTCTGTTGTTATTGTTGTTGTAGTAGCTGCATATTGCTTGTTGTTCTTTAAATAGCTGTTGCTGCCAAGCTCCATGTTACTGCTGCTGCTGCTGTCATCGCCGTCATTATCGGTATCGTTATCGGTGTCATCTATGCGCCTGGCATTTTGAGTATATTGCTGCTTAATGTTGCTAATTGAACGTTCATTGTCGTCAATGTAAATTGTGTCAATATTATCGCTGCTGCTAAGCATTTGTTTCTGTTGTTGTGAATCACTTAGCGCATTTTTATCATCTTCAGAATGACTGTTGTTGTCTTCTGCATCCGAAACATCTTCATCGCCGTCGGCAGCATCAAAGCTATATGCAGTGTCTAGCACATGATCAAAAAGTTCTGGCTTATGTTCAAGTTCAACAGCAACACGTTGTATTCGTTGCTGTTGCTTGTTTTTGATATTTTTGCTGCTGTCAATTAACAGCTGTTCCTGTTGCAACTCTATATCATCGTGCATAAGCCAGGATTCTTTATTAGTAGCAACAATTTGTTGTAGCTGCTGTTCCTCTTTATGTTGCTGCTGTTGCTGCAACAGTTGATGTTGCTGTTCCTGGCTTACTACGCTAGCATACTTACCATCATCGTTGTAGAAGTAATTTGGTGGCTTTGCGACACTGAATTTATTTGAACTCGTTGATCCAAAAATCAGCGGTAATCGATCTGCGGTATTAAATAAATAAATCAAAAAAACTGCACCCAGTGCTGCCAACGTTAAGATAAAGCAAAATATAATCGCTGCCAAGTAACGCTGAGGAAATTTTGGATAAATCATATTTGATACAGCGCAGAATGCTTACTCCACTTATTAGTGATTAATTATGCTTGCGAAGTACTGCTGATGTTTGTTGGGGCTGTCTGTATTGTTGCTTGAACTATTGTGTTAAGTAAAAGAAAGTAATAGGTTAGTTATTGAAAAACCAAGCGAAGCCTAATATGAATAAAACGATAAGCTTCGAAAAACTCAAAACTGGTCGAAAAATATAGAAGAATTCGAAAAAACTTTGAACAATTTCAACTAAGAACTGCCCCAGAAAAGTCTTGCGTTTTTATGCCCTACACACTTTGTCATTCCGTTTGTAACGAATAGAAGGGGCGTGGCAGGTAAGGAAAGTATATATATTCTTCTATTTGTGTTTTTGGAACAAAATTTCATAATAATATTTTTGTACAGAGCTTCTTGTTCAGTACTTTTAGTGCAAAAAAGTTTTAGAAGTTTTGTTCTGTTTACTGCTGTGATTCTTAACTGATCAACGAAAGAAAAAGAATATAGTAGGCTTGCAGACTACTAAGCTTCGGCTAACAAAGCTTACTGATGATATGACGTAGCGGTCATTGAAACTAGTATAAGCACCTCGTTGCCCATTTTAATGAATTTTGCGCTTGTAATTTTTTTGTTGTTTTTTGCACTAAAAGTACTGAACAAGAAGCTCTGTACAAAAATATTATATATATTCTTGATCAGCGTCACCACCTGAGCTGATTTAGCTGTGTCCGTCTGTCTGTCCGTCTGCTGAAGTTAGGTTTTCGGCAAAAACAAGAAACCTAATTGAATGAAATTGTGACACACAGGTCACACTTCTATTGAAATTGGGCAAAATTAGTCCACAGACACGCCAACCGCCCATACTCTATGTACATATATTTATCCAGGCTCATATTGAAAAAAGGTTACAGCGATTTTGATGAAACTTGATGATTTGATGCACATAATAACAAAATTAGGATAAGGTTAGGTTTCAAGTTTTCAAAGCTTACCTCTTGGGCGTGGCACAGCCCTTAATTTTAAAATTTGTACCGCCATATCTCGTAAGCTGTGCAAGATATAGTGATAAAATTTGGTAAGCGGATACATATCATATATAACCTAAGCTATGCTAACAGAAGGTGGAATTGTAAAAGTAGGCTTGGCATTTTTCAACAGTTAAAAATTTTGATTCCGTATATCTCAAAACTGAGACAAACGATATTTATAAAAATTTTAGAGATGATGCCACCTATATTTATTTTTCTAAAGATACAAAAAAGATTCAAATTTTAATACTAAAAGTTTGTAACACTTATTTTCTTGGAAAATAATAATAATAAATTAGTACGATGTTTATTTTTTATAAATTTCATAGCAAAAAACATTGCCTCAATATTGTAAGTCGTGCCAAAAATTGATAACAAACGATGTGCTGCTGTCTTAAATTTTGGATATTTTGTCATAGACACACATTTCCAAAATTGATTCAAGGTATTAGATTTATGTGCAATAGTTAAGCTTAAATCAGATTGCAATTCTAGCAACTCCATCTCACCTTCATCTTAATTAGAAAGAAAGACTTTAGCAACACTTAAGCCCTCTTGAACTACATCTACTTCAAAGGGGTTTAATAAAAATGTAATTCCTACCTTTTAAATCAGAAATCTGTCTTCTAAATCATTGAACTTAACTTTGAAAGATTGGATTCAATTGATTCAGGAAGAATTTCACGGTCTTGGCAATATTTTCAAAGACATTGAAAACGAGCAAATGATTTGTCGTTTAAATCTCTCTTAAAAATTTCTAATTTTTTCTAAAATGCAAAAAATAGTATTAGATAAATAGCCGATATGATTGCCTTTTCCTTGAAGAGATGTATTTAAAATACTTAAGTGCTCCATCATATTAGTGAAAAACATTAAATCTGAAAGCTATTTAGAGCCCTCTAGCTGGGGATCTGAATGTTCTTTTAACTGTAAAAATTTAGTAAAAGGATCTAACCAACTGACAAACTTCATTAATACATTACTGGTTGAAAGCCATCTGACTAAACAATAAAATAAAACAGTCTGTTGGCTGTTCGCCCAAATTAAATTCTTACACAAAGTTTCTAAATTGTCTGTGGTTTTTAGAATTTTTTTTATAAAATTTACGGTTTTTACCACTGCAGTAAACACATTTTCAAAATTTAAATATTTTGCAACAATATGTTCACGGTGTAGAATACAATGTACTGCAATGAAGTCAGGAATATTTGCATATCTCTTAAGGAGTCATAAAAACCCGCTGTTTTTGCCAACCATTGATGGAGCTCTGTCAGTGGAAACACTAACTAGTTTTTTTGCATTGGCCGTAAAGGAATGACAGAATCGAATGCTGACTTAATATCAATACCTCTTGCTGTATCTTTCAAAGCAATTAAATCTAGCAACTCTTCTTGCACATCTTTTAAAAACCGAATAAATATTGCTAATTGGGGATGATCTGTATTGTCAGTGGATTCATCAAATCCTAAACTGAATGCAACACAATCTTTAGATCAGAGTGTATGGATTTTGTTAAATGATTGTGAATATCTGAAATTCGACGTGATATCGTATTTCAATTTAAATTTAACAATTTATCATTATTTGGATCAAGCAATGATATCGTATCAATTATATTTTTTTGATAAGGCCGCTTGGCTTTAGCGGTGTTCCAAGACATCTTAAAACTGGCTTTTAATTCAGATTAAGTTTGTTCGGTGAATTTTTTAATTTGAGAATATTGTTGTTCACTTGATAACTTTAGATGGTTTATTTTTTCGGTACGATCTTTTGTATTCTAAGGATATTTTTTTGAAAAGTCAGTATGTACTGATTCGTGATGGTGTTTTAAATTACAAACTTTTATGGAAGATATTATAAAATTACATATCAAACAAAAGGCCTGTCCATTTTTTTCAATAAATGCGTAGGCATGTTCCCAAGCATTTTGAAACTTTCTCTATTCCTCCGAAATTTTTCTTTTTAAGTTTTTTTGCGCACTCATAGCTTTCAGCTTGACGATCAATTTATATCAAAGCATACTATCAGTGAATTTTGATTTTCTGTAGAATTTTGTTTGTTTTTGAATGAAGACATACTATCTGTGAACAAAGTGCGCCGCACTTTGCGCATCATTGCTATAGGGTAGGGCTACCAGATGCGATACTAAAGTAGCAAAAGTGCTACTTTTGCAAGGCTTTGCTACTTTGTTACTTTTGACTCGAAATGTGCTACTTTTGGATGGTTTTGCTACTTTCGATGTTTGCATTGTAAAATAAAATATTTGAACTGAAGTGAGGACCTTTTTTTTTTTTGCTCATCAAAAATATTTGTATGAAATTAAAAAAAAATTAAGGTTTTCATTTACAAAATTCCAATTTTTTGATATGTGCTACTTTTGTAGTAAGGCCATCTGGTAGCCCTACTATATATCTGAATCAAAAGTGGCTGAAATAGCCCCAATGGGCGTGGCACCTCCCATACAAATTAATTACGTTTAGTGGCATAATATTTATCGAAATATGTCAGCAATCATACTAAAATTTGTTGTAGGAGGTTTGTTTATGGAAATCTATTTCTGGATCTAACCCGGACTGAATTATGCCAGTGGACTGGCACCTTCCTAGGCTTTAATGCTAACTACGGCTTATATCGCAAATTATACAAGCTATTGTGGTAAAATTTGGTAAGCGGATTTCGATCATGAATATAATTTATTGAACCAAAAGTAGGCGGAATTGGAGAAGTGGGCGTGGCATATTTATTTTTTTCCATTTCTATTCGGTTTTTTCAACATTTTCCATATTTTTCGACTTTTTCAACCTTTTGTCCTATTACATACATCCTATTTGTATTTATTTGTTCGACTTTTTCAACCTCTTTCAACTTTCTTCATTAGTTTCTTTATTTGTTCGACTTTTTTATCGATTTTGAATTGTTTCAACATTTTTAGAGTTTTTCAACCTCTCTCAACATTTTGCATATATTTTCGACTTTTTTAACATTTTTCAACCTCTGTCAACCTATTTTACATTTCACTTTCCTCTTCAACGTCTTTTTAACATTTATTTTTTCAGTGCAGTGTATGGTATGTGAGTTTCGGCCTGGCCGAAGATAACACCTTAACTTGTTTTTAGTTATTTATATGCGTTATATATATATAACGCTAGCCATTATTAATAAAAAAAAGAAAAAGGGCCAAAAAGTGTATTGGGTATTTTTTTTAAGAACACCATTCAGAAATTACCTTCTTTTTCCGCAATCAGTTCTGGTTTTGAGTTATGTGATGTTAACATTTTCAAGTTCCCTAAATTTATCATTTATTATAGGGATATAAATTTCTTACAGAATTCCAAAGACCTATGTATGTATTTAACGCATTTATTTTAGGAATCAATTTTTTTTTTTTTTAATTTTGTTGCCCACAAAATCGTAAAAAACGTGATTTTCTCTTTAAAACTTATGAGAAATTGTCTCCTCAAGGTAAAATTTACCAAGGAGATTTAAAAACGAACAGTACTCACGATCTGGAGTATTTGATCTTGTATTCTGTTAATGGCAGACGTAATACTGCTTCCAAAGTAAAGGCAATAAAAAAGATACTTGCACGTGACTAAAAATTGAAGTGTTTTTCATGGCTATCTATAAAAAAAACAGTTAACACCGAAATCTACCAAGATTTTTTAATGCAACTAATCCTAAAATATTATGGAATAATATCACTTTTTATAAGATTTCATTTGATTGAAAAATCTTATTAATTTTTTTTCGTATGAAGTCCAATATGATTAGGTTAGGTAAACTAACCTAACAATATGATTCGATACGTTACATTACGAACGTGACATATTTTTCTATTATGGTTCATTTGCGCAATTTTTCATATATTGTTTGCTATTAAGATTTATATAGTAATTAAAAATTTATATAGTAATTAAAAGAATATGAAACTTTTCTACTTAACAGTTAAAATGTTTTTCTCTGTAAGGGGGCGTGACACCACCGTGCTAAAAACAAACTTCTTTTCTTAGGTATCAATCTATCTCCAAACCAAATTTCATTAAAATCGTTGTAGCGACTCAGCAAAGTTTTTTCCCATTAAGGGCGATGGCATGCTCACTTTAAGAACTAAGAGTTGCTAATAACCTTTTTTTATGGTTTAATCTATCGCCAAACCAAATTTCATCAAAATCGGCTTATTAGTTTAGCCGTGGAAACGTATTTTCCTGTGAGGGGCGTGGCACCGCCTAAGATTGGAAAGAAAACTTAACTGTGCACTGGTGCTCGTCACAACTCTTCCACCGTTTCGCGATTGCCTATTAATGCTTAGATTACAAAAGTTTTACACTTACGATTCCGCACGTGACCAACTTCAAACAGCTCTAAAAATTTAATTTTTTTTTGCACTCGTTTTTTCTTGCATGAAACTCTGTTTAAACTAAAATTGTGACACACTTGCTGCTGTTATCAATCAAGAAATGCGAACAAATAATGTTTTTCATTCGCGCACGTGACATTAGCACATGAACTAAAGCAAATTAAAAATTAGTAGTTAATCGAGATTGATTGGAAGAAAAATTTTGCGGAATGACTGTCATTATATATCAACTCTCTTAAAGAATCAAATATTTAAGACAAAAAAGTTAAACTACATTTATGCAATTTTGCTGACCGTGGTAAATTAAGTCAAATTATAAATTTTAATGATTTTTCTTAGTTAATATCAGATAATAACTTTAAATTTTTCTGTCACGTACCTTTCCGTGGAAATAACCATATTCAATTAGGAAAAAAAATCACTATCAGTTTTGTAGAAAAGGCAATCGCAGACGAAAATTTCTACACATTTAAAATCAAAATTTACTGAAATGCCACACCGCTGAAAATGCCACCCGCTTTCCCATCTAGGTTCGGGGCACTGTTTGTAAATATATTAAGAAACTTGTCGTGCCAGAATACGGGTGATTCAATACAAGCCCCAGGAATCACATACACACACATACTATTTCTTATGTTGTTCGTACTCTATATATGTGCACATGGACATTCTTTGAAACACAACTTTATAACTAAAAAAAAAGTTTAAAAAATTAACTTTGCTTCCTATTTGCTAGACACATACTTTAGCACTTGCTCTCGCACTTCCGCACACCGTATGTATGTATGCATATATTTTGCGCATTGAAGTATGCAACATAAATTCAAGTTAGAGAGTTTTTTTGATTTTAACTTTAATTTTTGTACTTTTTATTTCAATAAACAGCTTAAATGAAATACCTCATACTCAATAGAAATATTCAAATACTTGCTTTCTTAATTTTGCTTATTATTATCTTGTGTCAGCTATGATTTGTTCATGTCTTCATATATGTATTAATTTAAAACCACGGCAAATTTTTAAGCGTATCATTTTTTCCAGATAATTGCGTCACACAGGCAACTTACAAACGTATACCTACACACTGTGTTTCCATCGTGGCATAGGCTGTGTCTAAATATGCAGGATTGCACAAAAACAAATATGCATAGGTATGGTGAGTTTTTTTGCCAAGACAACCCTACACTTTTTGATTTTGTTAATTTTCTTTTATGCAATAGTACAACATTAGATATTTTTGGCGTTTTTGGCGATATTTCGGAAGTTATGCAGTTTTGAATAATTTGCATGATAAAAATGTATATAGCCATAACGTCTGCAAAAACTAAGCATTTTGCTGTCTTAAGTACGCATTTTAAGTAACTTGAAGAAAAAAATTGTTTATAAAAACATTTTTTAATTACTTTAAACTTTATAGCAAAAACCGAAGTTTTGGTACAATTCCAATTTCTAGTAGCTACAATTTGGCTTTTCAATTCCATGACAAGAGAAATTGATTATTATGTCGGTTGGTATTCAAATGTCAAAATTGAAAGATTAAAATTTTTTTATTTATTATTAAACAAAGAAAGTACATATATTATTTCCTTAAACATGAATATGTGTGTATTCCAATGCTTAATAAGCCTTCATTCTATAGTTCATAAGAGATTCCGTGGGATTGGAATTTAGCTTTTCAATTCCATGACAAAACGAAATTGTATACTTTGTCGGATGGTATTTGTATATCAAAATTGAGAAATTAAAAAGTTTTTTTATTTATTATTAAACAGAGAAAGTACATAAATACATATATATATTTTTTCTTGAACATGCATATATGTGTGTATTCCATTGTTTAATAAACATTCACTCTTTACTTCATAAGACTAGAGGGATTCCGTGTGATTGGAATTGCAATTCAGTATCGAGCTTGTCAATTCCATGGCAAAAGTTATTGAAGTGAAAACTTCTTATCGCACGTTGTGCGGCTGAGGAAAAAAGTATAAACTCGCGACACCGACCGTCATCGGGATTCCCCGTCGATAGTAAAATTTGAATGTTCTTTGAAGACTTGGGAAACGAACTCGATTTTGGAATTTTGAAGACTTGGGAAACGAACTCGATATTGGAATTTTGAAGACTTGGGAAACGACCTCGATTTTAGAATTTTGAAGACTTGGGAAACGAACTTGATTTCAGAAATTTGAAGACTTGGGAAACGAACTCGATTTCAAATTTGGAAGACTAGGGAAACGAACTTGATTTTGGAACTTTGAAGACTTGCGAAACGAACTCGATTTTAGAATTTTGAATATTTGGAAAACGAACTCGATTTCAAAAAATTTAAAAAACGTTGCCTACTTCTAGGCGCTATTAATAATTTGCCCCTAAAAGTATGCAACACTTTTTGACAAATTTCAAAATAGCGCCTAAAAGTAGGCAACGATTTTAAAAATTTCAGATAATGTTGCCTACTTTTAGGCGATATTTTTGAAATTTGTCGGAAAGCGTTGCATACTTTTAGGGGTAAATTATCAAAAGCGCCTAAAAGTAGACAACGTTTTTTGAAAAAATTGACACATGAAAGTATGCAATTTTTTGGAAAAAATTTTTAAATTTGTAGCATACATATGTTGACTTCCGGTTAGCTGTTGCTCAATCAGCAAATTTTTCTCTGCTTGCGCAGCCGAAAGCAGAGCCAGCAGCCCAAAACAGAGAAAAATCTGAAATACCAGGCCACCATGAACCAGCAGCAAGCAAATTTGGTTTTTTGAAAAATTTTAAAACGTTATATCTCGGCTATTACTAAACCGATTTAGACAAATGAGGTGTAATAGTTTTTTTAAGAACAAGCAGATTTTTTTGAAGTCATTTGTGTTTTGATAAACTGTCACTAGATGGCGTTTTAAGCAGTTTGAATATTCTAACAGCCATAACTCGGCAACGAATAAGCCGATTTTAATAAATGTGGTGTCATAGTGTCTGTAGGAAGAAGCAGATTTTTAAGTTAAGTTTTAGAAAAATTATGTTTAAGCTATTTTGTCACAGGTCCAGGCACTTTCTTTACCAGATTTTTTCTTATGCTTACATAATTCGCAATGATGTTTCTTACTGCAATCAGAATAAATTTTTGTTCTCAAACATTAGGAATACTTAGCTCAAATTTAATTATTCACAGTTAAGGCTGTTGAGCCGAATATACTTCCTCCAGCAATTTTGAAGTGAAAACTTCTTATGGCACGTTGTGCGGCTGAGGAAAAAAGTATAAACTCGCGACACCGACCGTCATCGGGATTCCCCGTCATGAATGCGATAGTAAAATTTGAATGTTCTGTTGTTTCTTTTAAATAAATATTCCAAGTGGAAGACAAAAAGCAAAGCAGACACACTAACTGACACTTATATGTTTGTTTCTTTCAAATTCCGCGTTGTTGCGCTGACAAATTGAGAATGAGAGCGAGAGTAAAATTTGAATACATATTCCGTTTTTGTCTTCCATTGCATTGCCATATAAAAAGAAAACGCACACATACCAACTAACACTAATTACTTGCCATTAAACGATTTGTTTACACTTCTGTCGGCACTCCCGGAGTGCAACCCGAAGTTTTTTTTTTGATTTCATAAAAACTATCAATATTTGGAATTGAAAATAGTTAATTACATTCCAAGTAATTGAAATTGGGAGTCGACTTTTACTATTGCGTGTAAATTAAATTGTTTCCTTTATCGATTTCATTCCAGAAATTAGAATATTGAAATTAAATTTTCATTACTGGAATGAAATCAACAAAGAAATCAATACTTTTGCCATAAAATTGAAGAAGCCGATATCTGAAATTTTTTTTTTTATTTGCTTATGTTATAGTACACCAGTGGGTTTCGTTCATCGATGGCCTCTAGAGTTCTATTACGGTTAGGTTAACTTAACGTGACCAGATATTTTTCGGCGAAATGCGGAACAGTTAAAAAATTTATCAAATTGCCACCCCAGGCGCAACCACTTGGGGGCGACAAAATGGTCCTCGTATATGTGCAAGTCCACAGGAATAGTTATTATAGCTGGCCCGGTTTTTTTTTTTTTTTTTTTTTTTTTTTGTTCAATTAAAATTCAGATAGCTATTTTTCTTACTTAACTTTATATGTAACTTCTTATGTTTTTTTAACTTAAATGCAATTTTGACTATGTCTCCCTTTAAATTTTAATTGTTACTTCTTGAAAATTAATTCAAGATAGTTTTAACTTAAAAAAAAACCATGTTTAAAGAGTGTACTCCGAAAAAAAAAAAAAAATCGAACCCATGTCCGGGCTAAGTAGACGATTTTGATTTTTTTTTGGAGCACCCCCTTCAAACATGGTTTTTCTTGAAGTTAAGACTATCTTGAATCAATATTCAAGGAGGAATAATTAAAATTAAAAGGGAGACATAGTTAAAATTGCATTTAAGTTAAAAAAAATCATGAAAAGTTACATATAAAGTTGTATAAAAAAAATAGCTATAGTATTTGAATTTTAATTGAACAACCTTGAATATTAATTCAAGATAGTCTTACCTTCAAGAAAAACCATGGTTAAAGAGTGTGCTCCAAAAAAAAATTAGAATCGAGGCTAGCTAAAATGACAATTTTGGTGGAGATGGCCATATAAAAATATTTGGAGAGTTTTGGCACGGTGAGTATATGCTGAAAAAAAAATATAGCAAAATGTTACCGATCTTAAAAGAGTTATTTTAAGTGAATGGAACAAACTCGAACCAAACTTGTTCTTCAACCTAAAAAATTCGGTGAAAAAACGCATTTTTGATGTTGGAAAAAACCTAAATGGCTAAAGTGGCTACTAACTTTCATTAAGTTAAAGAATAATTACATTCCATTACTTGTTTCTTTGTTTTGACCGTAAAATTAAGAAGGTGTCTTATAATTTTGATACAGTTGCCAGTAAACAAAAATGTGTGCATTCTAATCAAAATTAACGGCTTTTTCCATTGCTGAGCTCAAAATACATAAATAAAATATGTATATTTTTAAAGCTTATTATTTGTACATTCATTCACTATTTTTAGTTTTTGCAAAAACATAAACAACGCAGCTTTACCGAGGGTTAAAGATAAGTTTTGGAAGTGTCTTATAATTATGGTTAGCACCTTATGTATGTATCTTAACTTGCTAGGGTTTGTGTTGAAGTAAGAGTGAGGATCTTTTTTTAGTAAATTATAAATAATTGAAGGGTATGTGATTCTTTTTTTTTATAAATACTTTTCTTCAAATTATGAAAAAAAAAATTGTAGGGGCGTCAGCACAACTATTCGCCCCGGGTGCAAAAAATGCACGGTACACCACTTGCTATACCCTCTTCTCGCAGTCATGAAGAGATTCCCGGGATCTTATAGTTTTTACAGATGAAGAATTGGTGATTTTGCAGCTTAGTTGCATTGCAAACAAATTGACTCCAACGCTCACGCTTCCCATATATGTTAGAGAAAACTTAAATACATAATATCTCATCAACTCTTTGACGCAGTTGAATGAGATTTATATAAAAGGTACGGGAAAAAGTAAGTTTCAATGAGGAAGTGGGTGCTGCCACGCCTCTTATACGAGAAAAATCCGCCAAATTTATGACAAAGTTGGATAAATACAGATATTTAAAGTCAGAACTTATTTTCAAAATTCAATGTACGAACTTTTAGTTTAAATTGTAACTATCGATGTTGAATTTTAAATATCAAACAGTTTATTTTTCTTCATTCAAATAACCCACAGTTTGCCATAATTGATCATTGGCGCGGCCATATTTCGGCCCTCTTGCCTATCCTCCAATCATGACAGCAACCTCTTCTGTACATACTTTATGATATAGGGACTTTAATCAAATCAAACCAACAAATCATGCCACCTAGCGGCAATTTCAGAACAACGTCTGCCGCAACAGCGTTTGCGTTAAGCCCAATTTCCATGTGATTTTTCTTGAACTTGTCTTATCAAATTTTTGTAAGAAAGAAAAAGCATGCGAGCATAACCTAACTTGCTTAGAGAATGCGAGAATGAATAGGCACACATTTGCTATTTTTTATAGCATGTAATATTCTCCGTGATTTCGGAGATCAGAAAGTTCAAAAAGTTGAACTTTTTTATTAAAGTTGATTACATGCTATAAATTTGACAGTCATTTTTATAGTTGCGCTATAATTTTATGAAGTGTCAAGTTTGACAGTTTTCTAAAAAAAAAAAGTCTATAAGCGAAAGTTTATAAGCTGCTCAAAAATTAATTTATTACTTAATCTAACAATTTGACAATGAGTGACGATTATTTAAGTAAACCATTTTCACAAACGCCGTCGCATTCAAGTAAGTGAATAAATCGAATTTTCACTGTTGTCGTCATGGTGCTGTTTGTTATGATCACCCGCTTAAGAATCGAATTCACACCAGTGTACAAAACCGCTGCAAAAGATGTTGTAAGGGAACGTGATAATCTACGTTTCACAACGCCAAAAAAAAAAATACCAAAAAACTTAGTCGACTTATGGCAAAATTACATACTTAAGTCTCTACTGTAAGATTTTCAAATTAATATCCTGGAAAGTGTTGGAGAATCCCTATGATGAGCGTGTTGCTTCGCAAATTTCCACTGTACACTATGAATTTCATCAGGAATTCGGTTCAGAACGTTTTAAGCTGGCAGAGAGCTTATTTGATCATGCTTTGTTGGGTGCTGGTCAGTTGGCATCTACCAGTGTTGGCATGTGCGATGCTGATGTACGTTTATCGCTTTTTGGCTCAATATTAGCGAGCATAGGTACATTCCAGCAAATGTGGATATCTACACAAGAATATAAAGAATCTGGCAAGAATCAAGTTGAACGAAAGTGTCCCTAAACAACCGGAAAAATTAACAATTTATGAAGTCAATAAAAGTAATTTATGCTAGTAAACAACGGTTGAAGATTATTTTCTTTTGTGCTTGCTGATATTTCTGTAAAATTAATATTTTCAATATTGAGAAAAGCAGTCTGCAGGCATTGCCAATGTTAAAATCTATTTTTAGTTCACGACTTCATCATAACACTACCACTGACAACGTTAAAAACTTTATTAGACAAAATGAAATTATTCCTGCCGACGCCTTTGATTCTTGCAGGAAAATCGTTAATAAACCAAATCATGCGTCTTTTAAAATAACAGTGGCCTCTTCTCATATTTCTGCCATTCTTAAATCTACTGCATGGGTGGATAATATCTATATTTCAGAATTTAAGTCGAAAAAAAAGACTGTCCGACACGCCGTCCTTTCGAATTAAAAAAAATTGAAGCGGCTATCCCTTTACTATCTAAATGTAAGGGTTTGCGTTCCAAGACGCACGATATTTTCTTATCGACTCAGAATTTCCCTGAAGGTATTATCGTTTTTACCGAAACTTGGTTAAATAACACTTTTCTTAATTTGGAACTTTTTGACAATAGTTTCAATGTTTTTAGAAGAGACAGACACTCGGAAGATATTTCTTCTGTTGGTGGAGGCGTCTTAATAGCTATTAAGAATCTTTTAACTAGTTCATTAATCGAAGTTGCCTGTGCGTCTAATACACTAGTTTACAAATTTGGGCTTGATCTCGAGATCTGGTTTCTCATAGATTTTTTTCGATGTATTTTGGGGCGTAGATTCCAAAAATGGAAACCATTTTTTTTTTCTTAAGAATCGTTTTCGAGATATCCCCAAAAAACCCCTTTTTCGGCACTTTTTTCATTTATTTAACTATATCTCCATGAATTTTTTTTCGACTCAAAAACGACTTTCAGTTTTCGAAAGATATTTGTATTTCCTTTCTAACGATATGCTTTTTGTTTGAATCGGATAATATTTGATGGAGTTACAAGCGCTCAAAGTTCAAAAAAACTGACTTTTTTGGTCTTTTTTAAAAATCACTAAATTTCAATTGCTCCATTTGAATGAAAAATTCCTTCTTTTTCATATTTTTAAAATTTTACAGGATAAACTATCCTTTTACAAATATTTCAAGTATAATTTGGCGGAAATCGGACAAAAAATGTAGAAGTTATTCGAGAAAACAGTAAAACACTTACGATTGTGTGTTTGTGAAGTTCTTTACTTTTATTCTCTTTTCTTTTTAGATAAAAAACGTATGTATTTTCGTTCAATTTTATTGCAAGTGTTTTACTGTTTTCTCGAATAACTTCTACATTTTTTGTCCGATTTCCGCCAAATTATACTTAAAATATTTGTAAAAAGATAGTCTATCATTTAAAATTTTAAAAATATGAAAAAGAAGGAATTTTTCATTCAAATGGAGCAATTGAAATTTAGTGATTTTTAAAAAAGACCAAAAAAGTCAGTTTTTTTGAACTTTGAGCGCTTGTAACTCCATCAAATATTATCCGATTCAAACAAAAAGCATATCGTTAGAAAGGAAATACAAATATCTTTCGAAAACTGAAAGTCGTTTTTGAGTCGAAAAAAAAATTCATAGAGATATAGTCAAATATATGAAAAAAGTGCCGAAAAAGGGGTTTTTCGGGGATATCTCGAAAACGATTCTTAAGAAAAAAAAATGGTTGCCATTTTTGGAATCTACGCCCCAAAATACATCGAAAAAAGTGTATGAGAAACCAGATCTTTTTTCTTGTAAACTAGTGATATTGAACTTTTGTGCGTTAAAGTTGATTTATGATTAAATTGCATTTTTTTTTTACAAAAATACCTTTAAAAAACTGAAATATTTTAGTGCACCATAATACTACCTACAAGTTCGCTATAGAAATTGCTTACCCTGAGTCAGTCGTACACTTTTCCAGGTATAAATTTATCTTAATACCAAAGTGACTTAGGTTACCTATTTCCCTGAATGACTTATGAGATTGGATTGTAAATTGATGCAATTTGCCATAGCACAAAAACTGTTTAGAAAAGTATTTTATTAGAGAAAAAGTTTATTAATTGGAAAAAAATGTCATTTTGATATTAACACGTGTAACGACGCAGGGCAAAACTTTGTATAGTAAACTTGTAGGTAGTATTATGGTGGACTAAAATATATACATACAACAACGACAACTTTTATTATTTTAAAATTTTTTTTTTACTTAAGCAAACGATAACTCTGAACTGAATATTAAATATGAAATTAGACTGAATATTAAAATGTAACAGTCATTATCATCAAATAGCTTGTAATTCTAGAATATAACAAATTTGTTTACATGAATTGTAATGTGAATAAAAATTAAAAAAGAAAACAAAGTCTTTTATATACCAATAAATATTTTTTAGGAACGCATATCAACATTCTTGACAATTATTTGAAGTTACAGTATAGTTTTTACGGCAGCAACACTACGTACTCCTAACCTAATGATTGTTATTTTTAAAGCAATAAACAAAATTTTAATTTTGAATCAACTTTATTGTTTACTTGTTCTTAACAGAATCTATTATCCCGCTCACGTTTTGCAAAATACTTAACACAGATAAAATACATCTACATACTCGTATGTAAAAGTGACATTTTTGTTTTCGTTTCTCAAACAGCAAAATTATTGATATCATAAATGGCTTTTCACATATGTTTTCAGACTTCTGAAAAATCGTTTATGGTGTGGACCTTCTTATATGTGCAATTATTACGATAAAGAAGATGAAGTAAAAAGATATTGTGTGCATCCAAAACACATAATTTTTATTGTAAGTGTGAGCACTCTTATAAAGCACAATGCATTTTTAAAAAAATTAGCTAACTATTTAAGGCACATATAATAGTGTTTCTTTTCCTTTGTGCACTTAATTCGACAGAATCTGTGTAAATTGACTTTTCAATTTGCTCTATAGGTAACAAATTCTCTTCGAAAACATCGTAGTTTTTTATGCAAAAATTATGAAAAATGCAGCACGATATTATGAGTTGGGGAATATATTCCGGTCGCCTGATATTTAATTTATGCAATCTCTGAAATCTTGCTTTAAGTAGTCTGAACGCCTTTTTAATTGCTAAGCGGAGTGAATAATTCACATGGTTATACGTTTTCGGCTCAGGGGTTAAATTTTTGCAGTCCATGAAAGGTGTTAATAGGTACGTCTTCAATCCATACCCTTGGTCGCCTATCAAATGCCGGTTGTCAGCAATCTGTATAGCACCTTTAATTTGAAGAACAAGTAATCTTACAAAATATTGTACTGAAAAACAAATGTCGTTTAATACCTTCGGAAATTTTTTTGAATAAATTGGATCTTCTAAAAACACAGGAATTATTAACAGAACCTGCCTCACCAGCATAGCAATCAGTAAACCTAATTTTATCATCGCAAACTCCTTGCAGCCAAACTGAGTGTACATTTTTACATTTTACGATTTAGTGACTTCCTCCAATGCATCCAATGACACCTGCGTCCAGTTGGCAACTACATCAATGCAACTTGTCATCGATTACTCAGAATCGATTGCAAAACATTGAATGTTTACACCACTGGATACCTTTGGTTTGCAATTTGTAAACAAACCAAAAAAAGGCGACATTGATCGCCATCGTTTTTTTCTTAATAAATTACTGCGCGAGTGATTTTTATTTGACATAATTGTATAATCATCAACTGGATGACACCGCGCTCTTTAATCGTCGAAGGAATCCATTTGTAAAATTTAAAAGTAAATTCAATCAAATAAAGTTTTATAAAGTTTCAATTCAGTGTCTTCATATATTTTGATTTTCCGATTTGCATAAACATTTTTGGTCCATTCGAACCGGAGTGTCATCCAGAGTGTTAAAAATAAAAATATAAAACTATTTTTTGGAGAACCAGCATCATCAGCAGCATCATCAGCAGCATCAACGTTCATCAACATCTCATCACCACCAGTATTAGCGTCCACATCTGGAACTGCAAATATTTGTCTCGACAAAACCGACATCAAAATCTCCATCGAATTCAGTACTTTCATCACCAGCACAGCAAAAAATCGACTCCAACCAAATTTGTAACTACCAGCCCTATAAAAGGATAAATTTATTTCACCGCGGGAGCACCTATTTGCCCATTAAAGGTCAGTGTAATTTTCAATTTGCAAAATTGATTCCCTTTACATATATGTATGTATTTTTGCATTTCCCAATTTGCATTTGCATAATACATATGTGCATATCCATCAGATTGGGCCTTTTAGCTGGCCTCGTTTTTTTTTTTTTTTTTTTTTTGGAGTACATCTTCCAGCCATAGTTTTTCTTGAAGCTAAGGCTATCTTGAACTCATAATAAAGGTTGTTCAATTGAAATTCAGATAGCTATTTTTTTAATTTGCATTTAAAGTAAGAAATATATGAAACTTTTCGTGTTTTTTAAAAATTGTCAATTTATTGGGTTTTTACGCTGTAGTCTAAAGACTGTTGAGTACATCTTTCAGCCATAGTTTTTTTTGAAGCTAAGGCTGTCTTGAACTCATATTAAAGGTTGTTCAATTGAAATTCAGATAGCTATTTTTTTTATTTAACTTTACATGTAACATTTTATGTTGTTTTTAACTAAAATCCAATTTTAACTATGTCTGCCTTTGAATTTTAATTGTTCCTCCTTGAATATTAATTAAAGATAGTCTTAACTTCGAGAAAAACCATGTTTGAAGAGTCTGCTCCAAAAAAAAATAAAAAAAAAAATCGAAATTGTCATCTTACCTCGACCATGGCTTCGATTTTTTTTTGAAGTGAAAACTTCTTATGGCACGTTGTGCGGCTGAGGAAAAAAGTATAAATTCGCGACACCGACCGTCATCGGGATTCCCCGCGATAGTAAAATTTGAATGTTCTCCGTCATCGGGACTCCCCGCGATAGTTAAATTTGAATGTTCTATTGTTTCTTTTAAATAAATATTGCAAGTGGAAGACAAAAAACAAAGCAGACACTAACTGACACATTCCATTCTCATTCAACGATTGTTATGCTTACATGTTTGTTTGTTTCAAATTCCGCGTTGTTGCGTTGACAAATTGAGAATGAGAGCGAGAGTAAAATTTGAATACATATTCCGTTTTAGTCTTCCATTGCATTGCCATATAAAAAGAAAACGCACATCAACGATTGTTATGCTTACATGTTTGTTTCTTTCAAATTCCGCGTTGTTGCGTTCATTGTGTCGTATCATACAATAGTGCATACTTGTGCAAGAGCGAATAAACATTTAAAAAAAGATAAGGTCAGTATAATATAACAAATATTCTTTTAGTTTAATTTGAGATATACTGCATGACGCTTACTATAATACATACTTGCTTTACAGTAATTCAAAAGCAACGTATCCCACCACTGTCAGTTTACAATGGATTCAAATATCCACTAGTACCAGACTGTCTTAAAGACTTTCCTTTGGACTTGGTAACTGAAAGGCTTACATCTCCACGGATTCCATTTATGCAAATTCGTAGGCTTAGTTTTCACTTCAGTCGGCACTCCCGGAGTGCAACCCGCCGTTTTTTTTTTTATTTTTTTTTTCTTGGAGCAGACTCTTCAAACATGGTTTTTCTTGAAGTTAAGACTATCTTTAATTAATATTCAAGGAGGAACAATTAAAATTCAAAGGCAGACATAGTTAAAATTGGATTTAAGTTAAAAAAAAAACATGGAAAGTTACATACAAAGTTAAATATTTCATTTTGCTCAAAGTGATGTGCAAAAAATTTTGTGCAATTAGTGTTGTGCAATAATTTTAAGCAATTACTTTTGCGTAAATTTTTTAATCGGTTACTTTTGCTAAGTTTTTCAATTCTGGTAATTTCATGAGTGATATTTTAACTTTTCCTTAAAATAAAACGTTTTGTTTTATAGCAAAGGTATTCAAGAAATAATTCGAATCTGATTTTAAGTTTTTTAACCCAATTTATCGCGCCGTTTTCTTAACCCGTTGTTGTATGAATCCTTGCTTTTCAAGGATTTTTAAGTATTTTCGCGACCGATTTCGTTTTTATTTTGTCCATAAAACTTTGGAAACCCACACCCATAATTACGAGTAAAATTATTGTGAGCCTAAGGTACAATTTACATATGTAACTAAAGTGAAAAGTGCGCGAAAGTGTTAAGAACAAAAACAAAATTGTCGTAAATTTTGAAAAGAAATTAAAATAAAGAAATATTGAAAATGCCAGTTATTTAATAATACGGTACAAATCTTAGTACAGTTTCGGTTCGTGCCTTTGGACCAGACCAACAGCAACCGTATTTGCGCCAATTTGGAACCTGCCGCCATTTTCTGGAATTCGGAGTTCGTCCGTTTTTCAAATTTTTTAAATAGCGGAATCAAATTTTTTTCCGTTTTTTTTGGCGCCTGTTGGAGATTTCATCCAGTTTTTCACCGAGAGCTGTGGACTCAACCTTCGTGAAGGTCGAGAAATTTTGAAAATTTGCAGTTATAATTAATTTTTTTTCCTTTGCAGCTTAATTTTTTGCATTAACTTGTAATTATTACTGTAAATTTTGAACCAAAAGCAATTTAAATGCAAACTAATTTGCTTATTTAATATTTTATGGCTTTTTATTTAATTTTCATCACCCAAGCATATTTCAACAACCATTTTTTATTTTATTTCATTTAACATTTTCGCCATTAACCCATCAACACTCATTTATTCTGATGTAGAACAAAACGGTCAAGCTATAAATATTTAAATCATAAACTATTTAATATTTGCGATAAAATAATCAATACTAAATCCTAATAAAGTGAATTAATTGACTTTCATTTGCATGTAATATTCGATTTTTACCCAGTAAATAAAATTTTGCAGATCGCGTTTTCCTAACTCAAATATTTAAAATAATTCGAATTATGAATTTATTGACGGTGTCAAATCAGTACTCGTCATATGCTTACATATTTTAATAATTACAAAATTACGTGAATTAAAATTTTCGTCATATTTAACTTATTTTAACAAATAAATTATCTCAGGAACCAATTTATTAACGGTGTAAATCAGAACCCGTTAAATTTTAAAACATTTCAATCAGTAAAAATTTCGTGATCAAGCTTTCGTGTTAAAATACAACCGTTGTAAAATTCGAATTCCGGTTAATTTGCAGTCATAGTACAATAACTTTATACGATTTTGATTTCCAAAAACTTTTTTTTTACATAATGTCTGCCCTAGACAATTTTATTCGTATTGCTGATCAGCTCGTAGAATACGAAGCTAATTTTAACGAACTTCCAAATTCCGAACAAACCGTAACCAACTTAGAAATAGAAAAGGTTGAGTTTCAGGATATCTGGATAAAATTAAAGGCTTCGTATGAAAAGTGCCTTGAAAGTTGTTCGGCACTTAAACTCTCAAAGAAAGCCAAAGGAACTGAAAAGGATACTGATGATGCACAAGAACCCATTGATGCCTCAGTCATTAAATCGAAATATCGCGATTCTCATCGAACGTTTGTACGTTGTCTATCTAAAATAACTGAAAATATTACTCGAATTAATCAAGAAAACGCTCCAAAAAATTTACGCGTAGGCTCAAATAATGAATCGCGCCATACCTCAAGTATCCATTTACTTCCATGCGATATTGATCCGTTTGCGGGTGATTACTTATCCTGGCCCACATTTAGGGATCTATTTACAGCACTTTACATCAATAATTCGCGACTCAGTCTAGTGGAAATGTTATACCACTTATTACAATTAACGCGCGGTGAAGCAAAAGATATTGTCCAAAAGGTACCCCTTACGAATGAGGGATTTAGTTTAGCCTGGGAAAATTTAAAAACTCAATATGAGAATCCGCGTATTCTCATCAACAATCAGTTGAAGGTTCTTTTTAATTTAAAACGCATTACCAACGAATCTGCTAATGCAATTAAGTCGCTCCAACGTGAAATTAATAACTCGATTTCTGTCCTTCAGCTACACCAAATCGACATAACCAATTGGGATGCAATAATTGTATACCTATGCTCCACTAGACTTTCTGAAGTCACCTTATCCTTATGGGAACAAACCATAAGCAGCAAACCATGCATTCCTAAGTGGAAAGACATGGATCAATTTTTTTTTTTTTTTTCATTCATTCATTTATTTTATCAATATAACAAACAGTATTTATATAAGTTAAGCATGAGACATGTCTAAAATAATTTATAATTCAATTTATAAAGTTACACTGATAAAATACTATATTCTGTTATTCCTAAGAATAAGTGACGAATACAGGTACTCTCTAAAAATACAAAAATTCTTATAAGTGTGGGGATTTTATTGCAGATACATATCATGAATTTAAAATAAAATTAAAGCAAGAAACAAATGTTATTTCCATAATAAAAAAGAAAAGTATTAATTTATTCTGAATGATCAAAAATTACAAAATTGAAAAAAAAACAAAAGATATAACTGAGAAAAACTATTCCTGAACACAAAGAAGACGATCAATTTCAATGAACTCAAATCTAAAAAGCCAAGATTTTACCGCATTTAAAAAAACATGTAATAAGCGTAAACTTCTGATATAAACAGGAAGACAATTGAAGAGTCTGGGTGCAGCAGATAGGTAGTAACGTAAAAAATGTTGAGAGGTATGTATTGGCACTAAAGCAAAATTTAAACTATTTGTCCTTAATTCATAAGCAGAGTACGTTCTATTCACTAAATAACCTGATCTTATGAAAAATATTCGTAATACTTTAAAAAAGTACAAATGCTTCAACGGCAGTATATTTAAATTACGGAACAACGGAAGACTGCTTGATAAACGAGCTTGACCACATATAATGCGAATGACATGTTTTTGAGTAATTAACAAGGGAGTCATTTTTGATGAGTTGGTCCCTCCCCAGCATACCAACCCATATTGGAGTTTTGATTGGAAAATAGCATAGTATATGCAAGTTAGCAATTTTTTACTACACATTTTTTTTAAATAATAAATTTGCCTAGTGGCAGCCATCAAGTATTTTTTTAAGCTACTTGAATGATCGACCCAAGACATTTTCCAGTCAAGCAATAACCCCAAATACTTAAAAGTCCTCACCCACTCAATGGTAAAACATTTGGATGAACAATTGCACATATCAAAAAATGTTTGAGGCTGATTAGAAGAACTGCAAGTATCTTTGTCAAAGGTATATTTTTCACAACGTGGGCAGTGAAACGTGAGGTTAGGAAAAGGCAACTCTTTACCAGATACATTGAAATACATTAACTTAGTTTTATCGCTTAACACAAGCTTATGAACTGCGAACCAGTGTCTCAAAATACTGATATCATGGCTGATATCCGCCATAAGGCTAAGAAGCGACGAACTTGTAAATGTGCAAGCCATATCATCAGCGAAGGCTATAACATTACTTGTAAAGTTAAGGGAAAATATTGAATTTATGAAAATTAGAAACAAGATGGGTCCAAGTACAGAACCTTGAGGAACTCCGACATTAATATTTAAATAATTACTATATTTGTTACCTAATTTCACCCTTTGAGTTCTATTTATCAAGTATGACTCAAACCAGGAATAAATAAATCCTCTAAAACCACATTTGTAAAGCTTTCCTAAAAGTATTTTGTGGTCGACAGTGTCGAAAGCCTTAGTGATGTCAATAAAAAGCGCTGCGGTTGATTTTTTCAAATTAAGACTTGAATAGATGTTATTACAAAAATTCAGGAGTGCATCTTCAGTTGACTTACCTTCACGGAAGCCAAATTGACACTCATTCAAAAAATTCGTTCTACTTAAAAATTTTATCATTCTGTTTTTTATGACCTTTTCTAATAATTTAGAAAAAACTGGAAGAATAGAAATTGGCCTGTAATTATTAAGTATTGTTTTATCCCCTTTTTTAAAAAGAGGTATAACTTCTGCTTTTTTGAGGTCTTCTGGAAAAACACCGCCAAGTATACATCTATTAAATAGGTCACAGAGGACGTCTACAATATTATAGGCAATCTTTTTAATAAATATACTGGAAAAACAATTTTCAGTGCATGAGTTAGTATTTTTTAAACTATTAATTATTTTCAACAACTCAAATGAAGATAAGGGCTCGAAAAAAAAACTTTCAGATGAGAACTGTTCTTTTGAGACGCAGTCACAATGCGTATTGTTGAGACCATACTCTGAAACCACATCATTTCCTATATTAACAAAAAAGTTGTTGAATGCATCAGCTTTCTCACTTAAACCTGTGACAGATTTTTCATCAATAATTATGTTGCCAATTTCTTCTTTTGATCTGGTTTTATTTAATATATTGTTAACGAGTTGCCACTCTCTTTTAATATCACCCTGGATCTTATGAAACTCATTCGAGTAAAAATTGTTCTTGCAGATGGAAGATTTATGGGCTATTTCCTTACAAAGCAACTTATATTGTATTTTAATATTAACATTGTTAGGTTGCCGAACCATTTTTTTAAACAATTTATTTTTTTTCTGAATCTTACCCACTAGTGATTGCGAGATCCAAGGTTTCAACCTTTTTAATTTAAAATTTTTATCTTTGACTGCCTTTGAGCAGACAGAGACATGGCTATTTAACACAATTTTGAAATTGCTAAACGCTTTAGAGGGATCTGCTTCATTATAAACGTTATCCCAGTGTTCAGACATAAGGCGACTATTTAGATCATTGAAATCAATTTTAGTTGAGTATGATTCAATAGGCACTGATTTAATAGTTGCACTCTTAACGTTAATAAAACAAAGAAACGTCATACAGTGATCAGTTATATCTAGTTTGGCAACAGAGCTACATAAAGATATGTTATTTGAATGACCACACCTCACAAATATGTGATCAATACACGTAGCAGAAGTTTCCGTTATTCTCGTAGGTAAATTAATACATGATTCAAGCCCAAATGTAGAAAGAGTCATTAAATATTTATCTACAAAATCAGATTCAATGAGTAGATTCAAATTCAAATCTCCAAGCAGAACACAGTTTTCAGAAACAACATTTGGCAGTAATGTGTTCAAATCATTTATAAACGATTCATTTAAAGAGCTGTTGTGAAATCTATAAAAACATAGAAAGGAATAGTTTTTAGTGCCAATCTTACACATAAGTATTAGCACATCGGCACTACTTAAATGAAAAGAGTCAACTACACAATCTAATTCATTGCTCACAAAAACAGCTACGCCTCCGGATGCATAGTTTTTGTTACAATTTGCAAAAAATTTAAAGCCAGGTATATTATAGAGGGATATTTCTTCTTCAAAAATCCATGTCTCTGTTAAAAAAATTAAGCTTGGCTTATTTATAAAAGAGTCCAGATTCAATATCAAATTGTCAAAATTTTTTCTCAGACTTCTTATGTTTTGATGAATTAAGTAAAAGTCTTCTTGGCTGTAAGGAACGGAGGTAATTATATCAAAGTTAACATTTTGACAGAGCGAATAATGGAAGCTTTCTAAATTCACTAAAGAATTTGAGTTTTTATTGAACATTTATAAAAAAATAAAAATCAAAATTAAAGAAAAAAGTATTGTTAGCTAAACTATTTTGTTCAAATCCTCTAGTGAATTTATAAATAATTTAGCTTCGTTTTCCTTCTTGCGCATTTGAATGGTTCCCTTAGAAATCCATAAAAATTTATAATTTCGCTCTTTTTTCAGTATTTGGCAACTTTTAAATAATTTTCTTTTTTCATAGGACATACTCTCATTAATAAAAATACTTGTTACATTTTGATTATTACCAAAAAGCTTAGAATTAAGACTCGACCTATTTTTATATTTTTCCCTCAAAACATTTTTTTTAGTAATACGCGATACAAACTTTACACATAAAATATTATGTGTCTCATTCGATGTTGAAGAACCCCTGTTATTTTTAATCTGTTTTACGAAGCAGTCATCAATTTGTTCTTGCGAAATATTCATATTGAGACCTGCAGATAAAACTTTCACAGCGCTATCTAATGCATTGTTGTGATTAACTTCTGGTACACCAGTAATTTCAATGCAATTATCAAATCTCGAGTCAGATAAAGAGTTCACTTTATTTTGCAGGTAGTCGACCCTTTCTTTAAGAACTCTTTTTTCCTCTTGCAACGATGTGATTAAAGAGAAAGCATTTTCATAAATTTTTTTTAGGTTGATTACTTCATTATAAATGATATCTAAAGTAATTTCTCTTTGTGGTGAAAGAGAGACTCCGCCAATATCGGGGCGAGCTTGTTGAGTTTGCTCTGAGTTTCTAACTGATAGATACCACACCTTAGAGACGGTGATGGATATTCATGCTCCAGTATCTGAATCGAAATCTCAATCGACTTCAAAGCCAACGCAATTACAATCATCATTCAAACCCAAACCAGCCAAATCATTTCACACCCAATTTAATGGTAATTCATCTTGTAAGCTATGCAAGGAGCCTCATCCTCTACGACTGTGCCCTCGATTTTTACAATTGAGTATAAGCGACAGAATTTCAACAATCAAGAGATTGAACTGTTGTCTCAATTGTTTGGCAGTTGTGCATCAAGTCAAGGACTGTCAAGGTTCTCACAATTGCTTTGTGTGTAAAAAGCGACACAATACCTTACTGCATATAGAAACCAATGCAATCCCATCTAATTTCCAAAATCGATCACAAACTTCAAACAATCGCAGTCGTCAATCTAATGCTTGCTGGAGCAATCCACCTGTAGAATCAAATAGGCCTTTATCAACAGATTCCGCACACGGCTCTGTAGCTCAAAATCAAATACAGTCCACCTTACCATCAATATCAGGAATTTCATCTTTGGCTCCTCCTGCTGCATCCAATTTGCAGAGCTTTTTTACATCCACTCCTAAAAATGTACTTTTAGGTACGGCCATAATACAAGTGATTCATCTTCAGGTAACTTATACTATTCGAGCGCTGATCGATCCTGCTTCTGAAGGGACATTTATGTCAGAACGACTTCGTAACCGTCTAAAATTACCCTTCAAAAATATCGATGCCCAAGTTTCAGGACTTAATGGTTCTGTTAGCGCACGCACAAGTAAAATGTGCAATCTTATAATTGTTCTTCTTTGGATTCATCTATCCAATTGTCTATAAACGCCCTAATTTTACCTAACCTTACAGGCAATCTCCCATCTTGTAATCTGAATTATAATATCATTAATGAACTGCCAAATATAGACCTTGCAGACCCGAACTTTTATCAGAGCTCACAGGTTGATCTATTGATAGGAGGTGATCTTTATCCCACTATTTTGCGTAATGGAATTCTTAGGAACATATAAGGATTTTTAATTGCTCAGGAAACCATCTTCGGATGGATACTGACTGGCCCTATATCAAATTCTCACAGCCCATCAAACAAAGTATCATTTTACACTGAAGTAGCTCTTGATCAGCAAATAGCTAAATTTTGGGAAATGGTAGAAATACCCAAAACTAAACCATTGTCCATATCTGACCAACGTTGTGAAGAATTATTCACGACTACGACTTATCGTGACCCAGAAGGTCGCTATGTAGTTAATCTATCGTTTAAAGCGGAATTTCCCAATAAATTACAATTGGGTCCCTCTAGGCATATTGCATTGGCTCAGTTTCAGCGAAATGAGCGAAATCTTTGTAGAAATCTCGATTTTAAGTTGCAATATGATAAAGTCATAAAACAATATTTAGAGTTAAACCATATGAGTGAAGTTGAGTCTGAATTCAAATCGACTACTAATTTGTATCTTCCTCACGATGCAGTCGTAAAACCGGACAGTAAAACTACCAAATTAAGGGTAGTGTTCAACGCTTCGTGTCCATCAGCTAATGGTCTCAGTCTTAATGACATTTTAAACACTGGCCCGGTGTTGCAAACAAATCTCACTACACTGATTTTAAAGTTGAGATTTTTTAAATACGTATTCAATGCAGACATTGAAAAAATGTATCGACAGATACTAGTCAATCCTACTCATACGTCTTATCAAAGGATCGTATTTAGAGATCCACCTGATAGTGAAGTTCGTGACTTCGAGCTAAAAACTGTCACCTTTGGCGTGAACTGTGCGCCTTACCTTGCAATTAGGACGCTTTTGCAACTATCTGCAGATGTTAAAGATTCACACCCTTTGGCTTCGACCATTTTGCGTCACTACATGTATGTAGATGATGTTTTAGCAAGAGCACATGACTTAACGTCAGCTCAAGAGGCTAGAAAACAAATTATAGAAGCACTTGGCTCCGCAGGATTTTCTCTTAGAAAATGGACGTTCAATTTAAAAAAGATTCTGAACAATTTACCTTTAGAGCATCTTCTAGATGTTGAATTTCTTGAAATCAATGATAAAAGCACTGCAAGAATGTTAGGAGTTTCTTGGAACGCAAAGGCTGATTCCTTCTGCTTCACTACGCAACTTCTGGAAGTCAAAACCTCATATACAAAAAGAGAAGTTTTGTCTCTAATTGCAAAACTTTTTGAACCTGCAGGCTGGCTGGCTCCAGTTGTTGTAGTTGCAAAAATTATTATGCAACAGGTCTGGTTAGACAACACTGATTGGGATGAGCAACTTAAGCCATTAACTCTTCATAATTGGCACAAGTTTGTGTCAAATTATAATTATATCAATTTGATCAACATCCCTAGATGGATAAATTTTGAACTTGATTCAAAAATCGAGTTTCATGCGTTTTGTGACGCATCAGAAAAGGCCTATGCGGCTACTATATATGTTCGCATTGAAAATATAAACAAAATGATCTCATCTCATTTACTTGTGGCCAAATCAAAAGTTGCTCCAGTAAAAAGCGTATCTTTACACCGATTAGAATTGTGTGGAGCTGAACTTTTATCGAATCTTTTCGATTCAATAATTCCTCAGATGGAAGTAGAATCATATACGAAGTTCTTCTGGACAGATTCTACGATTGTATTGGCATGGTTAAACAAACCACCATGTACTTGGTCCACTTTTGTTGCCAACAAGGTTTCAAAAATAATTCATAAAGTTGGCTGCGATAATTGGGCACATATAGAAACCCATGAAAATCCTGCCAATCTAGCAACCCGGGGGCTATCCCCTTCAGAATTAAAATCAAACAGGCTTTGGTGGCATGGCCCTTCTTGGCTTTTCAATGAAAAATCGTCTTGGCCTGTGAGCTTACCCAAAGAAAACTTAGAAACATTGGTAGAAATAAAATCTGTCAAGGCTAACTTTGCTAGCTCGTCTTATAATTACCACATCTTAGAAAGATTTTCATCATTACCTAAAGCTTACCGAGTAGTTTCTTATATTTTTAGGTTTTTTAAGCACACTCATCCGAAATCGCGTTCTTTGCGGACCGATTGTAAGTCCCTAGCTATCTCGTCAGACGAGATAAAATCTACAAAAATATGCTTAATAAGGTTAACGCAAATTTTATACTTTTCAGTAGAATATAAGGCCTTATTAGAAAAAAGACCCATTGAGCAAAAAAGTACAATCTTAGCTCTAAATCCATTTATTGATAAAGATCAAGTTATGAGAGTCAATGGCCGTCTGTCTGCTTCACATGCACTCACTTATAATGAACGACATCCAATACTTTTGTCATATGGTTGCAGGTTTGCTAGGCTTTTAGTAGAATTTACCCATATTTTATCAATCCACGGTAGAAATCAATTAGTTCTCCGACTTCTTAGACAAGAGTTTTGAATAATTAAGGTTAAAAACCTCATCAAGACTTGCATTCATAACTGCAAGGTTTGCGTTATCCATCGCAAGAAGTATCAAACTCAATTAATTCCTGCTCTGCCGCCAGAAAGGACCTCACTATCCCGACCATTTACAATCACGGGTATGGATTTCGCTGGTCCTTTCGATATAAAAAACTACACTGGTAGAGCCTGCCTTATAACAAAAGGTTACGTTTGTATTTTTATTTGCTTTGCTACCAAAGCAATTCATTTGGAAGCTACCAGTGACTTATCGAGCTCTGCCTTTTTGGCAGCATTCGATAGGTTTGTATCGCGTCGTGGTTGCCCATCTAAATTATACTCCGATAATGGAACCAACTTTGTCGGAGCAGAAAAGGTACTTTTAAAAGACTTTAAAGCGTTTTTAGCTCAATCACATGATGATGTTATCGCTAAGTATGGTTTTCAGCGTATATCTTGGCATTTTATGCCAGCAGGTGCACCCCATATGGGAGGTCTCTGGGAGGCTGGAGTAAAAAGCTTCAAAGCTCATTTTAAAAAAGTTACAGGCGACATGAGATTCACATTCGAAGAATGTCTCCTCCTCACTCCTTTCTCGGATTGAGACATGTTTGAACTCAAGACCTTTGACTTCATTGTCAGAAAATCCATCTGACCTAGCTCCTCGAACTCCTGGGCACTTCTTGGTGGGCGGTACACTACTATCACCTGCGGAACCGGAACTCCCAAATACAAAAATTTCGTACCTTAATCGATGGCAAAAATTAAAGGCCGTGTTCCAAATATTTTGTGCTCGATGGAAAGACGAGTACTTATTAGAACTTCAAAAAAGATATAAATGGAAAAATCCACAGGAGAATCTTAAAGAAAACTCGATGGTAGTAATTCGCAGCGAAAAGCTTTGCCCCAGTGAATGGCGTTTAGGTCGTATTGGGAAATTATATTTCGTAGCCGATATTCGTGTTCGCGTCGCGGATCTAAAAACTCAGAAGGGTGTAATAACTCGCCCAATCTCAAAATTGATGGTGCTTCCCACTGCACAGTAGGCGTGAACTCATCTATCATAAGATTTTAGCTCATGTTAGTAATCTGACGTGATTACTAATCTCATTTTCGGGTCTTCTTTAAATAAGCTAGGCTCAATTTAACTAACACACAAATATACATACGTTTTCTATTTTTATTGTATTTTTTCATATAAGTAATACTGATCTTTGCAACCTGCAAAACAATTACCCTTTTTTCGTCGTAATGAGCTTGCCCGGAGCTCCGCGTATTTTTCCGCAGTTTTTGTGTAATAGAGCAAAGTTCCCATACCCTCATCAGAGCCCAACCAGCGTGGTGGGTGAATAGTTCTGACTAAGGTCAGAACGTGCGGAAATGTGGTCTATCCACAAATCTGAGAAATGGGAGTCTCCTCTACACAAGCGGTACGTGTCTTGCGAGGTGCCCATCCGAGCCTAACCAACCGGGCTGGTAGGTAAAAAGTTCTCAGTTGCCGGCTGGAACGTGAAAGCCTATGGCTATAACTCGCTCACAAAGCAAAATGTCTTTTGTGTCATCAGCAAATTGATACGTGTCTGTGCTGTCCTCACTTCATTCTCACCATCATATCATAACTACTTTCTATTTCATTTCATACATATAGCCATCATGCTAGCAAATCACCGCTCAATAGTTCGGTTTGGGTGCTATCTTTGCCGTAATTGGCATGGATTGCGCAGTTGTCCTCGCTTCCTGGTTCTTAATGTTGAGGAGCGATGGGACCTGATTTTGCAAGGAAAGGTGTGTACTAATTGCTTAGCCATATCACACACTAAGCGAAGGTGTCACAGTGAAGTGAGATGTCGATACTGTGGTCAAGATCATCACACTTTATTGCACGCAAGTCGAATGCTAACCATACAGTCACGAGATGAACAACTATATCAGTCAGCTGAGAGAATTTTCACTGTCACTGAAAAAGAATTCAAACCCACTGCCATTGTTGAAATAAAGGACAGAAATAACATTTACACAGTGCGAGCTTTGCTGAATCCTTGTGCGAATAGCTGGATACATGAAAGTGTGGTGAGAAAATATCGCCTTCCCACTACGAGATTGCTTGGCGACTACGCCAGTTCATTTACTGTGCTCTCTAAAACCGATCCTCTGGTACGGGTACGATTAGTTGCACGCATCGACACAGATGACCATCCAAGCACTCCATCAATATCAGCAGATCCGAAGGTAGCAGATTCATTCACAAATATGATTCTAGCTGATCCTCGCTTCTACCAAAGTGCACCCATAGCCCTGCTTCTCGGATCCGAGATATACCCGTGGCTTATGCATCAAGGGATAATCCAAACACCAGGACATCCATTCGCCCAGAGGTCAGGGTTCGGCTGGATTTTATCCGGACCATGCCGATTACGTTAATTTTCTTTTTACATTTATATTAACCATTCTTTTTTTTTTAGTATGAAAATCCTATTTTAATCTTTAACTGTAACTTATCCCCTGTTACTATTAAGCACATATAAGTCAACCTCTGAAGCTATATTACAAAACAAAATGAACTGATAAATTTTGAATTGAATTATAATAAAGTTTTTGCATTGAATCATGCTTCTTTTCATCTGACCTAGGCAGACTTCATTTTGAACAAAATTTCTGATTCTGTTATTTTCTTTTCATGTACCGAGGAAAATATGGAATCGAGTTGCAGTCAATCCTGAAATCAAGTCGACGATAATCCTGAAATTGAATTGCAGAAAAATCTTGGAATTAAGTAGCAGAGATCCTGGAATGAAGTAGCAGAGATCCTGAAATTTAAGTAGTTGCAGATAATCCTGCAAGGTGGGCGGCAATGTCCAGGTGGCAACTACATCAATGCAACTTGTCATCGATTACTCAGAATCGATTGCAAAATATTGAAAGCTTACACCACTGGATACCTTTGGTCAAAGAAGTAGTATCTACTTCTTTGCTTTGGTTTGCAATTTGTAAACAAACCAAAACAAGGCGACATTGATCGCCATCGTTTTTTTCTTAATAAATAACTGCGCGAGTGATTTTTATTTGACATAATTGTATAATCATCAACTGGATGACACCGCGCTCTTTAATCGTCGAAGGAATCCATTTGTAAAATTTAAAAGTAAATTCAATCAAATAAAGTTTTATAAAGTTTCAATTCAGTGTTTTCATATATTTTGATTTTCCAATTTGCATAAACAACCTGAGAAAATAGATTTTGCAAAATTAAAAAAAAAACCAAATATTACCGTTTATAAAAGTCGTCTCAGTGTATTTATTTTCAATTCGATATATTTGCGGGATTGAATTGATATGTTAAGGCTGTGTATTTTCTGTCTCAATATTTTGAGTAACTAATCATTTTTAAGAGACTTTCAATGAACTACAGTCACTTTTAAAGTTAAAAATATTTCATATAATTACTTCAATTTATATATAACTTAACAATTATTTCTATAATATTGAATAGTTATGCACAAGCAAATATATAAAATCCATTTACATTTTCGTCTAATTGTGATTTGTTTACAAATGCACATGCCGAAATGTCAAACTTTTATAGCAATAATGACATATATCCATCTCGCTCATTATGGCAAAAAATCTGTGAAATTTGATGAGATAAGTTCAAGAAAAATCACATGGAAATTGGGCTTTAATCCTTGTCGATTGATTGTTCTAGGCTGTTACTTTGCAATAAACATTAAATCCATGTGAATGAGAAATAAGAACGGTCCCAAAATAATGACTTGTAGGACAATATTATTTTATTAATATCTTTTATTTCACTTTTGACATTCCCTTCTTCCGATTCGATAAATAATTCTTTATTAAGTTCAGACATACACCCCTAATTTCTGTTTAGACATTGAGTCAAGGGATTTTTGAAGTCTAACAACAAGACTTCAACTAGCCTATGTGTTTAAGCATAGGCTACATAGGCTGTAGCCTATCTGTTCTAAAGCATTAATTTTTAATTGGACAAGAAAAAGTCAGTAACTGCTTCAATATCGGAAGCGTGTACATGCACCTTAATTGGATATCGACTAATATATCTACATGCGTTGTTAACTCTGGTACCGTTGTCTTTTTTGACAGTTCGTGTCACCACTACCACTTTATATTGAGCAGAAGCAATGCCAATCAAGTCTCTGATATTAAATTTGATGGAATCAAACTTAAAACTACAATAAAATAATACTAAGTAAATTAAAACTCATGTTCATATTTTTCGTGAAATTTATTACCATGCACCGCCAGCTTACTAATCGCCATAGAAAGAAACAGTAATTTCTACCTCTGGTAGTTTTTATGGTGTCAAAATGTTTGTATGCTCAAGAGCTTTCATATGAGAACAGGTGTTTTCGAATTTTTTTTTAAGGAAATGGCGACCATAAAACGGCGCCTATATATAGATATCTATGTACAAATAGGCAGTTGGTAAACAGCCATAATCATAATCGCTTAATTTTTTTATTTTGTAGAAACGTGTATACTTTTTTATTAATGGTAGGTAGTGCCACGCCCCTAACGGAAAATACGTTGCCACGGCTAAACTAATTGACCGATTTCAATAAAATTTGGTTTGGAGATAGACTGAACCATAAGAAAAGTAATTAGAAGCTCTGAGTTCTTAAATGGGCCGTGGCATTGCCCTTAATAGGAAAAAACCGCAGATTCGCTTAACCGCGTCATCGATTTTGATAAAGCTTTGTGCGGAGCTAGATTGAATCCTGAGTAAAGATATTTCTCTTGAGTGGGAGGTGCCACCCCTCTAATAATTCACATGGAACGGACACCACGCAAGACTTATAAATATAAAAGGCGCTTATAAAGTTATATTACTTCAATTTAGAATGAATATTTAGGGTGGTCCTCAAACAAAAATATTTTTAAAATCGCATTTTCTTGAAGGTTGGTTCATCGATTCACATGGAACTAGCACCGAGTGGTCCTTATACTCAGGGCCATTATTAAGCTTTATAAATTTTATTTAGGGTGGTCCTCATACAGATATATTTTTAAAATGCTTCCTTTTTCCACAATAATTGTTTTAAGTGTTTTTATTTCCACTGTGCTATCGAGGGTTCTAAACAATATTCTATCTATGTACGTACCCACTCGACATGAAACGTTTCTGAAATCTTTCAGAAACCTTTCACATGAAACCTTACATCTTTCAAAAACGTTTCTGAAAGGTTTCATTTTCACTTCAGAAAGCTTTCTGCAAAGTTTCAATGTCCGCATTTTTTCTTTCATTTGAAACGTTTCTAAAACGTTACAGAAACCTTTCAACAGGGGGAATGAAAAAAATTATTATGTCACCGGGAAAAATTTATTATTATTGGTTCTTGTTTCCACGTCTTTGTGGTGCAGCCAGCGGCTACACACATAACGCCCTATCTTATATTTTTATATGATTTGTTATTACCCACAACTTCCCCGTTAATATTTTTACTGACTTATTAGATGAATTTATTTCTTGTGACGTTTATTGCTTTATATTGTCAATCAATCACACACAGAGTTCATTCATATTTTGACACATCATCAAAGCAAAGAGGCAGCCAGGCAACATTCATATAGTTCATTACTATGCTTCTACAGTTGATGTCATATACAGTCTGTCAAGTAATTGTTTGCAAAATAAATTATGCAATACAATTATTTTTTTTATCTATATCTATACTATTATATAAAGAGGTAAGGTTTGTTTGTTTGTTTGTATGTTCAGGGTAATCTCTGAAACTACAAAACCGATTCCAAAAATTCTTCTACTAATAGAAAGCTTCGTTTCTTGCAGGAAACTGGGTAATAAACCAACTCATGCGTCTTTTAAAATAACAGTGGCATCTTCTCATGTTTCTGCCATTCTTAAATCTAAAGCTTGGGTGGATAATATCTATATTTCAGAATTTAAATCGAAAAAAATTATAAAACTTCACGTTCCAATTCAAAAAACTGGAACAGCTATCCCTTTACTATAAAAATGTAAGGGGTTTGCGTTCCAAGACGCAAGATATCTTTTTATCAACTCAGAATTTCTCTGAGGATATTATCGTGTTTGCCGAAACTTGTTTAAACAACAGTTTTCTCAATAGGGAAGTTTTTGTTAATAGTTTCCATGTTTTTAGAAGAGACAGACACTTGGAAGATCTTTCTTCTGTTGGTGGAGGCGTCTTAATAGCTATAAAAAATCATTTAACCAGTTCATTAGTTGAAATTGCCTGTGCATCTAATATTGAACTGTTATGTGTTAAGGTTACACATTGTAACTCTAATTTATACATTCTTAACACTTATGTTCCTCAAAATAGTAACGCAGATGTCTACGAACGTCTTTCGATAGCCGTAGAATATATTATTAATGAACTAGACACTAATGACGACATTTTGTTGTTAGGTGACTTTAATCTGCCTGACCTAAAATGGACTCCTTCGGACGATGGTACATATTTTTATTCATCTTGTCCAAAAACTCGACAACAACAAATTTTTGTTGACGAAATATTTTCAAATTTACAACAAGTAAGTTGTATAACTATTTGCCACGGACGACAACTTGACTTAGTCTTGGCTACAAATATTAGCAATGTTGTTGTAAGAAATGCTATCCATGCTCTGTCTACCGTAGATTCCTACCATCCACCTTTGAGTATTGTGTACCAATCTGACAATGAAAATTTGACTAATGCATGTTCATCCATTAATATTTAAGAATTCAATTTTAAAAAAGCTGACTTTTTAAAATTGAATGAAAATTTAAGAAATAAATTAGACGACTTACTCACTTTTTTTAATAAAAATGCATCTGATGATTGCATTAAATTTTTCTATGGTGAACCTTTTTCTGCCATAGCATTGTCGGTTCCATATACAAGGAAGTACGTTAATAGTTCCTCGTACCCCTGGTATACAAAGGATTTGAAAAAAGTTCGCAATGGCCATAATAGGGCATCGAATAAATACGTTTGTAGCCAGGGCCGTAATGACCTTGTTGCTTATCAGCGACTGTTTCTTGAATTTAAAGATATGTCAGCTTTGGTTTATTTTGAATAAAATTAGTCTGAATGTTCTTCATGACCCCAAGAATTTTTGGGGTTTTATTAATTCTAAAAAAAAATCTGACGAGTTTCCATCTGAGTTTAAAACAGCGACCCACAAATTACAGCCGGGTTGTTTGCTAATTTGTTTAATGAATCATTTCCTCCGGATTTATTTAGCCCTGAAATCAACTATTTTGAATATATGGATAACGACCCTTTAGTTTCGGTTAATGAGATATCTTTCTCTTCTGACCTCATAGAGAAATATATTTCATCTGTTGATGATGACTTCAACTCCGGGCCGGATGGTATTCCTGCGACAGTTTTAGTAAAATGCAGCTCTGTGCTGAGTCAGCCCCTCAGTATTTTATTTAATAAATCAATTCAAGAAAGCTATTTTCCTAAATTTTGGAAAAATGCATATATTAGCCCCATTTTCAATAAAGGGTGTAAAATGATGTTTCAAACTACAGGCCCGTGGTTAAGGTGTTCCACAAGGAAGCCACCTGGGGCCGCTCCTGTTCATTTTAGCAATTAATGACGTTACACATGTTATTAAAAACTCGCATCAATTTCAATTCAATTCAATTCAATTTTTATTTATCAATAAAATAACATTAATTTAACAGGTATTCAGTAATAACAAATTTCTCTTTTAAACATTGATAAAAACTGCAATCTGTTGCTTAAAAAAAAACAAGTAGTGAATGCAGTTAGGCTTACGACTAAAACCTTAAATTAATTAAAACACAAAATTTATTTAAACATACGAAGCGTGGGGGCTTCAGTTTGAAATGCATATACAAACACAATAAATAAATAAGCAATAGCATTAAACATAGCGAAAATCGCAAAAAAAAAAGCCAAAGGAGAAAAAAAAAATACAAGATTTTTGGGATTTAATCATACCAAAACACGAAGAAGTCTATCGATATCTCTAAACTCAAGATCAAATATCCATGATTTAGTCTCTTTAAGAAAAACTTGTTTATTTCGTACACATCTAATGGAATCAGGAAGACTATTGAAAAGTCTGGATGCAACCGATAAATAATAATTTAAGAAGTGCGTAGTGGAATGGTTTGGTATGGTGGCCAAATTTAAATTATTTGCTCTAAGTAAATAGACCGAGTAATTTCTGTTAACTAAATAACCACATCTATTAAAAAAGACTTTCAAAACTTTAAAAAAGTATAAATGCTTTAAGGGTAGAATTTTCAGATTACGGAACAGTGGAAGACTTCTTTCAAGACGATGTTGTTTACATACTATGCGAATAATATGTTTCTGAGCCAACAACAACGGATTTATTTTGTATAAATTGGTGCCACCCCAGCACACTATACCATATTGCAACTTGGAATTGAAAATACCATGATAAAAACAAACCAGTAACTTTTTCTTGCAGTATTTTTGTAAAAGATACAATTGACGAGTAGCACCCATCAAATATCTTTTTAGCGTAGATGTGTGGTCACTCCAGCACATTTTCCAATCAATTAAAAGACCAAGATATTTGAAAGATTTCACCCATTCTATGGCAAAGCATTTTACACAGCAGGTACGTTCATCAAAGTAAGTTTGTGTCGCATTGGAAAAGGCACAAATAGTGTTATCTAGTATGTATTGCTTACATTCAGCTGCATGAAAAATGGGGTTGCAAAAGTGAATTTCCCTGCCTGAAACATTAAAGTACATAACTTTAGTTTTATCGCTTAAAACAAGTTTATGCATTGAAAACCAATGTCTTAATGTATTCAAATCATTATTCATGTCAGCATTTAGGCTTAGTAATGAGTCACTCGTATACGTACACGCCATGTCATCAGCAAAAGCTATAATGTTACTATAAAAGTGTTGGTCAAAAATAGAGTTTATAAAAATTAGAAAAAAGATGGGTCCGAGGACAGAGCCTTGTGGTACACCGATGGTTATGTTTAAATAATCACTATACTGATTTTCTAATTTAACTCTTTGACTTCTGTCACTTAAATAGGATTTAAACCAATTGTGAATAACACCTCTGAAGCCGCATTTATAGAGCTTATCCAAAAGGATTGAATGGTCAACTGTGTCAAAGGCCTTTGTAATGTCAATGTACAAAGCTGAAGAAAATTTTTTTTGACTAAGACCATTGTTTATATTGTTGCAGAAATTCAAGAGGGCATCCTCAGTAGACATACCTTCTCGGAAGCCAAATTGACACTTGCTCAAGTAATTTATTTTGTTCAGAAAATTTAACCTCCGTTTTTTAATGGCTTTTTCAAAAATTTTTGAGAATACTGGAAGTATGGAAATTGGCCGAAAGTTATTGAGGAGCGTTTTATTACCTTTTTTAAATAATGGAATAATTTCAGCTTTTTTAAGCTCACTCGGAAAAATGCCTGCAAAAATACTCTTATTAAAAATAGCACAAATTACGTCAGCAATATTTAGTGCAATCAGTTTGATAAAACCATTAGAAAAGCTACTTTCAGTCCTAGAGTTAGAATTTTTCAAAGACATAATTGTTTTAAATATTTCATAAGATGAGATGGGCTCAAAGAAAAAGCTCTCAGAGTATACCTTTTCCTTTTTTAAACAGTCACAGGAATTACTACTCAAACCATTATCAATAACAACATCGTTGCCAATTTTGGCAAAAAATTCGTTAAAGGCATTGGCCTTTCCAATAGCGCTTGAGACAACCTTATCATTTACAATTAGATTACTAATTTCCTCATTTGTGGACGTTTTATTTAATAAAATATTGACAAGTTGCCACTCTTTTCTTAAGTTGCCTTGTAAATTAGCGAATTCATTAGCATAGAAGTTATTTTTACAATTGGTAGATTCTATTGCTATTTCTTTGCAGAGTTTCTTATAGTGAATCTTGATATTTATATTGGCAGGATTTCTTTTACTTTTTTTATAAACTCTATTTTTAAATTCAATTTTTTCTAATAATTCTATCGATATCCATGGCTTCAGCCTCTTGAATCTTTTGTTTCTATTTTTTAACTGAGCAGTGCAAGCGCAGACATGATTTGTTAGAGTGTCATTAAATAGCTTAAATGCTATGGACGGATCTGCTTCTTCATAAACACTATCCCATGTTTCATAGCGAAGGCGGTAATTCAATGCAATAAAATTAGTTTTTTCATGGAAAGAGATACTGTCACTAGATTGGTTTTTAGGTTTTTCAACGTTTTTGAGACAAAGACACGTCATACAATGGTCAGTAATATCCAATTGTGCTACAGAGCTACAAATTGAAGTATTGTTTGATCGCCCTAACCGTACAAAAATGTGATCAATGCATGTTGCAGAAGTTTCCGTTATTCTTGTAGGCTGATTTACACATGATTCAAAACCAAATGATGAAAGAAGCATTAGATATTTATCGGAAAATTCTGTCTCTATTAACAAATTCAAATTCATATCACCAAGCATTATAATGTTTTCAGACCTGTCACCCAGCAATAAAGCATTCAAATCACTTAAAAAAATTTCGGTTGTAGAGGAGTTGTGAAAACGATATATGCAATATAAGGAGTACTTCTTATTATCTAAAAGACATTTTATATTTAAAATATCTGCACTTGAAGAATTAAAAGAACAAAATTCACAATCATATTCCTTTTTCACAAAAACCCCAACACCTCCAGAAGCATAGTTGTTGTTACATTTGGCAAAGAACTTATATCCCGGTAAGTCAAAAAGCGAAGTTTCTTCCTGAAAAATCCACGTTTCAGACAAAAAGACAAAATCAGGCTTATTAACGAAATAGTCGATATTTAAGGTCAAATTATCGAAATTCTTTCTTAAGCTTCTGATATTTTGGTGAATCAAATAAAAACCATTGGCATAGGTTGGAGTTGAGGATATGGTATCAAAGGAAACATTTTCACAATGCGTAAAAGGAATATTACCAAAATTCACTGAAGGCTCAGTATTTACATCAAACATATTTTACTACAATTTGTCTCTAACTAGAAATTTTCTAAATTATTCTTTTCAGATCCTCCATTGCATTTATCACAATTACATCATCATTTTCCCTCCTACGCATTAGAACCCTTCCATTCCTATACCAAAGAAACTTATAATTTTTCTCCTTCTTTAACTTGCGACAGACATTAAATATTTTTCTACTTTCATTCGACATAATTGCATTTATATAAATTAAGCTTGAATGAGAGCTGCCAAAAATTTGTGAGTTTAAGTTTTTTCTGTTAATATATTTTTGTTTAACTATTTTTTTCTTGGTTAAACCAGATACAAATTTAACGCACAATATTGGAGAAGTCTCATGATTTGCTTCTGCATCGCTTACTTTCTTAACATTTTTTACGTAACAGTTGTCTAATTGCGCTTCAGTAATGTTGGTGTTAAGACCAGTCGAAAATACTTTAAGCGCGCAATCCAGAGCATTGTTATTATTCAGATTTGGGATACCAACAATTTCAATGGACTTATCATTTTTTTCTTGCTGCAAAAAACGGACTTCTCTTTCCAATATATTTACTTTGTTAGTGAGAAATTTATTTTCCTCTTGTAAAGAGCAGATCAAAGAGAGAGAAGCAGTGTGCATCTCTTTTATCGCAATTATCTCTTTGTAGATAATTGCAAGCGTTATCTCTTGCAGTTCTGGTTGATGTTGCTGATTGTCATTTAGACATGAAGTTGTAGCTTGTAAAGCTTCCATTTGTTGTGTTTCTAAGTTAGATGCAGTTTTATCGTTTTGTTCTATCAAAGTCTGTTGATTTAGTTGATGTTTGGAGGCTGTTTTATGCTGTCGTGGTTGTGTTGAAGTTCGAGGTGAAATTGTGATATTTTCTATTCCTTATTTGCTGGTTTATGCTGCTGTTGAGTTGTTATTTTGTTTTCTATTGCTGTGGGCTGGTTTGTCTCTTCAATATTTTGGCAATTTTCTTTCATCTGTTGATGGACTTCAGACGAATGACTCATTGCGTCGGGCATAGCAGAGACTTGTTGCATAGATTTGCGACGAAGTGAGTTGCATTTCTCGCACCTATACTTTATGCTGCTATTGCAAAAGTAACTTATTTCGGTTATACTTAAATTAACACACGCGCCGTGAAAATAATTAAAGCAGTCACCGCAAGTGATTTTAGAACAATCACTTCTTTCTATTTTTTGTTTACAAACTGTGCAATTTATTATTAATTATGACCTAACGACGAGCTTAGAAAAGTACGTGTGCACCCCACGACAGTACGTACCGAACGTGTTAGTATATGCAGATGACATGAAAATTTACAGGAACGTAAAAGGGGTTGGTGACATTTCTCCACTTCAGTCTGACTTAAAATCCTTTGAAGTTTGGTGTTCTAAGAATAACTTACATCTTAATCCTGATAAATGCCAAGCTATGATTTTTACCAGGAAGAAAACTATTGTGGAATTTGATTATAAATTAAAAGATAAAAATATTTGTCGTGTCGATATAGTCAAAGACCTAGGTATATATTTTGATACTAAGTTGACTTTTAATGAGCATATTAATCAAATTTGTAAAAAATCCTCATCTCTGCTTGGCTTTATTAAGAGGTGGGCAAAAGGATTTAATAGCCCTTTAGTAACGGTGACTTTATATAATACAATAGTGCGCCCTCACTTAGAGTACGCTAGCCAAGTATGGTCACCATTTTATAATATTCATATAAATAGAATTGAAAGAATTCAAAAAAATTTTATGCGTTTTGCTCTCAATGGCTTAAATTGGATTGACCCTATAAGCCTTCCTCCTTAAGAGGATCGTTTAAAGTTATTACATATGCAGTCTTTGAGCTCGCGTAGAAATATTTCGGATATACTTTATCTGCATCAACTTGTAACTGGGTCTCTTGCTGCACCAGAGCTTCTTAACTATATACATTTTAATAGTAATCGGAGGAGTACTCGTAACTCCTATCAATTATTTTATCAACCGGTTAGTAGAACTAATTATATGGCTACAGCTCCTTTTAATCGCATGACAACTCTTATTAATAATTGCGAAGTTTATAACATTAGCTTGTCAAAAGGTCAACTCAAGCTTAGACTGAAAACTAACTGTAGCTAAATTTGTAGCTTAATGGTGGTGTGAATTTTTTTTGTTTGTGTTGTCCGAGCCCCACAGCATGCTGGGTAAATTTTTTCTAACATTTATTCCTTGGACCACGTAAATTTATACATATAATTATTTTAATATCTATATGTCTATTTTTACATGGTGTGAGTGGGTATGTTGAGAAAGTGCGATAAAGCTAAGAAAAAATCATTAAATAAATAACAAATTAATGTGCATGATAATTTTTTCTATTCCATTATTTATTGAATAAGCTTTTTACTTGGTTTAAAGCTTCAATGCTAAGAAGGCTATAATAGCTGTAGTAGCTAAACTCTATTATTATTATTATAAAGCTACACTATTCCTGAGTAACATGGGATGTATTTTATTTTGATAAAAGCAAGGGGCGTGGCACTTTACATGCAATTAAAACCTTTAACTCGCTATATCTTGGTTCATATGATAGCAAGAGTCTTAAAATTCGGTGTCAGGATGCACATAGCCTTCTCAAAATATGAACGGGACTAGACACCAGGGGCTATAAAACTTTAATTTAGGGTGGCCCTCATACGCAATTATTTTTAAAATATCATTTTTACAAAGACCACTTAATCGGTTCACATGGAATTTACACCACCTGTCTCTTATATTAAGACGCATAGCTAAGGCGATGAAACTTTTATTTAGGGTGCCTCTCATACACAAATATTTTAAAAATAGTGATTTCACAAAGACAGGTAAATCGATTCTCATGAAACTTACACAGTATAGCTTTTATATTAAGGGGCACAGATTAGATTGTAAAAATTTTATTTAGGGTGCATACTTAGGGTGGCCCTCATACAAAAATATTTATAAATATCATTTTCTCGAAGACCGCTTAGTCGATCCTCATGGAATTTACTCCACATTGCTTTTATATTAAGAGGCGTAGCTAAGGCTTCAATACTTTTATTTAGGGAGCATATTTAGGGTGGCCTTCATACAAATATATTTTTTAAACATAATTTTCTCGAAGATCGTTTAATCGGTACTCATGGAATTTACACCACGTGGCTTTTATATAAACAGGCACAGCTTAGAATAGAATGGGTGATGCCACGCTCCCTTATCTAAAAGAAAATAAGATTCATCACATCTTATCAACGATTTGATGCAGATAAATGAAACTTGGTACATATATAAGGGGTAGAGAAAGAAATATGATTCAATGAAAAAAATGGGCGGTACCACGCTTCCATATGAGAAAAAATCAACTTTTTTACGTATCAACAACTATTTGACGCAGATGGATAAGACTTGGTACATATGTTTCTTATAGTTTATAAAAATTTCTTAACATAGTTTGGTTTGGAAAAAATGAGATACAAATTCAATAATCCTAAGCCCAAAAACTTATTGGATCTATTCCAAGAAGGATACAAGCCATGATTGATATTCATGGTGGACACATTAAGTATTGAAGTTTTTCTTATAAGTTAATTAGTTTCTTTATATGTATGTTCCTTGCATTTTGCAAAGAATTATTTGACACCATGAAATGGCTAGTGTTTTTATATTTGTTCCATAAAATTCTGTTTTTGATTACATTAAATATTTTTTTTGTTATTTTCTAATAAGGAATGAGTAAGGGAATAGCTTACAAAAAAAAATAAAATTGAACTAAGTTTGTCTTTGTCTTCTTTGGTGTTCATGGTTGTTTTTATTTTTTCTTGTATGCGTAAGCTCTCAAGAGCATACCGTCGTACCAAGTTTTGTTAAAGTCAGCTGAGTGTCCCATTTCTAAAGCGTGTTGTGCTAGGGCTGTGTTGGTTTTTTGTTTCTTGATGTCGGCTTAATGCTCTGTCATACGTGTTCCTAGCATTCTCTTAGCATATGAGCTAAAACAAATCACGGAAAAAATCACGCTTGAAAAAGACGACCTTCTAATTTCTTTTGATGTGGTATCACTCTTTACTAACATCCCAATACACTTAGCGATCAGGACTATAATGAACAAATGGAACATAATTAAACAAATCACTAAAATATGAAGATCACAATTTCTAAAAATCTTAAGTCCATAATTATAGACGAATTAGAAGCAGGTGTTAACGACTTAGAGTGCATTTTAAAATTAACACCATGTTAAGTCTGTCATAGTCGACTTAAATCCTGGTTTTAGGCTAAAAGCACGTTCTAAATTTAAAAGCAGGACAAAGTGCTTTTAAATATTTAAAGGTAGTTTTAAAGTGACATTTGATCTGAAAATTTTGTAATAAATAATTTTCTAATAAAGAAAAATTCACAAAACAAGAAAAAAACTTATTCAAGAATTAAATCTTAACCTAAAAATATTTCAAATATAAAAAAAAATTAATAATATGTTTCGTAACCAAAGAATGTTGAGGGACTTCGACATTATGGATGACATTACCGGCATCCGAAACAAAAATATTTATAAGGAGTGCTACGAACCATTCGAGCTGGATGAAGAACAATTTTATTCCCGGTACCGTCTGGATAAAAATGCAGTGCGATTTTTGATCAGCATATTAAATATAGAAGAATCGAGGAATAACAGGGGACTTCCGATTTCAGCCAGCCTGCTGGATCTGACAACATTGCGTTTTTTGGGAAGGATTGTCCATCAAAGTGACATAGGTTTGTCATACTAATTGAAAATAACGCAAGCGCTATTTTTGTTGAATAATTAATTTTATTATTTTAAGGTGACCTCCATGGAATGTCCCAATCCACCGTTGGGAGGGTTATTAAAAGTGTTTCAAAAAAAATTGCTCTTTTGTTGCCACTTTTCATTAAATTTCCTTCAAATAATCATTTGAGTGAATTAAAAGCAACTTTTTCGAAATTGCTAGATTTCTTGCAGTAATTGGTGCCATAGACTGCACGCATGTCAAAATAAAATGTCCGGCAAAAAAGTTGGCCCTCTAATGGCGGAGCATTACCTTAACAGGAAAGGATTTTACTCCTTGAACGTGCAGGTTATATTTTTGAATGCATTTTAGCTTACTTTATTTATTGTTATTTAATGCAGTAGATTGTATGTGATGCAGACTGCAAAATTTTAGATATAGTTGCAAGATCTCGCGGATCAAAACACGATGCTCGGATTTGGAACAACTGCCAATTAAAAATAAAATTGGAAGAGACCAAAAATGAGCACAATGGAGTACTAATCGGTGACGGAGGTTATCCTATGTCACCAATAATGCTGACACCAGTTAGAAATCCTTCTACACCCAATGAAGAAAGGTAAATTTTAGTAATTTTATTTAAGTAATTAAAGAGTTTTTATTACGTGTGCTAACAATAGGTATATATAATAAAAGCCATATAGCCACGCGAAATTAAATTGAGTGTCTCAATGGGCAGCTAAAATCAAAATATCGATCTGTTTTCGAAAGACTTCAAGTGGACTTGAACACTGCCAAAAATATTATTATTGCTGTTGCCGTGCTTCACAACATCGCAAAGAAACGTAATTTAAGATGTAAGTGTAATCGCCGACTTATTCAACATTCTATACTAACATAACGAAACGTTGAACTTCACGTCACGATGCTTGCACTGATCTGCATTTTGTTATATCATCTACTTTAATAATAGCACTATATTTATTTTCAGTCTTGGATGTGGACACTCGTACTGTATCCATGGAACCTACAGCTTATGGAGAGACGGCCAACATTAACTGTGATTCAGGGCGAGCTTTCCACGCAGCTTTCATCAACAGGCATTTTTAATGCAACTTATGGAATTTATACATATGTACATTCACATAAAATAAATTGTGGACATAAAATTAAATCTATTTAATTTGCTTAATTCATTTTTAAAAACAAAACAATAGTATTGGAAATATTGCAAAAATTTCAAATACTTACATACTCGTATTTACATAATTATATACATATGAATATGAGAAAAAAAAATAAAAATGCAGTAAGTCCCGCTTAAGTACCTCAATCAAAATGTCAGCTTTTTGAGGTGCTTAAGCGGGTTAGGGACTTAAGCGGGTCTCGCTTAAGTACCTCAAAGCACTTACCATACATAAAACTTCTGGTCCAATTGGAAATATTGAAGAACAAGTTTCAATCTTAAATAATTTTATTTATTTAGTACTTATACGTTGGACGTAGCGGTATGCATTTAAGTACCTACATATTGTTACCTTGATATAGAAAGGCCCTAGCTAACATTTTTTCAAAATCGAGTTTTTTGAATATATTGGTAAGTTACATTGATACACTTTTAATAAAATTCTGTGTGCTACGATTGAAAATAAAGCAATTGCAAGCAAATAAAAAAACCAATAACTCACTTTAATACTTTTTTTAAAAATTTTCATAAGTTATTTGGTTCTCCTGTAAAGTAAAATAAATGATTTATAGGTCCTTTCTATATTAAGGTAACGATGTGTACATATATCTATGAGATCATTCGAAAAAAGAACAAAAAATTAAATGAAGAAGTACATATCTAAATGTATGAAAAAGTCAGAGATTTTTTTTTTTCACGCTTTGAAATTTTTTCCCCCTTTTGAATAAAAGGCACTTAAAAGAGAAAAATCATGGGTAAAATCATAATTGAGACACAAAAAGTTAAGGTACTTAAGCGGGAGGTACTTAGAAGGGGAAATTTGTACGAGATTAGGTGTGAAAACATAGAGTCCCAAAAAAAGTGGGTACTTAAGCGGGATGTGCACTTAAGCGGGGAGGCACTTAAGCGGGATCCACTGTACGAGTATCACATCTTATTCTATGAATAAAAATATTCAAGTCTATTAAATTGTACTTTTGTTTGCGTGAATGCATCAACAACCACATCACCATAATAGAAAACAAAATAAACGACACTGGTATGATCACCAAAAAAAATGATGCATGGATGCATGTCAAGAGAACCATGGCGGCGTCAGGCTACGAGAGGTCTGTCGCAAAACTTAGGCAACAGTGGACGGGCATGAAACTGTCGGCCAAAGAGTCTTTCGCAGCAGAGCGAAAAGCGACTACCATCACAGGAAACATGACAAAAAATACCGAGCGTATAGGATGAAGTCTGTCTTATTCAGGGCATGATAGTGCATGAATTGGTAGAAGATTTGATAAAAATAGACAGCGATAATTATGGCCTAAATATCACTGAACCGCAAGTTGAAATTGAAAAAATTAATTTTTTCTGAAAAATTCTAATCATGGATCTGAAAATAGAATAGAAAATTTATTTAGAAAAGAAAACATGTGTGTATTACAAATGCAAACATATTTTTGCATTATTAAATTTCGCCTGCACAATTTGCTCACGTAGAAGCTTAACTTTGAGCAAATGCAATTCTGCATTTTGCGTCGAAGCAAGTTTTTCGTTTTTTAATTGTTCTTGGAGAAGTTCCATCTGCAGCAAATGAAGCTCTCCAGCATCAGAAGATTCCTTCTGTATTTGCAGTTGCCTTTCCTCTAAACCATTTAATTTGTTACAGCTTTTCGGGAGATTCCGAAGAAAAGTGGCATGCCCCTTTTTGGGGCAGATCCGGCTGAAAGTTGGTCAGAGGGTGCAAGTAGGCACGGGACGGAAAAATCCTGGGAGGGGGCGTGGCATGCCCCATTTTGTGGCAGATAGACGATGAGGCAGCGAAACTTGAAAGAAACTTGGAAAAGTTCCTCATTCAGTGACATGGAACATTGCGTCCAAGGGTATGGTCGTCCGATGCCTAGCTGGAAGCGTGGTGCAAGTTTGGATGGAATCTGCCCCAAAAAGTGGCATGCCATTTTCGGCTGTCGGTCACGTAGCCGGAGCATAGTTCGCACCTTCACCAGTCGAATGTCAAAAAAACTGATTACTGACAATAAACAATACTGACCGTGTGAGTGGTACACTGACAGTAATGTAAATACTGTCAGTAATATTGATCGTGTGAGGGCCGCTTTACTGTCAGTATTTAAAAACTTCGTCAGTAATATCCGATTTTTCCATCAGTCATCAGTATCGTTTTTCTATACTGACAGTACATCAGTACTCACCTCATACGATCAGTAATACTGTCAGTATGCAAAATCCTGTCAGTAATACTGATCGTGTGAGGGCCGCTTAAGGGTAAATTATTAATAGCGCCTAAAAGTAGGCAACGTTTTTTGAAAAAATTGGCCCATGAAAGTATGTAATTTTGTGGAAAAAATTTTTAAATTTGTAGCATACATATGTTGACTTCTGGTTAGTTGTTGCTCAGTAAGCAAATTTGTCTCTGCTAGCGCAGCCGAAAGCAGAGCCAGCAGCTCAAAGCAGAGAAAAATCTGAAATACCAGACCACCTTGAACCAGCAGCAAGCAAATTTGGTTTTTTGAAAAACTTTAAAACGTTATATCTCGGCTATTACTAAACCGATTTAGACAAATGAGGTGTAATAGTTTTTTTTAAGAACAAGCAGATTTTTTTGAAGTCATTTGTATTATAATTAACTGTCACAAGATGGCGTTTTAAGCAGTTTGAATATTCTAACAGCCAGAACTCGGCAACGAATAAGCCCATTTTGATAAATGTGGTGTCATAGTGTCTGTTAGAAGAAGCAGATTTTTATCTTAAGTTTAAGAAAAATTATGTTTAAGCTATTTAGTCACAGGTCCAGGTACTTTTTTTACCTGATTTTTTCTTATACTTACATAATTCGCAATGATGTGTGTTACTGCAATCAGAATAAATTTTTGTTTTTAAACATAAGAAATACTTAGCGCAAATTTAATTATTCACAGTTGAGGCTACTGAGCCGAATATACTTCTTCCAGCAATTTTTGAAGTGAAAACTTCTTATGGCACGTTGTGCGGCTGAGTAAAAAAGTATAAACTCGTGACACCGACCGTCATCGGGATTCCCCGTCATGAATGCGATGGTAAAATTTTAATGTTCTATTGTTTCTTTTAAATAAAAAATATTCCAAGTGGAAGACAAAAAGCAAAGCATACACACTAACTGACACATTTAATTCTCATTCAACGATTGTTATGCTTACATGTTTGTTTCTTTCCGCGTTGTTGCGTTGACAAATTGAGAATGAGAGCGAGAGTAAAATTTGAATACATATTCCGTTTTTGTCTTCCATTGCATTGCCATATAAAAAGAAAACGCACACATACCAATTAACGCACTAACTTGCCATTAAACGATTTGTTTTCACTTCTGTCGGCACTCCCGGAGTGCAACCCGCCGTTTTTTTTTTGGCGATCATACCAGTGTCGTTGATTTTGTTTTCAATTATGCTGATGTGGTTGTTGATGCATTCACGCAAACAAACCTTTTCTGTTGACGACCAGTTTCCTTCTCGTGATCTTTTGGACCCCTATACACAGAAAGAAAAAAATATATTTAAAAATATTTAACCGGCATTATGGGGCCCATATGCGACTATTTTACTTACTTTCTGCTGCTCCATTGTAAAACCTTTCTGCACAACTTGAATTTTTTTATTTATGTTTTTGATTGTCAGCTGTTTATGTCAATTTACACAGAGTGACCGTTTTTTAATTAAATTCCCATAATGTACGCATAATCTAATACAATTTTGGTTTATTTAATGGATCACTCTGTATAAATTCATAATAGTTAAAACCTGATTTTATATGACTATAATTATCAAATAAATAAAGTTTGGTTTCAATTTAAGATTAGGTTTTAACTTAAGCGCATTTTAGATTGCGACTATAATATGGGCCTTAGGTTTTTGTCTTAAAGACAATAACTATTTCAGCTGCAACGGAAAGTTGTACCACCAAATATATGGCATGCCCATGGGGAACCCTCTATCCCCTACTATAGCCGATATAATATTAGATGATCTTCTTGACGAAGCAATCCAAAAACTTAAAGGAAATTTTTTTTTTTTTTTTAAACTTCATTTTCTTTTATTGTATCTTCTCTTAAAAGACTAACAATAAGTTTTAATATCTTAAACTAGGTAACATTATTATACATTATTATTATGAATAGTGAATATATAATTTAATAATGAACTTGTCTCCAGAAACAAAAGTTAGCAGGGACTTATACTTCTTGTTTAGTAGGTGCAGCTTGTGTATGGCTCAGCACAGCGAGTGCACAAGATCGAATAACTTATTGGAGCATAGGTATGGATGCAGCTGACGATCGCTTCTGCCCATATTCTTTGCCACCCGAGACGACCGAGGTCCCGGTCTTGGCTTGGTAGCTGAGACGAACTAGGCCTCAGTCTACCCGAATGGGGGTTTTGAGTACCACAAAAACGATTGTCTTCGTGGTCGCCGAGACGAACTTGGTCCCGGTCGACCACTTTGGGAGTGATTAGTGCCTCCAGGACGTTCTTGAGGTGGTAGCCGAGACGAACTAGGTCCCGGTCTAGCACCCAAAAAAGACCGAGAAGACACTTTCAACTCTCTTCCTGATACTCTCTCCAAATGTTGCCAAGTGTGCCCAAGACGAGCTAGGTCCCGGTACAAAGTCCTCATATGATTCTTGATGATTACGTGTAGTGCCTCGGAGGAAGGGTAAAACGTTTGAGCTGTTTAGTTTGTTTCGGTTTAAGTGACTTGCATAGAAGGGCGGTCATTTCTTTTTAATCTGGAGCGACTCTCTATGTTTGTTAAATTACGAGCCAATGGGTTCGGATGATGTAGCAACCTTATGGCGTAGGTTTGTTTGATTCTGTTAATTTCATCTTTTACCATGGGGATGCATAGATCTCTGTGAATGTTTTCATTCCGTATATACCATGGGGCACCTGTAAATATTCTTAAGATTTTGGACTGAGCCCGTTGTATTAGTTCAATGTTTGAGGAGCTGGCGTTACCCTATAATTGGATACCATATAACCAAATTGGCTTAATGATTGTTTTGTACAAAAGGATTTTATATTCAAGCTTCAAATGTGAACGATGATTAATTAACCAGTGAAGACTGGCGGTTTTTAACTTTAACTGCGTTTTTTTGGCTTCAATATGCTTACGCCATGTTAATCGTCGATCTAATTGAATACCTAGATATGTAACAATTTCACCCTGTGGGACTGAAATATTATTTAGTACAATTGCAGTGCATTCACCACGGCTAAGAGTAAAAGTAACTTGCTTGCATTTTTGCTCATTTATTTTTATGCGCCATAGCGATAACCATTTTTCTATTGATTTCAAATGAAACTGGAGGTTTCGAGAAGCTTCCAAAGGGCAACGGTTACAACTTAAGACTGCGGTATCATCTGCGAATGTTGAGATGGTAGTGTTGGCACTGATTGGTAAGTCTGAGGTATACAATACATATAGAAGCGGTCCTAGTACGCTACCTTGAGGGACACCTGCTCTTATATTGAAGTGAGTTGAAATAAAATTCTTGTATTTTATTTTAAAAAGCCTGCTTTCGAGGTAAGAAGTAAATATTTTATGAACATTAAGAGGCAATAGGTGTTAAATTTTTTTGATAAGGCCTTCATGCCATACTTTATCAAACGCCTGTGCGACATTGAGAAATATTGCAGTGCAGTATTCACTGCCTTTCTTATTTCATTTGTGATCATAAGGACTGTCCCAGAAAAAACTTGCACTTTGTTTTTTAGTTATAAAAAAATACCCAGCAATTTTTTTGGCATTTTTTATTTTTTTATTAATAATGGCTAGTGTTCAGAATATAAATATCTAAAAACTAATTAACAATTTTGTTTTTTCTATAAAAATTTCTTACTTTTTTTTTAAGGCCCTTTATTAAATTTTGCACAGTTGTTTCATCGACAGTACGGTACGATCTTTTCCACTTAAGTCTGAAGTCTTGAAAATATATTGCAGTCCTACCACTCTTTCGAAGATCTCTTTTCATTTGGGCGAAGCTCTGGGCAGTTAGGCGGATTTGCTATTTTTGGTACAAAATTGATCTTTTTACTTGCATACCATTCCATCGTAGCTTTAGAGTAATGAGAGGTTGCTAAATCTGGCCAGAATATCACGGTACCCTCATGTGCACGAATAAATGGTAGAAGACGTTTTTCGAGGCACTCGTCTATATAAACTTTGGAATTGATTGTGCCTTGCGTAACAAAGAAGCTGCTTCTGAGACCACAGGTGCAAATGGCCTGCCAAACCATATATTGCTTCGGAAATTTCGAAATTTTTTTTTTCTTTGAATTTACTAGGCACATTCCCCTTCTTCGGTGATGTATAATATTCGTGCCCAGGTAGCTGCTTAAAATCTGCTTTAACGTAAGTTTCGTCGTCCATAACACAGCAGTCAAATTTAGTCAGGTACCTTTCATACAATTTTCGGGCTCGCATCTGAGCCATCAACTGCTTTTCATCAGAACGGTCTGGTACTTTTTGAACTCTATATGTCTTTAGCTTACTTTTCTCCTTTATCCTTTGCATAGTAGATTTTGATGTACCTGCTCTAGCCGCCATATCTCGCACTGACGTGTTGGGATTCTGCCTAAAAAGGCGCTTCACCTTCGCCGCTACCTCTGGGTTAGAAAACTCTGCCTGAACCTTTTTTTCGTGAAACAGGTAGACTCTTCTTATAATTAGAAATAACCGTTTTGACAGTTCTTTCTGATGCACCAACTATTTTTGCTATAGCTGAATATTTTAACCCTGGATTTTGCAGGTATGTGGACAAAATCAGTTCGCGGACTTTTTCTTGCTTGCTAGACATCTTTGTCGTTAGAAGTGCTATCTTCAAGTGTTATACATCATATCAAACGTCACTTTATATGGAATAAATATTTTGTCTTTTTAGACCTACAAGATTATCAGGTAGAGTATAATCTTAAAAAATAAAAGTGCAAGTTTTTTCTGGGACAGTCCTTATTAACCTGTTCGATTGTGCCGTGTTGTTTTCGGAAGCCGAATTGGTGAGGCGGGAATAAGTTTTTATCAGTAATATATGGCATTAATTTTGCTAGAATTAATTTTTCAAATAATTTTGACAAGCAAGGTAAAAGGCTTATGGGTCTATACGATGACGGTAGTGTACGATCTTTCCCATGTTTTGGTATCATGGTTATCAACGAGTTTTTCCATTCTTTTGGGTAATATCCGTACTGAATTATAGCATTAAAAAGCCTGGTCAGAAAGATGACACCTGAGTGAGGCAGTTCCTTAATCATTTTGGGAGTGATGTTATCACACCCAGGGGCTTTTTTAGGACACATTTCTTGAATTAAACTGATTAAATTACTGCTATGGAAACTCATTTGAATAGTATCGGTGTTTATTGGCAGTTGGGAAGGCATGAAACCTTGAATGTACGGATTTGGTTGAAAAACTGTACTTAAGTGATTGGCAAAAGCCTCAGCTTTTTCTGCATCACTTCTAGCCCAATTTCCATGTAGGTCTCTTATCGGAGATTCACTTTCAGTGGGTGCTCTAATTTTTTTGGTGGCTTTCCACAAGGATTTTAGTCCATTAGCATTTGGGGCAAGTTTTGAGACATATTTTTGCTGTTGTATGTAGCAATTTTTAGGTTTGCTTTAGAAGTTGGGGATCTATGGACCTGCCACTCTCGCCTTAACCTACGCTTATCTGCTACAAGAATTTCAATTTTACTGTTAGTAAGGAAACGGGTTTTTGTATTTTTCTCAGCCTGATCAGGTGTTGAGTGCTCAGCAGCTGAATACAGTATTGTATTAAAAACGGCAACAGCATCGTCAATATGCTCGTTGTGTTCTATCGAATGGTTGAGTGGATGTGTGAGCTTATGTATTTTTTATACTTTAGCCAGTCAGTCTTATGCGATGTTAGTCTCACAGGGGGCTTAAGGTCAACTGATTTCTCTAAAAGGCAAAAAATGATTGGAGAATGATCTGAAGATAGTTCAAAATTTGTCTCGGCTGTTAATAAGGTTCTATCGATACCTCTTGTGATGGCGAAATCAATGAGGTCGGGGATTTTCCTTCGGTCGACTGGCCAATATGTTGGTTGACTAGAAGAAGCATAGTCGAACGTGGTGTGATGTTTCATTAACATATTATATAATTGTTTGCCTTTAGGGTTTATAAGACGAGATCCCCAGTATGTATGTTTGGAGTTATAGTCTCCAGCAGCTAAAAATCTAGTTCTAAAGGTATCGAAAAATTCTTTGAATTTTTCCTCACTGATTGCGAATCGAGGTGGGCAGTAGACTGCCGAAACAATAAGGTTTTTGGAATGGTTTTGTAGGCCAATAGAGGTAGCCTGAAGATAATTTTTGGAAAAGGGTTCTAAGCAGTAGTGTTTAAGGCGATTTCGAACTAAAATTCCTGAGCCCCCGTGAGCTTTGCCATCAGGATGATTGGTTTTGTAGAATTTGAATCCTGGTATATGAAAATTATGCTTGTCTGTCAGATGAGTCTCTGAAACAAGCATTAAATCAATTTTTGCATGGGTTACATAATGAAAAATTTCATTTTTATTTTGGCTGATGCCGTTTGCATTCCAAACACAAATTTTTAGCTGACTTATTTTTGCGCAATCAAAATTTGAAGTAGCTGGTTTTGCGTTTTAACTAGATCTTGTAGAGTTGATTGCATTGAAACCATAAATTGATTCAGGGTTTGAGTTAAATTTGTAATCTGTTTTTCCAAGCTACTTTGTTGAGGGTTCGTTGCTCCTGATTTGAGCGCATTTGCATAAAAAATAGCTGGATTAACTGGATGCGCAGTGCTTTGTTGCTGGACAAAGTTATGGGTTGGGAATATATTTTGAGTTGGGTTTCGGTTTACTTTCCTTTTTTCAGAGATTCTAGCTTTTAGCTCTTTATAAATAGGACAACCCCTGTAGTTTGCAGTGTGATCCCCTTGGCAGTTAGCGCACTTCTTTAAATTTATATCTTTTTTCAACTTGTTTGAACACTTAGAAATGTGGTGAAGTTCTCCACAAGCGACACAGACAGATTGAAGGGTACAGTATGTTTTTGTATGCCCATACTCTTGGCAGTTAGTACACTGTACTGGACCGTTCCTTTTATGAGGTTCCTCTACCACCACACGACGGTGAATCAAATATTCAAGTTTATAAATTGGGTGGACCTCATTCTTTTTTAATTTAGTAGAATCAGGATAAAGATCAACCTTAAACATAGGTTGTGGAACCTTATCCTTGTTTACTATATTTATTACAGCTTTAGCATCGAAATTTTTCAGACCTAAAGCTTCTTTGATTTCAGCAGGGTCAACAGAGGATTCCATACCCTTAATAACAACTGTAATACCTTTACTGCTTTTAAGCTGGTATGTGTAATAAGATTTATTACTATCGTTAAAGTTTTTCGCAATAATGCGGAAATATTCCTCGTTTTTTACTTGAATCTTTGTTTCATGAAGATTACCTCTAGTTAAGGGAACAATAAAAAAGGTATCTTTCTCTATAAGCTGTGTTAGCTTTGCTACTAAAGCGTTTGAGCTTCGCTCACGCAAATAAATTGGAGGCGGCTTAAAAGTTTTTGGTGGTTCACTAGCATTGTTTTCGTTAAGTTCGCTTAATGGTGCAAATCGATTGCCAGATAGAACATTTGAAGGTGTAACTAAATTGTTAGTTTTATTTATCTTTGAATTTCCTACATTCCCTTTTTGAGGGCTGAGCTTTCGCTTTGAAACTGTTTGAACTTTATTTTTTACTTCAGTTGATCGTGCCTTAGGAATAGTACCGGTAGAGGTTGATTGTGATGTTGAATCATTATTTACAACCACCTGGGTCGAATAGCTATTTTTCTTCATAGCAGGAGAGCTAGATTTTTCAGCTTTTTGCCTGCTCTGTTGCTCCTCTTCTTGTAGAAACTGTTGTTGATGTTGTTGTTGCGACGATTGTTTTTGTAGCAAATGTTGTTGTTGTTGTTGTTGTAACAACTGTTGTTGTAGTAACTGTTGTTGTTGTAGCAAGAGTTGTTCTGGTAACTGTTGTTGTTGAAGCAACTGTTGCGGTTGTTGTTGTTGTTGCTGTTGTTGATTCCCTCCAGATGGAGGAGAGCGGCTCAACGTCATAATGTAATTAAAACAATATTACTATTAGAATTTTTTTTTTTTTTAAAAAAAGTTCCAGTACCCAATATTATGTGAATAAACAGAAGCAACTTTTTTTTAGCCACTTCTGTCATTCACATAATTTGTTGCAGACTTTTAGAATCTGTCAACAAAAAAAAAATTGGTTTCCCTGGTTTCTTAAAAGTGTAGCCTGGAACTTTTTTCATGAACAGCTGATACGCAAAAATTACACGGTGCTGAAAAAAAAAGTATTTTTTTTGATTTTTTGTGATTTTTAACTGGCTCCAGTGTCGCGACTGTTGGATATAAACCATTAATATTTCGTACAGATCAAGAACACATATCGGGAAAGAAATAAAATCTACAATTATTTCTTTCCGCCTACTTTTTATTAGAAAAATCTGTGCTTGAAATTTCGAACTTTTGAAAAATTGCATTTTTTATGCCATTATATCAGCATGTGAACCACGAAAGTTTCAGGATATTTAGTTTTAACCTTGAATTTCAAAAGCCTGAAATCTCGTCAACCGATTTTTTTCCTTTCCACGTGTTTAGGTGGCTCAAAAGAAGCAACAAAAATAATTAGAGTGAGGTTTTTGTTTGAATTTTGAACACAAACATCAATTGTACAAATGAGAGGAAAAAAACAACAATTGAGGAGTAGGCGAACAGAACGGCACATGTCCAGTTGCAAAAATAATAACAAATCGCAAAAAAGCTATGTCTCTGAATTAATTATTCACTTTGCTATCAAAAAACTACCTTTTGGAAGTGTACCTTTGTGTGCCTTTGATAAGCAATTTTGCTCATTTAATAACATGTGATGTCGATATAATTATAACACAATTTAAATTATTAAGACGAAAAAGCAAAACAACTGTAAAGGATTGGTGTAACTATGTTTTGGATTTGTATCTATTGTTTTGGTGTTTAGGCGCACCTCGCCAATTTCTATACAGCACTAATGCTTTTTCCAGTTTTGAATCATAAAAATAAAAAGAGAGCACGACTAGTGCCAGTTTAGTGTGAAATTATGATTAAATTTTATTTACGAAAATTGGGGTTTAAATACAAATTTTACACGTATTTTCTTAAAATAGTTCTTTACCACTATTTTCTAACTCTATCCCTCCGTTTGCCTTATTCGCCTGATTGGCGATCAATTTGGATTTCTGGTTGCATTTGCTTATGGTTCTCTTTCACGCACGTTAATTCAATTTCAAAGCCACGAAATTAAGCGTGAAATCAAATAGCTCTGTCGCTTGGTCAGCTTGTCGCGATAACTGACGCTTTGTCGTTCACGTGTGACATCGCATTCAACGTCACTGACTAGTGCATGTAACACAATGCTCAATGCAGTTATTTGTTGTTGTTCCGTTTAGAACAAGTGTACTTTGGTGTACTAGCAATAAGGTAAACAATAACCAAACTCACGTAATACTTTTAGTATTAAATACCGATCGTAAATTAGGTTATTGTTTATTTTGGCTGTCTGAAATAATTTTGGTATTTAGAGGTTTTACATTACCATATGGGAAAATTGAAATGGAATTTAACTGATTTGGTTTGATGCATTTTTGGTGAGAATGGGAAATTTGTGAAGTTCACATTAGTGAACTGAAATGGATCTAATGGCTAGAAGTTTTAGTGGCTGACTGTATAGGTTCACTACACCCTTACCCTTAAGCGAAAATTTACTTTGAAAAGATAAATTATTAAGATTGTGAGGGTTTGGATTTTTTTTTTTTTTTTTTTTTTTTTTTAATTCGATCTGTGGTAGTTCTTTAATTTTTTTTTATATATATATAGACCTAAGATTTAGTTTTACATATTAGTATTACATATTAAATTCATTCAAATCATTCAAATCATTCATTCATTTAGGATAAAGTTTAAAATTTAACATTACTAGGGTTTAATATTATTAAAATCTTAATTTTTAAGTGTTTTAATCAGACCTTGAAACTTTTATACTTTTATTCAAAAAGTTTTCAAAATAAAAGTTTCTTAAAACTTTTTTGTCATAAAAGTTTTTATAAACTTTCTTCAAAAACTTTTATAGAATAAAAGTTTTTCCAAAAAACTTTTTCATAAGAGTTTTTCTGAAAAACTTTTAAAAAAAACTTTTATTAATAAAAGTTTTTTATAAAAGTTTTTTTTGACTTTTATTAATAAAAGTTTTTTTTTAAAAGTTTTTTTTAACTTATATTTTTAACAGTCACATGCAAAGAGTTTTTTTTGACTTTTATTTTTCAAAAGGCGAAAATAAAAGTTTTTTTTGTATGAAAGAACGAGGAAAATCCAAAAATAATATCTTGGATTACTAAGCAAAAAATTTCAAAGGAGAAAACTTAGGATTATTGATAATAAAGTCCAAAGGAAAATACTTAAGATGTTTCTGAAAAGAAAGAAATTTCTGATAATTATGCACTTATAATATTTAGAAAAATTGTGCTTAACGCATCAATGGGAAAAGGCCGAAAATGGATTTTGGCAGTACAGGGGAGGTTCCTGACCCTCCAAAAAGGTGTTTTGGACCCATTTTTCGAAAAAAATTTTATCGCACGAATCGATGGGAAAAGGCCGAAAATGGATTTTGGAAGTGACAAGTGAGATCCCCGACCCTCCTAAATGGGATTTTTGGACCCATTTTTCGAAAAAAATTTTATTGCACGAATCGATGGGAAAAGGCCGAAAATGGATTTTGGAAGTGACAAGTGAGGTCCCCGACCCTCCTAAATGGGATATTTGGACCCATTTTTCGAAAAAAATTTTATTGCACGAATCGATGGGAAAAGGCCGAAAATGGATTTTGGAAGTGACAAGTGAGGTCCCCGACTCTCCTAAATGGGTTTTTTGGACCTATTTTTCGAAAAAAATTTTATTGCACGAATCGATGGGAAAAGGCCGAAAATGGATTTTGGAAGTGACAAGTGAGATCCCCGACTCTCCTAAATGGGATTTTTGGACCCATTTTTCGAAAAAAATTTTATTGCACGAATCGATGGGAAAAGGCCGAAAATGGATTTTGGAAGTGACAAGTGAGGTCCCCGACTCTCCTAAATGGTTTTTTTGGACCTATTTTTGGAAAAAAATTTTAGTGTGAGAGTAAAATTTTTTTTGAAAAATGGGTCCGAAAAACCCATTTAGGAGGGTCGGGGACCTCACTTGTCACTTCCAAAATCCATTTTCGGCCTTTTCCCATCGATTCGTGCAATAAAATTTTTTTCAAAAAATGGGTCCAAAAATACCATTTAGGAGGGTCGGGGATCTCACTTGTCACTTCCAAAATCCATTTTCGGCCTTTTCCCATCGATTCGTGCAATAAAATTTTTTTCGAAAAATGGGTCCAAAAAACCCATTTAGGAGGGTCGGGGACCTCACTTGTCACTTCCAAAATTCATTTTCGGCCTTTTCCCATCGATTCGTGCAATAAAATTTTTTTCGAAAAATGGGTCCAAAAATCCCATTTAGGAGGGTCGGGGATCTCACTTGTCACTTCCAAAATCCATTTTCGGCCTTTTCCCATCGATTCGTGCAATAAAATTTTTTTCGAAAAATGGGTCCAAAAATCCCATTTAGGAGGGTCGGGGATCTCACTTGTCACTTCCAAAATCCATTTTCGGCCTTTTCCCATCGATTCGTGCAATAAAATTTTTTTCGAAAAAGTGGTCCAAAACACCTCTTTGGAGGGTCAGGAACCTCTCCTGTACTCCCAAAATCCATTTTCGGCCTTTTCCCATTGATGCGTTAAGCACAATTTTTCTAAAAATTATAAGTGCATAATTAACATAAATTTCTTTCTTTTCAGAAACATCTTAAGTATTTTCCTTTGAACTTTATTATCAATAATCCTAAGTTTTCTCCTTTGAAATTTTTCGCTTAGTGATCCAAGATATTATTTTTGTTTTTTCCTCGTTCTTTCATACAAAAAAAACTTTTATTTTCGCATTTTGAAAAATAAAAGTCAAAAAAAACTCTTTGCATGTGACTGTTAAAAAAATAAGTTAAAAAAAACTTTTAAAAAAAACTTTTATTAATAAAAGTCAAAAAAAACTTTTACTTTTATTTTCGGATATAAAAGTTTTAAGGAAACTTTTACTTTTATTTCACAAAAATAAAAGTTTAAAGTTTACTTTTACCTAAAAAAAAACTTTTATAAAAGTTTATTTCAAGCTCTGGTTTTAATAAAGCTTACTTGAAATTTTAATAAAAAGTTATGATAAAATGTTACTAATTACAATATTTATGTAAGGTTTTGTATAGTATAAAAATTTAATTGGATTACAATAAGAATTAAATTAAAAGTTATATAAATTAATTGCTTGTAAACTTCTTTAAAATATTGTTATGTAACTTCCCATGCTTATTATTTATTTCTATTGTGGTGTTTACTCCATCTTTGTTAATTATTTTATATGGCCCGTGATAAGGACTTTGGCTTTTCTTCCTATTTTCTTCTTTTACAAATACAAGATCTCCTACTTCAAAATTGGATACATTTGTCTTTTTGTCTTAATTGTCTTTTCTTTTGTTTTTTACTATGTCTATGAGTGTTTTGGCTTTACCTAGTGCTGTCTTTAATCTTATTTGTAGTTCGTTTCTATAATTTTCTAAATTGTAGTGTTTTGTGTCGTTACTAGTCAAGTCGCTTGGTAAAGAGGGTAGTTTTCCGAAAATTAGTTCAAAAGGTGTGTAATGATTGTCTACATGTGGTTATACGCGAATGTGTAGTATGGAATCCATTTGTCCCATTCGAAATCGTCAGCAAAAGATAATAAGTATTCGTTAAGTGTTCTATGATTTTTCTCTAGAGCTCCTATTGTTTCGTGATGGTATGGGGTCGAAAATATTTGTTCTATTTTTAGTAGTTCGCATATGTTTTTCATTAACTCGTTTGTGAATTCAGTGCCACGGTCGGATTTTAATTTTTTGAATAAACCGAATTTTAAAATTAATTGTTCAACTATAGTTTGAGCGATTGACTTTGCGTTCTTTGATTCTATAGGATGTGCTATGACAAATTTCGTTAGTTCGCACTGCATAGTAAGTATGTATCGGTATCCGTTTGATATTTTGAGTGGACCTACTGTGTCGATTGATACTGTTTGGAAACTTGTATTTGGTGTGTCCGTTACGGTCATTTTTTCTTTCGTGTGACGCGTGTATTTATTGCGAGCACATTTGTTGACATAGTTTTTTACCATTTGCCGCATGTTTTTCAATGTATAGCGCTGTTTTAATTTAAGTATTGTTTTTCTGATTCCTAAGTGTCCTCCCTGGGGTGAATCATGGAATTCTCTTATTAATGTGTTTTGCATGGTTTTATCTGTTATTCTCTTTGGGGTTTCATAAATCAATATATTAAGCGTTTTACTAGTTTTCAATTTCTTCTTCTGCTGCAGCATATTGAATTTTCTTTTGAATTCATTTTTCTCAATTATTGCAAATATGTCATCATTTGCTTCTAATGCTAGCTCTTTTAAATTATTTTTATTCATAAGAGACGATAGTTTCTCCAATGTCGAATCGAATTCGTTGGATTGTCACCACATCGTATTAGTACGATATCGTCTTTATTTTCAACACGTGTATTTTTGATATCTATGATATTTTGAACTTTAATCGTTTCAAATTTCTGATGTCAGTTATTGATGTGCTGTCCCATATATAGAGTTGATCAGGCTCGTTTTGAGATTTGCTTTTCTCCTGTTCATTTTCATTTGCTAGCTTCTTTTTAATTCCCCTTGTTATAACCAATGCTTTATTAATATTTTTATCTTCTTCTGTTGGTATCATACCAATCAGAGTCTCTGAATTTATTTGTATTCGAGATAGCGCGTCGGTGTTGGTGTTGGTCTTTCCTTGTTTAAACTTGATTTCGAAATCGTAGTCTGAAAGATCCAATCTTATTCTTGCCATTTTAGATGATGGGTTCTTGTGACTAAATAGTGAGACTAATGGTCTATGATCTGTCACAACTATGAATTTTCTTCCGTATAAATATGGCTTGAAAAACTTAATTCCCCAATGGATTGCAAGTAATTCTTTTTCAATTACTGGTTTATTGATATCATGTTTTTGTAGTGTTTTGCTTGCATATGATATTGGCAAGTCATTTCCAATTTCGCCTTGTGATAGAATGGCTCCTAACGCAAAATTTAAGGCGTCAGTTGTTACAATAAATGGTTTTGAAAAATCCGGATATTGTAATATTGGAGGTTCTACCAATTTGTGTTTGAGCGTTTCAAAAGCATTTTGGCATTGTTCTGTCCATTAGAATTGCTGATTTTTCTTTAATAGGGCATTTAAACATTGTGCAATAGTCGCGAAGTCTTTTATAAATCGTCTGTAGTAGTTGCAAAAGGCTACAAATCGTCTAACATTGTCTGCGTTCTTTGGTACTGGATAATTTTTGATTGTGTCATACTTCGCAGGGTCTGTCTTTATACCTTCTTGTGTTATTAAATATCCTAGATATACTACTTCTGGTCTTAAAAATTTACATTTACTAGCGTTTAGCTTTAAGTTGTATTTAGAAAGTCTGTCCAAAACTTTAATTAGGTTATTATTATGGTGCTGTAAGCTGCATCCAAAAATTATAATGTCATCCACATATAAGAATGCTTCTGAACTGAGACCTGTTATTGCTATAGTAAGCATGCGTTGGAAACTGTTTGAGGATATTTTCAATCCAAAGGGAAGTCTTTTAAATTGGTAGTGACCGTAGTTTGTTGAAAATGCTGTGAGTGGTCTTGATTGTTTGTCTAAAGGTATTTGGTGAAATGAACTGGTCATGTCGAGTGTAGAGAAATACTTTGCTCGTCCTAATTTGTCTAAAACATCGTCTATTCTAGTAAGTGGAAACTTATCATTTACTAATTTCTCGTTTAACTTTCTGAAATCTACTACTAATCGCCATTTCTTTGTGTCATCACTGGTCTTTTTTGGAACTAGTAATAATGGTGCGTTGTAGGGACTAATTGAGTGTTCTATGACGTCGTTTTGCATAAGTTCTCTTATTTGTCTATGTATTTCTTCGTCATGAGCTTGAGGTAATCTATAGTTTTTTATGTACGTTGGTGTGTTGTCTGTGGTAGAGAGTGTTTGAGTGTAAAAGTTATTCATAGTTAGTTGTTCACTTTCTAAATGAAAAATATTTTGGTATTTTCTAAAAATTTCTGTTAAAGGGTGATTGGTTTCTAAGTTTAATTCTTGAAGTAAGGTTTTAAAACGTTCGTCATTTTTGTTATTGTGTTGTTTTAACTGTACGTAATTTGATAGTGGTTCTAGTTCCGGTGAAAATTTATTGATTTTGACTTCTTTGTCGGTTGTGTTTAGTAATTTAATATGGCATTTGCCTTTTGCTGGTACTACTGAATTGGCTATGAATATGCCTTTTTGAATTTCTTCTTTTAAGATTACACTGTCTTCTGTTATATTTAAATGTATGGGTGGTATCATTTCTGTCCTCGGTGGTATTCGTATGACGTCGTAGGCGTGTTTGTTAAAATGTAAAGGTATTATAACGTCTGTATTACCTATCACTGTCGTCAATGTTTGTGTTTCGAAGTCTATTTTGCACATATATTTTGCTAAAAAATCTCGTCCTAAAATGCCATCAGTTTGTATTGGAAATTCATCTTCTACTGCATGAAATGTATGGGGTATTATACGGTATTGGAAATCTAGTCTCAACTTAATCGTTCCTAATGTTGAAATTTCCTTGTCTTTTAGGCCTGTCAATTTGCATTTATTTTCCATCATCAAGTCTACATTATTTAGGTTTTCGCGTTTGCAGATCGATATGTCTGCGCCTGTGTCAATCAAAAATTTCAGGCTTCTGCTAGCGTTTTCGCATTTCAAATTTATATAATTTGTTGAGTTATCCGATATGTTAAATATCTTTAGTTTTGCTGTCCCGGAAGATCTTGTGTTTCGATCTCCGAGCGATTGCCGTTTCCCTGATCGTTGTTTTCTGCAACGTATATCCTATTTGTATTTCTTTGATTGTTAAAATTTCTCCTTCCATTATTGTTATTGTTGTTAGCAGAATTGAAGTTATTGTTATTTCGGTTATTGGAGTTGTTGTATGAATTATTATTGTTATTCGAGTATCCGCGATTGATATTTTTCGCGTATCTGTGATTGTTATCGTTATTGTGGTATCCGCGATTATTATTGAACCTATAGGAGTTAGTTGAGTTTCCGCGGTTGTTATTATATACCTACGATTGGAATTGTTGTTTCTGTTACCATTGTATTGTTGGTTTCTATTAGAGTTGTTGTGATAGTTGTTATTGTTCTGACTGTTATTTGTGTTTCTAAAATATAGCATTTGTTTTCCTGATTTGAGGTTTTGCTCTATTTCAAGCGCCAGATTTGCTGCTTCATTAAGTGTTTTTGGTTGTGCTGCAAAAATAGTTTGCTTTAGCTCTTCATTCAAACCATTTTTGGGTGTCATCGCCTGTTGTTTCTGCTATATTCAAGTTGTTCAGTTCTGATATGAGGTTTAGTAATCTGTCCTTAAATTGAGATACTGTATTGTTTCTCTGTGTAATGTGGCTAACTGTGTGTGTATTTGTGCTGTTGTTAATTTACGTTTGTATGAATTTTGCAAATTTCTTTTAAGTTCTTCTAATGTAGTAATGTTTGCTGTGTACCCTAGTGTCGTTTTTACATTTTGGTTTAGTTTTATACTAATGATAAGTTCTATTAGTTTTTTCTTGTCCTCTGTGGAGTATGACTCATGTAAAAGTTCTATTAATTTTAAAAATGCTTCTAACTCTATGAAATTACCTGTAAAAATGGGTATTATTTTCATAATTGTTTCTATGTTAAATACTTGCATTTTGTTGTGGTTGTTGAGAGTTGTTACTTTCTGTTTCGTTAGTTTGTGTGGTTTTGTTGTTTTCTTCTAATATTTGATTTAAAATTGATCTTGATGTAGTTATTAATTTATAAAAATCTTCTGTTAATCTAAGTACTTCGTAATTTTCTTTTATTGTGATTTTATGCCTGTTAAATTCTTGTACGTACGTATTTAGTTCATCTAATTTGTGTTTTATTGTCTCTATCGTATATTTTCTATTTACTGTCTTTTTTAAATTTATATATACATATTTGGTTAGTTTTTGTAAAAGTTTCCCTAAGTATCTGCATTAAAGAAATGAAGAAATATTTTTAAATGAAATATTATTATTATATTTTTTTTTTAAATTCTATGATTTCTTTTTTAATTTAAATATTTTGTGCCCTAGTGGCATGTTTGATTACGTATTTTTTATAATATTTATTTAGCTTATATAAAATATAACCTAATACGGCTAAAATAAAAATGGTTATCAAGACTGTTGTTGCTGTAGACTTTATGTCAGTGGTGGTGACTGCTGATCCCAAGTTGTTGTGGATGGTTTCTGAGATGGTGATTTGGTCCTTGTTCTTGTTATCAAACATCGCTATAGTATGAAATATTTCCGTAGGTATTGGGAACATTTGAAATTGTTTGGTAAGTCTTCCTTGAATGTTGGGTTAATTACTATGAAGTTTTCCAGCGTTGTCATCTGTTGAACTCGGTCCTCTGCGTTTTCGATTATCTTTTTGTGGCTATTTAAATGCTGTTCTATTTGTTCGGTTTCCTCCTCGCAGATGAAACATCTTTCCTTTGGCATTCTATTTTAGTTTTTAATTCTTTGATATAATGATATTTTTGCTTTCCTTAAATTATGTGTATTAAGGTGTAGAGGTCTGCCAACTCTTTTCGTTGTTTGACCTTCTTCCCTCCTCGTGGTCATCTTGGTTTGATTTCTGGTTGTTGAAGTTTTTTATAATAAATTTGTCGCTCTTTGTATTCTTCTACGGTGAGTTTTTGTGGTCCAGGTATTGGTGTTGGTGTATACTGTGGTGTTGATAACATACTGCAGTATAATTTATTTTGGCTGCTTCCAATTTTTTAATTTCTTCTTATAGATTCTGGATATATCCATACAAATCGTTGAATTTTTCGTTGAACTCCTCTTCTGTAGTTAAGTTCCGTTGCTCGTTCATTGGAAAAAAAAATTTTGCGTCAGAATTTAAAAGTTCTATGGATGTATCTTCAGTAGGTAGCTAATTTATTAAAGTCGTCTTTTTGGTCCTCTGCGTAGTTTGCAGGATCGCCATGTAAAAGATTGGTGAAACTATGTTTTGGATTTGTATCTATTGTTTTGGTGCTTAGGCGCACCTCGCCAATTTCTATACAGCACTAATGCTTTTTCCAGTTTTGAATCATAAAAATAAAAAGAGAGCACGACTAGTGCTAGTTTAGTGTGAAATTATGATTAAATTTTATTTACGAAAATTGGGGTTTATATACATACAAATTTTACACGTATTTTCTTATTCTAGTTCTTTACCACTATTTTCTAACTCCACCCCTCCGTTTGCCTTATTCGCCTGATTGGCGATCAAATTGGATTTCTGGTTGCATTTGCATATGGTTCTCTTTCACGCACGTTAATTCAATTTCAAAGCCACGAAATTAAGGGTAAAATCAAATAGCTCTGTCGCTTGGTCAGCTTGTCGCGATAACTGACGCTTTGTCGTTCACGTGTGACATCGCATTCAACGTCACTGACTTGTGCATGTAACCCAATGCTCAATGCAGTTATTTGTTGTTGTTGTGTTTAGAACAAGTGCACTTTGGTGTACTAGCAATAAGGTAAACAATAACCAAACTCACGTAATACTTTTAGTATTAAATACCGATCGTAAATTAGGTTATTGTTTATTTTGGCTGTCTGAAATAAATTTGGTATTTAGAGGTTTTACATTACCATATGGGAAAATTGAAATGGAATTTAACTGATTTGGTTTGATGCATTTTTGGTGAGAATGGGAAATTTGTGAAGTTCACATTAGTGAACTGAAATTGATCTAATGGCTAGAAGTTTTAGTGGCTGTCATAGTGACTGTATAGGTTCACTACACAACGAAAAACAGATTTTTTTTTGCGTTTTAGTAAATTTTCTATTTTTCGTTTTTCATATGAAATGTACTAGGAAACAAAGTGGGTGCGCCGTTCGCAGGTTTGATCTAGGAAGCTGAAATTTTGGTGGAATTTTCTTCAAAACCGATTCTATAATATAGCCTCATAGCAAATTTAAAAAAAAATAAAAATACCTCCTTTGGGTGTATTTTTTCCGCATTTTTAGTCACACGAAAAATGTGTGGGTGGTTTTACAACAGTGGGTGGCATCCCCATTCAACTAAAAATCCCAAAACGCTATATCTTGGCACCTAAGGCAGACTTCTTCAACGTTTTAGTTAGTCGGTTTTTTCGTTAAATTTCAACGAAATTTGACATAAACTCTGTCCGCGCCGATTACAAGTTTGAGCTAGGAAGCTCAAATGTTGGGACAATTATTTTTATTCCTTAAGCTATAATATAGGAAAAAATAAATAAAATCCCTCTCTTAAAGTTTGGAAAAAAAACACCCTAATGTATATGGGGCATTCCATTCCAAAGCACCGTGGTCTTGGCCCGACCCTCTTCGATTTCGCTAATTTTTTGATATGTTTTAGTGCATTAAAAGTAACAAGCACACCAATTTCCAGTCTTGTATTCAATACCGTTATTGAGTAATCGGTTTTTTAAATTTTAAGGCAAACAATTTTCAATTAACGATAGACTAGTAATTAATATTGATATCAATTAAAAGTAGGGTATACATTTTTTTGTATTTGAATGTTATTTCTGAAAAAAAATTACTCGAAGTATGAATCAGTTAGTTATTAACGTTTAAAGATTAAAATTGACATTTTCGAAAAGTGCGACACCTTTGATTTTGCTTCAAAATTCTACTCTATATTACTAAACTTTCAAGCTGTAGTTCAAGATGTGCTGACAATTTTTTTCATTTTTTTTCGAATTTTGAAAATTTTATATTTGGTTTTTATGATAGAATTATCTATATCACTAGTTTAAACAAAAAAAGATCTTGTTCCTCACATACTTTTTTTTTTTGGGTCGTTAATTCCAAAAATGCTAACCATTTTTTTCTCATAAGAATCGTTTTCGAGTTATTCCCCGTTTTCGTTTTTTGCACTTCTTTCATTTATTTGGCCATATTTCCATAAATTTTTTTCGAACTAAATCAGTTGCACACCATTCAAAAGGTATTATTTTTTCTTACTAACGGTTTGGAGTTAATGAGAATCAGTTAAGATTTGATGATTTGAAAATTAGCGAAATCGAAGGGGGTTGGGCCAAAACATTGGTGATTTGGCATTGAATGCCCCATATGTAAGTTATGTTTTATACATCTTTTACAATGTGTTATGTGAACTTTCAGGTATTTTTAGTTATTTTTTTTTAATGGAATATGTTAACTTGTTTATGTTAAATAAAGCAAAATATGATAAAAAATATGGTTCTTTTTATTCCATTTTGGTCCTTCTTCTATAAAATTTTGGTCCCAAAAAAAATTTTGGTGTGGCAACCGTGCACTCAGCTGACTTTAGCAAAACCAAAATATTTGACAAAGAGAAAAATTTGGTACGACGTTATACTCTTGAGAGCTTACGCATACAAGGAAAAATAAAAACAACCATGAACACCAAAGAAGACAAAGACAAACTTAGTTCAAACTACAACTTGATTCTCAACCGGCAATAGTGATGTGATATTTTTGAATTTTTATTTTATTTTTAAATGTTAATTTATTAAACTGTGTCGTTTTTAATTATTTTCATAAGCAATTCTTGTGCAATATTTATGTTTTTCGTATAAATGTTTGTGCAAGTTGCAGTAATGTCAATTTAAAATCAAAGAAACAAAAATTTTTGTGAGTCAATTTTTGTTTAAAATTTAAAGTCTACAAAAAATGTCACACGTCTTTTGCTCTCCTGTGTTTTTTTTTTGATTAAAAGTTGTCCCTGAAGAAGGTGGAAACCCCCACCGAAACGTCGGACAGAAAAATTAAATAAATTTGTTTTATTTGCATTTCAAAATTTATTGACCGAAAAAGCCTACAATTTTTAAATTCTAAACATAATTTTAAACTTGGTCGAACATCAACACACAAAACTAAAGTACATTTCATATTTTTATTTAATAAGAAAGTAAAAATTGTGTTTCATATTTTATTTTGCAAACAATTACTTGACAGACTGTATATGGGGCATTCCATGCCAAATCACCGAGGCTTTGGCCCGACCCTCTTCGAATTCGCTGATTTTTTGATATGTCTTAGTGCGTATTAAAAGCAACAAGCACACCAATTTCCAGTCTTGTATTCGAAATTGTTATTGAGTAATCGGTTTTTTGAATCTAAAGTCAAAAAATTTTCAATTGACGATAGACTAGTAATAAATATTGATATCAATAAAAAGTAGGGCATCATTTGTTTTTTGTATTTGAATGTAGCTTCTGAAAAAAATAAAAGAAAATTATTCAATGTAATAATAAGTTAGTTATTAACGTTTAAAGATTAAAATCGACATTTTCGCAATTTTTAAGTTATAGTTCAAGATGTGCTGACAATTTTTTCTATTTTTTTTTCGAATTTTGAAAATTTTATGTTTGCTTTTTATAATTGAATTATCTTTATCACTAGCTAAACAAAAAAAGATCTGGTTCCTCACATACTTTTGTATGTATTTTGAGCTGTAAATATCAAAAAGGCCAACCATTTTTTATCTTAAGAATCGTTTTCGAGTTATTCCCCAAAAACCCGTTTTTTGCTTTTTTTTTTCATTTGGCCATATTTCCATCAATTTTTTTCGAACTAAATCAGTTGCACACCATTCAAAGGGTATTATTTTTTCTTACTAACGGTTTGAAGTTAATGAGAATCAAATAAGATTTGATAGAGTTACAGGTCATAGTTCGAAAAAAGTGATTTTGTTGCTCATTTTTAAATGTCACTAAATTTCAATTGCTCCGTTTGAGTCCGAAAATCCTTATTTTCCATAAAAAAATATGAAAAAGAAAGGTTTTTGGATTTAAACGGAGGAATTGAAATTCAGTGACTTTTAAAAATGATTATATGCATTTCTCGGATATAAGCCCCAAAAAATTTCCAATTTTTTCCTCCATTCACGCTTATATGCACGACAAGGAAAAAATTTTTATTTTTTCAATGGCAAAACCAATATTGGTAACAAACAATCGTGTCATACCTATTGAATTGTCAAATGTGCGAATTGAAATTAAAAAGCAAAATGAGTAAAAATTCACGAAAAAGAATAACTTTGTCACTTAAACAGAAGTTATTTATCATTCGAAAGAGTGAAAACGTAAGAAAAATTGAAAGTTGCAAGAAATATGGGTGCCCAATACACAATTAATCGGATTATGCGAAACATAGATCGCATTTTACAATGAAGCAAAGCATTAAATTTGAACCGAAAAAGGAATTGAGTCGGAAAATCAAAAGCAGTGGAAACAATGTCAATGTAGTTCGATCAAATACAAAGGTCAAAAGACCACAATATGATATTGGAGAATGTAAAACAGTTCGCTGTTAAGTAAAAAAAAAAAATTAAAATCACTATCAATGTGTTTGAGTTTCGGTCAGTCAGTTCTTGTAGGGTACTGATGTTTGCTCTATTCATAATGGTGCTATTGAGTGTTGCCGGATGAAAAAACATAAGAGTAGAAAAATAGCAAATTATTGGCTTAGTACCTATTTTTAAATAATTGAAATGCAAAGGGCTTCATTTAATCGAAGTGCAATTTTTTTGGTAAGATTTCGTTAAAATAATGCATTTATTTATATTTTTATCGCATTTACCCAGTTGGGTAAGCTTTTGATTCAAAAAATAAAAATAATTAATTTCATTGTGGTTTACTGTCCACCAAATAAGTTTCGAAGCGAAAACTTAGTAGAACTTGAAGAAACTGTGCTGCGACTTAATAGTAAATATGACACGATACTTGTAGGTGGTGATTTTAATGTAAATATTCTGAACAACACTAGTGCTACAAACCTGTTTCAATATTTCTGTGGTAAAACTTGTCTTTCTGTCGTGAACACTAGATTTCCGACTTGTTTTCAGTCGTTTGATAATCCTTCGCTAATTGATTTGTTTTTGATAAGCTCCAATAAGCATGTGCAAGGTTTTGAATAAATTGCCCCCACCTCAGATTTCACTCACGATTTTCAGTTCTGCGCTTTACCTTACGTGTGTAGACGCGACTTAACTTTTACCATTAGGTCCTTTACAAACATTTGTTTTGAAGGTATTTACAGGGGTTGTTCCGATCTAAGCTGGGATGCTATTTATTATTTACCAGATATTGATAGCAAGGTGCTTCTGTTGAATACTTTTGTCATAGAATTATTTGATGCATATGTACCAATTATGACGAAATGTATTAAATCAAAAAATTGTCCGTGGTTTAACAGTACAATAAAATCCCATATCTCCAAAATAGAACAGTTTTTTAGAAGATATAAAAGAAATTCTACGGACTTTAATAAAAGTCAGTATATTGTAGCCAGGAACAAGGTAAATGCTTCGATCCGTAGAGTCTTGACTCGAAGAGGCTATGGAGTAACCTTAAAGAGATGGGCATAGCAAAGGGCAGGAGAGATTGTGCATGCCCTCATAGTGCTGAAGAAATTGCTCCATTTATTGCACTTCCTGACATTTGTGCTCCTGTATTGGATGATAGTATTTTTGAGTGTGATGGTGAGAATTCCTTCTCTTTCGAATGCATAAACATGTCTGATGTCTTTGTAGCAATTAGCTCAGTTAAGTCTCAGGCTCTAGGTACTGATGAAATTTGTCCTAAGTTCTTAAAGCTTATTTCGCCACTAATTCTTCAGTATTTGACGAATATTTTTAACGCATGTATATGTTGCAGTCAGTTTCCTACTAGTTGGAAATCTGCTAAGGTTTTACCTTTACCTAAAAAATCAAATCCAAGTCCGTCTGATTATCGGCCCATTAGTATCCTCCCTTTTCTTTCAAAGGTACTAAAAAAAATCTTGTCTAGTCAAATTCAGTTCTTTTTAAATCGTCAAAATAAATTGAGTAAATGGCAATCTGGTTTTCGGGAAAAGCATAGTTGTGAGTCGGCGGTTACTAAAGTGACTTCGGATTTGCGTTCCGCTGTTGACAATGATAATATTGGTATTTTAGCCATGCTGGACTTCTAAAAAGCTTTTGATAGTGTTGATCACTCAATCCTTTTGAATAAATTGAAACATGTTTTTCATTTCTCTGGCGCATCTATCAAACTATTACATAAATATTTGCGTGATAGGACACAGACTATTATTACAGAACAAGGGTCCACAGCTCCTTTAAAAATAAATTGTGGTGTAGTTCAGGGTTCCATATTGGGACCAAATTTATTTACGATTTTTATAAATGACTTGCCCGATATTGTTGTTAATTGTCAAACCCATCTGTATGCTGATGATGTACTGATCTATCTTTCTTGACCTATTGGACTTCTTGAGGATGGTGTAGCTAGACTAAATGAGGACTTGAACAATATACATGTATGGGCGACTAGTAACAAAATTAAACTCAACCCTTCAAAAAGTGTAGGATTGATTTGTTGCAAGAGTAATGTTAGTTCTGTTAATTTTCCTGATTTGCGTCTCAATGGTATGTCGATTCCGTATGTTAACAGTACCAAATACCTAGGATACAGTATAAATGCCACTTTGACTTGTTGCGATGCTACTGTTGCAACCATAAGGCAGATTTATTCTGGACTTCGAAGTCTTCGTTCGTCTGCTTATTCCTTGCCCCTAGCTCTGAAAATGCGTCTTGTCAAAAAGTTTGTTATTGCCTTTTTTACTTTTAATTGTTCGGTTTACCCATGTCCAGATTTTGAATGTAAACGCAGGCTTAATGTAGCATTTAACGATTGCATTAGATATATTTATAGCCTACCTCGAATCAGAAGTGTGAGACACTTGACAACATCTATGCTCGGGATGGACTTAGAGCAATATTACAGCTATAAGAACATTATTAAATTACATAATATTATCTACGACAAGTGTCCCGATTACCTTTTCGAGATGTTGCGATTCGCGCAATCTCGTAGAGGTCTGAGACTAATAATACCGCGATACAAATGCTTAATTTTGGAACGCTCTTTTTTTGTATCTGCAATTCGGTTGTGGAATATAGGGATGGGTAAAATCGATAAGAAAAAATATCGATATTCATCGATAGTTTCTCCAAATTTATCGATTTCAATCGATAGTACATCGATAAGACCAAGAATATGATTTTATATTTCTATTTGAAAAAAGTATGCCAAGAAGGCTAAAGAATGCAAAAAATCGATAAGAAGAAGAAATCAATAAAACATCGATAACGGGCAAGAATTATTTTTCTGACCTTTCCCCTTTTCTTTATCTATTTTTTAGAAGTAACAAATAAAAAACAAACAAATTCTACTTGAAATTTTATTATAATTTCCTTTTATGTTTTACAAAAGCTAAACCAACCTAAGAAAATGTATCCTGAGATAACAAAACTAACCTGAAGAGGTACAATAACGTTTTCACACTACAAGCGGGTATTCTAACCTGCTGCTAGTATACTAACATAGCAGCAGCAGGTATATTAACCTAACCTACTTAACCCACTGCTGAATGAGAATCAAGATAAAATTAGGTTAGAATTGAGACCATCTGAATTCCCTCGTTCTTCAAACCTATAAGAAGGTACTTAACCTGCCCAACTTTACCTGGACAAGTTCCCTCATCCCGGAACCTGCAAAAAGTTTCCTAAACAAGGTTCGGAAATTGCTTGCAGATATGGGGATCAGGAGAAACCACTCTAGGTTAAGCTAGACAGGCCAGCGACTTGCTAGAAGGTTTGGGAAGCGAAGGAACTTGGCCTGGTCAAGTTGGGTAGGTTAAAGACCTGCGTAGGTTCAGAAAGCGGGGCAACTTGTACGGATTAAGTTACAGGTTAGGTACCTGCTGTTAGGTTTGGGAAGTGGGGCAACTCGTCCAGGTTAAGTCAGGCAGGTTAGGTACCTGCTGTTAGGTTTGGGAGGGGAAAGAACTCGTCCAGGTTATGTCGGGCAGGTTAGGTACCTGCTGTTAGGTTTGGGAAGTGGAGCAACTCGTCCAAGTTAGGTACCTGCTGTTGGGTTTGGGGAGTGGGGCAACTCGTCCAGGTTAGGTTAGGTTACTGCTGTTAGGTTTGGGAAAGGAAGCAACTCGTCCAGGTTAGGTCGGGCAGGTTAAGTTCCTGCTGTTAAGTTTGGGAAGAGAATGAACTCATCCAGGTTAGGTCGGGTAGGTTAAGAATATTTTTATTTTTTTTTTGTTTGAAAATGAGGACTATTGCGCGCGCGTGTTTTCCCTCTATTAGTTCAATGTCGTGTCTTTAACACACGGTCAGTTTGGTAAGTGTTTTCGCTTATCAGATTGGCAACGAGTAAATGTGAACATATAAATCTAGATAATATTCTGCAAAATTTTAACGTGTTCCTGTGCATGAAGGAAGGCGTCGACGGTGGATCGAAAGCTGTGGCCAGAACTTGTAGCCGTGTTTGGTATAAGCTTTCGACCAAGTTGATGTTATCAATCGACCTGGAACTAAAAAGTCCAGACTGATGCCATATGCAACACCAATACGATTTTTAAGTCATTTCTCAGAATCTGCTCATAGCAGTGCAGTTTGTGGTAATGTTTGTTTTTGGTTTATTACATTTACTTCTGAAGTATTTTTTTTTATACAGAAAGTCGTGGTTAATGTTCCCGCCAAACACATCTCTGACTGTGGTACGCTTATCATATGAAGAATACAGCGTCTACTTTTCGGAAAGTTTTTATTCACCAGAACTACACTGATGTACTTATTGTACCACGTTAATAGTGTCATTATGTAGAAAGTTGGGAAATATCGTTTAGTGTTAACTCTTGGATACCATTAGACTGATTTGGATTCACAAGTTGAAGAATATATTGTTAAATTTATTATAAAACGTTTTGTCCTCATCGAAATTAATTTAAATATTAGATATAAGTCTTTGTTTATTATTGCAGTCTAATTAAAAAATAAATCCCTAAGAATAAAATTTAAAAATTACTTTTTGTATGGTTAGTAAGAAAAATACAATTTTATTAAAATTAGAGGCATATTTACACCGCTCTATGTGTTGATTTGTCAATTTTTGACAATTTGCTTTTACCTATTATCATTATACCATGTGGGTCACTTTTTTTTATTCTTTCTGGCACTTTTTATTTCTCTTTCTTAATTGGCACCTTTTCTTTTTCTTTATATCGGCATATGTCACCTTTTTATTATTTTTTTTTTGATGGTGGAGCTGCTGATGCTTATATTTGTGGCCAAAAATAGCTTGTTGTTATTGGCATGCGATTCTAACTAACATTTCCAGAATATGCTGCTGTTTGTGTTGCTGTTGTTGATTTGTGTGTTGATGTAGTTGTAGTCGCCACCAACTCGTTGGTAATTTGTGGAATAATTGACTTCGTTCTTGTCTTTTCTACGCTACTCGCACTGCTGCACGCTTCTTAACCTTAATGTTGTAAAACACGAATTGGCTCAAATGGTAAGAAAAAACGTCTCCTGATGCCAAATTCTTGTTCTTGATGTCCGTGCAATTGTTCTTGTTGGTAGCTTGGTGTATTTATGCGCAAATTGCTTTGTTTTGTCTCGCGATACGTCTGTTCGTCCGTTCTTAATGACGGCTTCTCGTTTGTTCGTTCGCTAGTTTGCGTTTGTATGTGTACTGGTTGCAAATTCCTTTCTTTGCCCGCTTCTGTAACTACTGTCTCTGCTCAGACTGGCTGACGAACTGCCTCTTCGAGGCGGCTGCCTCTACACATAAGGCCTGAACCCATAGAGTCCGTCAAGTCCGTTGCGTCAAAGTTTACAACTGACGCAACTTGTATGAAGAGCGTCCCATATGCAATTTATCCGTCATTGCAACGGATGAAGTTGGGCAACTTTCAACTTTGACGTACGTTGAATACTTTGACAACTGTGGGCTTGTGTCAAACAAAAAAAAAACAAAAGAAAATGAAAACTGTTTTGTGAAACACATAAAGTGAATTATAGCGAGAACACAATTGGAGCAGCAGCAGCAAAACGCTCTATGGAACATAATTGAGACAGCAGCAGCAAAGTCTGTCACAACTCCAAAAATTGTAAACAAACAAACTAGTCAAAATAAAAATTTTGTCTATATTCAAAAAGAAAATGTTTGATATAAACTTCATTATTAGTGCAGGATAAATTTAAAAAAATTAACAAAAACATAATATTTATTCACGGCAGCTTGACTACAACACTGATATTTTGCTGCTTTGCTTCCGGATAAAAAATAGAACAATTTCTAAATCGGCAGCAGAACAGCACGGCAGCAAACTGCACGGTTATCTATTTGTCTCTTTTTCACCTCCATAGCTCTCTTCAATTTTCATGTTGACAGATTTTGCTGTCCTGCTGCTGCCCCAATTGTGTTCTCGCTATTAAATTGAGAATAAATAAATTAAAAATAATAAAACCGAAAACTGGAACAAAAACTAAACATGGAGGAGAAACTAATTGAGATGGTGAAAATGTATGACTGCATTTTCAATAAAAGCTCGCGAGTTTACCGCAACAAACTCGCAAAAGAAAAAGCTTGGACAACGGTGGCAGCTGCAGTTGATGCTAGTGGTAAAATTTGTTATTTTTATTATGTATAATTTTTGCTTCATATTCTTTTATTTGCAGTGGAGCAAAGTCAGAGCCGTTGGCTATCGCTTCGCGATAGGTTTGTCAAGGAATTAACAGGCATGAAGCCAAAATCTGGAGCTGCAGCGGACTAGTTGGCGATACATTGATGCAATGCAGTTTTTTTTTCGACTTCGTCCTCAAGCACTCCCGTAATCGAAACTTTTGTTTAAATTTAGTTTTTAATAATTAAAATTCAAAAATTCTTTATTTCGGCTTCTTCTTTTTGATTGACGTTTGAATTTGAATGCGTTGCTAACGTATTGATCAGGTCGCTTCCTTCCGTTACTTCCGTTGTGTCAGTTGTAAACTTTGACGCAACGGACTTGACGTACTCTGTGGGTTGAAGCCTTTATGCCGTGTGTTTTATAACTGCTGCCGCGGCTGCATTCGATCTCATTTCACCTTCTTTCCTGAGAGATGCATTTGTCGTCGCTGCAGCTTCGGTTGGGCTTTTACTTTGTTTTAAACGGCGCTGCTGCTACCAATGATACAACAAAAATCTTGATACAAAATTGGGTGCTCCTTGCTTTTTATTTTTTTTTACTTGTACTTTCAAGCCTACACTGCCGTCTCTACAAGTAGGAAGTTTTCAAACCTGACACAAAATTATTATTCCCCTTTTGGCTATTTTAATGATTATTGTCGTCGTTTTCCCTTAACTTTTTTCTGCCTCAGAATGTTTTTCTTATAACAAATTTTTCGGGGTTGCGGCAGATATAATGAGTCAACGAACACCAAGTTGCTTCTTATTCTTACTTTAATTGTGTGTCCAAGTTGTGATGTGTTCGTAACTGCGCACTTTTTTTTACACTTTGTATTGAAAGTTCTAAAATTTGTTTAAAAATATCATTCAACACTCAAAACTTGTAAAACATTTAAAGTTTTCCTGATTCTTCATTCTTTTTCTGCAGCAAACACCGCGCAACTCAGCAACCAACGAGTACTAGAAAATTAAAGGAATTTTAGGAAATCCGTAGGACGAAAGGAGATCATGGCTGGGTGTCAAGACAGTGCGAGACGGGTAATGTATTGATGATTGTGTGTGGTGGGGGGTTTGGGAATTTTTTTAGGATTTGTTTTTGAATTTTCATAGGAATTCTCGGCTGAGAATTTTTTTTTGTTGTCCGACCTCGATCCGATTGGCTGCGTTAAGAACCACCCCGAAAATCTTGAACTAACCGGGGAAAAGCCAATTGGATACGATGAAAGGGTCCATGACAACTCTTTCCCTTTTAACCCAAAGCATTTCAGTTACCTTCGTCTCTTTGTCAGTGTCGGTGGTGATTTTAAGTGTATTGTGGTTTTGTTATTATTATTTTCTAATAATTTGTGCTTAGATAATAATTAATTAATTTTGTGTTTAATATAGTGTCGTTGCTGAAAAATTGCATGCTTATATTAATAATTTTGCTTTAATTTTGTGTTTTTGTTTATTTTGCGTTACACACAATCATACATGTTAATATTAACTTTCTTTCTGCAAGCAAAATAAATCAGAGTAAGCAGTGCAACAGTTTTGTTTTTGATTCGCTTTTGTGCTTTGTTCGTATACAAAGCTAGACATTAAATTCTGTTGTGTTTGTTGTTGCTGCTCAACGAGTGTATTTTGCAAAATTATTAACCCTTTTCTTCCGCTTTTGGAAATTTTTAAGCAATTTTTTTTTATAGATATTTTTCCTTTCTTTTCAACAGTTTTTTTTTTCTGCTTACGTGTTCTTAAAATTTCATGATGGATTATTTTTCCTCAGAAAATTTACTAGCTTGCTCTGTAGGAGATCAGTGCAAAAGTCAGAATATTTTAAATTCTATGTTTTCCTGTTCAGATCCTTGCGAAAAAATGTTTCATGCCTCTTGTGCTAATTTATCTAAATCCATTATAGATTTGTTACGTTCTGAACGTTCGGGCCTGCATTAGTTCTGTCCATCTTGCTGGCCCCTGTCCCCGTCGGCATTCTTCGACAAAATTTAGAAATTTGGGGAGAACCTAAACAATCTGAATAATAATTTCGGATATATTTTAAGTTATTACGTAGATATAACTCCACAAATTGAAATTGAAAAAAGCCTTAATGAGGCTATTTCACCTTATGTTAGTTTTTTTCATAACAAAACTATTACCGATGCTTCTATGGCATTTGCTTCCACTCCTTCGATTTCATCGAAGATACAGCGCGCCGCATCGGAGGAAATTTTATCATTGCAGGGGATTTTAACTCCAGGGCAACAGAATGGGGTATGCCTAGCACAAACTCCAGAGGAAGGCGAATATTGGATATGGTGGCTAGATTAGGCCTTATAGTCGTAAACACGGGCTCAACACCAACATTCAGGAGGCCAGGCTGTGAGGGTACAGTCCCAGACATCACTTTCATATCTGAGAGAATAGCCAATAAGTTGCAGCAATGGAAAGTTCTGGAGGATTACACCGGCAGTGACCACCAATATTTGACATACCACATAAGACCAAACGATGACGCTGACACTGGCCACAGAAGAAGAGGTACACGAAAATGGAACCTAACAAAGCTTCGACAAAATGTTTTCTTATCTGCCATTGATGCGGGCGCCATCACGCACGGAGAAACAAATGACACTGTAAGGATGGTAGAAGACACGATGCTCTGCATCACCCAAGCTTGCGAGGCATCAATGCCAAGAATTGGTAGAAGGCAACCAAGGAAAGCTGCCTATTGGTGGACGGATGAAATAAGCTGCCTTAGAACATTATGCATCCGTAGCCGAAGAAGATACACAAGAGCAAGGAGACATGGCAACGCAGCTGTAGAAGCCCAGGACTACAAGGAAGCCAAAAAACTGCTCAAAACTGCGATACTCGCAAGTAAAAAGGAAAAATGGGAGGAACTTCGTAGCGACATCAATAATGATCCATGGGGCCTTGGTTACAAACTAGTCACGAAGAAACTTGGTGGTAAACCTCCAATGGCAAATTTGCCAGAAGACAAAATAGAAAACATCGTAAACATGTTGTTCCCAACACACGAAGTTAGACCTACTGAAAGAAACAGGCAACCAAATGACAGCCCATTAGAACTGTTCACTGAGGAAGAGCTTACCAGGGCAGCCAGCACGATGAAGAACCAAAAGGCACCGGGTCCGGACGGGATTCCAGCCGAGATAATCAAGATTCTCGCAAGAGAACGACCTCAGTTGCTTCTTAGAGTGTATAATGCTTGTTTGACGGATGGACTTTTTCCAGAAGTTTGGAAAACACAATACCTGGTTCTTATTGGCAAGGGCAAAGGCGACCCAGAGGCACCATCTTCATACCGCCCACTTTGTATGTTGGACACAGCGGGAAAACTGTTGGAAAAGCTGATAAAGCCGCGGCTATCCCAGGCGATAGAAAACTCTGGCGGTCTTTCAAACAAACAGTACGGATTCCGCCCAGGAAGGTCTACAGTCGATGCTATAACCGACGTAATAAAAAGTGTACAATCTGCGCAGAGCCATTTCAGCAGGAAAATAGTATTACTGGCAACATTAGATGTTAAAAACGCATTCAACAGTGCTAGGTGGGTAGATATGATCGACGCCCTTGAAAACAAATTCCGGATTCCAGAATATCAAAGAAGGCTAATACGTAGTTACTTACATAACAGAACGCTAATTTACGACACCAGCAGTGGCCCTCGTCGTATGGAAATATCATCAGGTGCGGCGCAAGGCTCCATCCTTGGCCCAGACCTTTGGAACGTTTGCTACGACGAAGTACTACGCATTGAGATGCCGGACGACACCTATCTGGTCGGCTACGCGGACGACATCGCAGCAGTTATCACAGCGAGAAACATCGAAGACGCTCAACGGAAGCTGAACCAGGTCATGATACGAACGCAGGCGTGGATGGCAAATCACGGGCTCAAGCTGGCATCTGAAAAGACGGAGCTACTCATTCTTACAAAGAAGCATATACCGTTAGAGATACCGATAAACACGATCTCATAGACTTTTCAAACGAAAAAGGCGGTAAAATACCTGGGAGTTCGGCTGGATTCCAGGCTGACTTATTGGGCGCAGATACAGTACGCGACTACAAAAGCAGCACAAACCACAAGATCACTGTCAAGATTAATGGCAAACACAGGTGGACCAATAGCAAGCAAACGCAAACTCCTTATGGCAACAACTCAGGCGGCCTTGCTGTATGGTTGCGAGGTATGGGCGGACGCAGTGAAAAAGGAGCAATACCGGAAAGTGCTGAGTTCAGTACAAAGAACGGCAGCTTTAAGGGTAGCCTCAGCATACCGCACTGTTTCACTAGCTGCGGTGCTTGTAATAAGCGGAACCATCCCAGTTGACCTACTGGTCTTGGAGCGGCAAAGGATATGGAAGCAGAGGAACCAAGCCGAAAATCGACTGACAAAACGAGAGGCTAGAAGCCAAACATTACAAAAGTGGCAAAAAAGGTGGCAAAATGAAACCTACGGGCGCTGGACAGCACATTTAATACCTCAGCTAGACATATGGCTGAATAGATGTTTTGGAGAGGTGGGCTATTACATCACGCAGCTCCTGTCTGGCCACGGGTATTTCCAAAAATACCTGCACAGGATGGGAAAAACCGAGGCACCAAACTGCATATATGGTGACGCAGACGTTGATGATGCGGAACACACGTTCTTCAACTGCAGGAACTGGGCTGAAAGAAGGAGCACTTTAGAAGGACAAGTTGGCCCATTAACAGTCGAAAACATCGTCCCGACGATGCTAAGAAGCGAGGAGTACTGGATGCTGATAACGAGATACGTCGAAAGCGTACTACGAATAAAGAGAAGGGACCTCGACGTTTTTCAAAGAAGACAAGATGGAAGCGGAGGCCTGGCCGCAGGCTCAGAAAGCAGCTAATGGCATTGGATGCCTAAATAAAGGGAACCGCACTGAAGTAATGCTCAAGAGAGCCTCCCAGTGGGGGAATCAATTCCCGGACAAAGAGGGAGGTGTTTTAGTGGGTATACCACTACGGAAGTCCCACACACCGACCAGGTGACGACCTGGTTGAAGGTGCGAAAAGCATTTCACCTGCCTCACCCGCAAAAAAAAAAAAAAAAAAAAAAAAAAAAACTCCTTCGATTTCTACTCTACCACAGCAAGCTATTCCCTTAAAAAAGAATAGAAAACACAAACGAAAGTTAGCTAAAAAAATCTGGGTAGTGTCGGAAGCACGAGTGTCGTAGACATTAATCGTGACAAAACTTCTACAAATCCCCCTCCTAATATCCATTCATCCAATCCTATCGCTAACAATTCTATAAGCAACCTTCCATCCTCTTCTTTCACTTCTAAAATATCTTCTATTTCAGTAATTCCCAATCCACAAATTTTTGGTGGATCTGAAACTCCAGTTTCCTTACAGGCATTGCCTAGATTAAAATCAATCTTTATTTCACGTCTACATTCTAATAACACTACTGACAACGTAAAAAATTTCATACGACAAAAACATATTATTCCTGCCGACGCCTTCATTTCATGCAGGAAAATCGATAATAAAACAACTCATGCGTCTTTTAAAATTACAGTGGCGTCTTCTTATTTTTCCGCCATTCTAAATTCTAATGCATGGGTAGATAATATCTTTATTTCTGTATTCAAGTCGAAAAAAAATAAAAAAACTGTCCGACACACTGTCCGTTCCAATTCAAAAAACTGAAACGGCTATCCCTTTACTATCAAAATGTAAGGGGCTTGCGTTCCAAGACGCATGACAACTTTTTATCAACTCAGAATTTCTCAACTCAGAATTTCTCTGAGGATATTATCGTTTTTACCGAAATTCGGTTAAATAACAGTTTTCTTAATTTGGAACTTTTCGATAATAGTTTCAGAAGAGACAGACACTTGGAAGATCTTTCTTCTGTTGGTGGAGGAGTCTTAATTGCTATAAAAAATCACTTAACCAGTTCATTAATAGAAATTGCCTGTGCGTCTAATATTGAACTTTTATGTGTTAAAGTTACTCATTGTAACTCTAATTTATACATTCTTAACACTTATGTTCTACCAAATAGTTACGCAGATGTCTACGCATGTCTTTCGATGGCCGTAGAATACATTATAAATTAACTAGACGCTATTGACGACATTTTGTTGTTAGGTGACTTTAATATGCCTGACCTGAAATGGACTCCTTCGGATGATGGTACATATTTTTATGCATCTTGTCCAAAAACTCGACAACAACAAGTTTTTGTTGACGAAATACTTTCAAATTTACAACAAGTAAATTGTATAACTAATTGCCACGGACGACAACTTGACTTAGTCTTGGCTACAAATATTAGCAATGTTGTTGTAAGAAATGCTATCCATGCTCTGTCTACCGTAGATTCCTACCATCCACCTTTGAGTATTGTGTACCAATCTGACAATGGAAATTTGACTAATGCATGTTCATCCATTAATATTTACGATTTCAATTTCAAGAAAGCTGACTTTGAAATTGAACGAAAATTTAAGAAATAAATTAGACGACTTACTAAATTTTTTTAATAACAATACATTTGATGATTGCATTAAATTTTTCTATGGTGAACTTTTTTCTGCCATAGCATTGTCGGTGCCATACACAAAGAGGTTCGTTAATAATTCCTCGTACCCTTGGTATACAAAGGATTTGAAAAAAATTCGCAATGGCCGTAATAAGGCATGGAATAAATACGTTTGTAGTCAGGACCGAAATGACCTTGTTGCTTATCAGCGGCTGTTTCTTGAATTTAAAGATATGTCAGCTTTAGTTTATTCTGAATATTTAAATAAAATTTGGCTGAAAATTCTTCATGACCCCAAGAATCTTTGGGGTTTCATTAATTCTAAAAAAAATCTGACGGGTTTCCATCTGAGTTTAGAACAGTTGATGGGCTCACTAGCGACCCACAAGTTATAGCCGGGTTGTTTGCTAATTTGTTTAATGAATCATTTTCTACGGATTTATTTAGCTCTGAAATCAACTATTTTGAATATATGGATAACGACCCTTTAGTTTTGGTTAATGAGATATCCTTCTCTTCTGACCTCAGAGAGAAATATATTTCATCTGTTGATGATGACTTCAACTCCGGGCCGGATGGTATTCCTGCGACAGTTTTAGTAAACTGCAGCTCTGTGCTCAGTCAACCCCTCAGTATTTTATTTAATAAATCAATTCAACAAAGCTTTTTCCTAAATTTTGGAAAAATGCATACATTAGCCCCATTTTCAAGAAAAGGTGCAAAAATTATGTTTCAAACTACAGGCCCGTGGCTAAGTTATTATCAATACCGAAAATTTTTCAACATATTATATACGATCAGGTTAAGGTGTGCTGTAGTGAAGTCATAACAACTCGTCAGCATGGTTTTGTTAATGGCAGATCTACAGTTTCTAACCTCCTTGATTTCACTTCTTTTGCATTAAGCTCTTTAGACTCTGGTGGGCAAGTTGACTGCAACTACACTCACTTCAGTAAAGTATTTGATAAATTGCCACATAATTAATTGATTTGTTTAAGTTAAAGAAGCTTGGATTTCCCTTAAGTTTTGTCAGCTGGATTGAATCTTATTTATCTGATCGCTCGTATTAAATAAAATTTAGGAGAGTGTTTTCTCCCCATTTAGCGCGACATCAGGTGTTCCACAAGGAAGCCACCTGGGGCCGCTCCTGTTCATTTTAGCAATTAATGACGCTACACATGTTATTAAAAACTCTCATCTGTTAGTATATGCAGATGACATAAAAATTTACAGGAACGTAAAGGGAGTTGGTGATACTATTCCACTTCAGGAAGAAAACTATTGTGGAATTTGATTATAAATTAAAAGATAAAAATATTTGTCGTGTCGATGTAGTCAAAGACCTAGGTATACATTTTGATACTAAGTTGACTTTTAATGAGCATATTAATCAAATTTGTAAAAAATCCTCATCTCTGCTTGGCTTTATTAAGAGGTGGGCAAAAGAATTTAATAGTCCTTTAGTAACGGTGACTTTATATAATACAATAGTGCGCCCTCACTTAGAGTACGCCAGCCAAGTATGGTCACCATTTTATAATATTCATATAAATAGAATTGAGAGAATTCAAAAAAAAATTATTCGTTTTGCTCTCAATGGCTTAAATTGGATTGACCCTTTGAACCTTCCTCCTTATGAGGATCGTTTAAAATTATTACATATGCAGTCTTTGAGCTCCCGTAGAAATATTGCGGATATACTTTATCTGCATCAACTTCTAAATGGGTCTCTTGCCGCACCAGAGCTTCTTAACTACATACATTTTAATATTAATCGGAGGAGTACTCGTAACTCCTATCAATTATTTTATAAACCGGTTAGTAGAACTAATTATAAGGCTATAGCTCCTTTTAATCGCATGACAACTCTTATTAATAATTGCGAAGTTTATAACATTAGCTTGTCAAAAGGTCAACTTAAGCTTAGACTGCAAACTAACTGTAGCTAAATTTGTAGCTTAATGGTGGTGTGTATTTTTATGTTTGTGTTGTCAGAGCCCCACAGCATGCTGGGTAAATTTTTTCTAACATTTATGCCTTGGACCACGTAAATTTATACATACATATAATTATTTTAATATATATACAGTGGTGGCCACGAATTCAACACACACTGCAGTGGTAACTTCATATTGAAAATATGAATATTATAGTCCAAGAATTGTATGCTAATATTTTTCCGTGAGTGTTGCTTACAACAAAGAAGTAGATAGGAAAGAACTAGACTCCGAGCTTTTTGCCTGTATTAAATACTGAAAAAATAAAAATGATATTCATGTTATTTTATTTGCTGAGCGCAAACAAAATTTCATTTGTCTTAAGGATTGAATTGAAATTATTTTACAAAACTCAAAATATTTCTATATTTTCTATATTTTTCAACATTATCATGGAAATAAAAATAAAGGTTGTACTAAAATGTCACATTAAAATCTGACAGCGAAATGTGGCTTCGTAACTGTCAAAAAATTGTTCAACTCAATTTCTTTTGTTTACATTTTGCATTGGATTTTGACAACTATGAAACCACATTTTGCTGTCAAATTTGAAAGTGACAGTTTAGTACAACCTTTATTTTTATTTCTATGATAATATTGAAAAATATAGAAATTATAGAAATATTTTGAGTTTTGTAAAATAATTTCAATTCAATCCGTAAGACAAATGAAATTTTGTTTGAAGCAGGCGCTCAGCAAATAAAACAACATGAATATCATTTTTATTTTTCTGTTTGAACCGAAAAATGTACGTACTTGATCAAGGGTCAAGGGTGCTAAGCTCCTTACATGAATATTTTTGGATTCGGAAAGGTTTAAGCCCAAATTAGGATAACACTTCGATAGTAGTAGTGTATTTTGACACATTGACTTCGTTTCCGTGTCAATTTTAAAGAAATCTCCATTTTTTATCTTTCAAAATATGATTTTCGTGTTTTTTTAAATGCAGAATCAGTTCTAGTGACTAAGCTATTCTAATTGAACTTATTTATTATTAACTTGTTTCAACTAATGATTCGTTTCAAGTAAAACAAGAAAATTGAAAAATATAAGTTCATAATTTCTATATATTTATAGCCCCCAAAGGAAAAATCCTAGTTGCAAAAAATAGCATAATTTGAGCACACATACAAGCAAACAACATGAATATAATTTTTGTTGTTTTCCACTCAATTTTTCTGCCGAAAAAATACCAACAAAATTGAAACTAACGGCATCGGTTGTAAACTACAAAAACGCAACAACAAATACACGCATTTTTTTTAGGATTTTTTCGACTGAATTTTTCTGAAGAAAAACCAACAACAAAATTTACTCGGGATCACTTGCAAATTTGCAAGTTAGAAGGAGTCAAAATAAAAATCATGCTATTGCATTTGCTGGTTGCCTGGTAGATATAAAAATTGATTTTCTCAAATGTAAGTCATCGAATTGAATAATTTTCTCAACAAGTTTTCCTTATTTTTGAATTTCAATTTATTTATTTTCATTTTCTAATATTCAAATAACTTTTTTATGAATTTAAGAAAATAAATAAATTAAAAAATACAAAATGGTCTGAATTTAACATTGTGAATTCGTTCGGTTCGTTGCAAAAGCCGAACAAAATCAGAAATAAATCCAATTGGATTTTGCTTCGTAATTCTCATTGGTTCCAGCTTTCATTCTTCTCGCCAAAATTTAATACAGGCAAAAAGCTCGGAGTCTAGTTCTTTCCTATCTACTTCTTTGCTATCTCCTTCTTTGTTGAAAGGCACGTTAATTTCAAATGTTTGTAATATGTGGAAAATTAGAGTAAAAACAACCATTTAAATTAACGGTACTTCATCATCTTGTTGTAAGCAACACTCACGGAAAAATATTAGTTACAATTCTTGGACTATAATATTAATATTTTAAATATGAAGTTATGTACCACTGCAGTGTGTGTTAAATTCGTGGCCACCACTGTATGTCTATGTTTACATGGTGTGAGTTGGTATGTTAAGAAAGTGCGATAAAGCTAAGAAAAAATTATAAAATAAATAACAAATTTATGTGCATGATAATTTTTTCTATTCTATTATTTATTGAATAAGCTTTTTACTAGTTATAAAGCTTCAATGCTATATAGATAAGAAGGCTATAATAGCTGTAGTAGCTAAACTCTATTATTATTATTATTCAAAAACTGATTTATTTAAATCTTTATAAAACATACCATCACTAAACGGCCATCACTAATGGTCCGCAGGCGGACACGTAAAATTACATTGGCAATTATGATCTGTCGTTAGCGCATTGAGAAAACAAAAGTCAAAACCGTTCGATATTTCGCTCAACAACAATTTGGCTCACGTCCTGGAGAGAAATAATTTTGAAATGTTATTAGGGTTTATGGTAAATATATAAAGGCAATCCGCTGATAAAAAGAGTAACACAAGCACACAACAATTTGAAATTTTTGTGGAACTTATGCTGTTAAGGATGTTAAGCTGAAATTTTTGTAGAAAACTAGAAAACAGCAAATAAGTAAAACGCACAGTACGATGTACACTTTTCCGCAGAAAAAATTCTGAGTTTTTTTATAATAGTTAATTATCAAAGCACATGGAAAATTTGGTAATAATATTGCCAACCAAAGCACAGAAAAGTAGAAAAAACCCTCTCCTGTAAAATTTGGTTTTTGGCACATACGATAATTTCGCGCACAGGGGCAAAGAGACTAAATAATTATTTAGTCTCTTTGGGGGCCCACGTCACAAAAAATCTAATCTAAAATTTAAAATGTTTAATTTAATACAAAAAGTTGCATCGACTACTTCAATATCGCAGGCATGTACAGCACCTTAATTTTGACTGTTTTTTTTTTGTAAAACCGATACTTTTTCCAAAAAATGTGTAGGTAGCCAGCAACTTTTTTAAGATGTTAAATTTCTTTTGAAATTTTTAATCGAACTTTACAGTCAATTGCAGTAACCAATGTTCTTGTGAAATTTCACAAATCGGTTAATGCTTTATAATGCTTGTGAAATTTCACAAGAACATTGGTTACTGCAATTGACTGTAAAGTTCGATTAAAAATTTCAAATTAATTAATAACATTCAGTCGACTAAAATAAATTAAAAAGATGTTAAATTTCGCTTAAAATTATGTATTATTTGTTTAGAAATTTTGTATATTAACCGTTTATTTTGCCGGAAAACAAAAAAAAATTCTTCAATAAACTCTTATGAAATCTGTATTTATGAACAAAAAATACAAACGCAACAATATTTTTGTAAAGAGCTTTTAATGAAAAAAACCACAAAAAAATTACAAGCGCAAAATGCATTAAAATGGGCAACGAGCTGCTTATACTAGTTTCAATGACCGCTACGTCATATCCAGAGAGGCCGGAAATATGCAAAATAAAACACATTTTAAGCGCATAGAATATGCTCCAAAAAACACCAAAATATGCACTTTAATATACACGAAAAACAGCTTGAAAATTTCATGTCAAAAACTGTGTTTTCAGGTGGTTTTTTAAATTTAAACATACAAAGACTTAAAATATTATATGCACACAAGACTTAAATTTTGCATAAGCTATTAAATGCTGCTTCAAATTCTCGAATAAAAAATTGTATCGCTTTTCAGTCACGGGGCTGTATATATATAGAGCTGTCTCGCTAGGAGAATACTGTTCACAAAACTGGATTTTTGAAGTAGTACCTTCGTAAAGAATTTGATGGATTTCAAAATTTACAGATAATCACACGCTTTTAAATTTGTTACTGATATCCGCAAGATTTAGAGTAGCCAACTTTTTGCGTTTTCAAAAACTCTTACGCTTTCTTTGAGCTCTAAGCCGAGAGTTTCTAATTTTAAAATCGAATCAACTGCTAAAGTGGAACCTCGATAAGTCGAAAATCTCTCAAACTCGAAAAAATGTTATGTTCCCTTCCCTTCAAGTCACAAAACCTCCATTGCTCAAAATCTAAAGGAATTTATGACTGACGTTAACACGTGATTTAATTTGAACTTTAGCGAAGTTTCTTTATTGTTTTCGATTAAAAAATTATCAGAAATAATTTGGTCCTACTGCAATACATCAATACATGGAATAAATCTTAACCTCTACAAGTCGAACCTTTCGTGACATTTCTACTGTATTAAAAATTACATTTAATGTAGCTTAGCTCAGCTTTTAAGCTTGTAGATCGCAGCTGTCCTTTTGTTATTCGTATAGCTTCAGAATCATCTTCACTGAGATCTTTAACAGCTGCCTATATGTCTTTCAAATTGCCGCTGTAATAAACTGTTGCACTTAGTCAAGTGCCCCATCGAGTAATAATTGGAGATGGTAGCAGAGGTGTGTTTGGAAATGTAAGTTTAAAGGCTGCCATCGAGAACCCCATAAATTAAATTTTTATATGAGTTTCTAATGAAAATGCTCAAATATGCAAACTAACCCAAAATATGCTATAAAGTACCAAATATGCAAAATGCATATGCAATATGCAAATATGCATTTATAACCTCTCTGGCTATATCATCAGTAAGCTTTGTTAGCTGACGCTTAGAAGTCTGCAAGCACACTATGATCTATTTCTTGCGTTGATCAGTTAGTCGGCGTTTACACGAGGAAAGTCTGAGAGACAAATTCTTGTCTTATCTCTTTTGACTTAAGAACGATGCTGCCCAAAAATAAGAACGACCAGGCGCTTAAAGAGCGTAAGAAATCATTAATGATCATAACATCATTTTTAATGTACTGTTATTTGCTTAAAATAATGCCGTAAACCGCATATCATTCTCTTATTTCAAACCCGAGATATCTGCATTTTCCTACATTAACAGAACTGACATAATTTGAATTTTTGAAAATTGCAGAAAAATCTATAAAATAGTTCAAATTATGCCAGTTCGAAATGAGAAAATGATATGCGGCTTACGACAATCTTTTAAGCAATAAGCAGTACATTGAAAATGATGTAACATGGGATCGGCGCCAAAAAAATATGAGGTGATTTTGCAACTTTAAAGTACAATATCGAAATTTTTTCATTTTATTCCGGTCAGTTTTCATTTTTTTTTTTTTTTTTGTAAGAAAAAATGAAGAAGAAAAAAAAACTAATAACGGATTCGAATTCCCCATTTGATGATAACTGTTTAAAATAAAAAAAAAAATTTAATCAACCTAATATGCAAATTTATCGACTCTGATTCGAAAAAAATCAGGTCTGTTAATTTAGAAAAATGCAGATATCTTGGTTTTGAAATAAGATAATGATATGCGGTCTCGGCATTCTTTTAAGCAAATAACAGTACATAAAAAATGATGTACCATGGGTTCGGTGGTAACATTTTTGAGGTGTTGCAGCTAGAAAGTAGAAAACCGGTACTTTTTTACTTTTGTCCGGTCAATTGAAAAGAAAATCAAATCACGGATTTCAGTTTCCCAAAAACCATACCCACTTTGTTGGAAAATTTTATAACGTCTGTAACTGGCACCATTTCTTAAATCAATATTTTGGAAAATGGGTTGTTTACTTAAAACAGAGGGCGCGAATCCAGTTTTAAATTTTAACCTTAATCCTAGTAATGGGCTTTGTCCAGACATATAAGGCTACTGTTGTAGTGTATTTTATCAATAAGTTATATTCAGTACTATTTTGCTACTATTAATTAGACCATTGTGAATAAGCAATAATCTATAACTAAACTTAAGCCATTGTAAATATGCACTAAACATATGTATGTCAAACATATGTTATTGTTTACAAAGCGAAGGATACCGTTATTCCTGTATAAAAGCAGGATGAGATATTAATAAAGTAATCATTTTTGGTTCACTAAGCCTATCAATTGACTGATTTTTAATTTGCTTAAGCGCTCTTGTAGTGCTAAAGCTTTCCTTTTTTTGTTGATGCCCGTGGCGCTCTTAAGCGCCGGCAAACTATTTAGGCAGATCCTAATTAAGAACAACAAGGATTACACTGTAATCCGCTGACACATCGTGAAAAAATCAAAAAGTTTTTATTTCAAACCGCTCTAATGCACACGAATTAAGGTTCGAAAAGAACTTTATCTAGCAAGATTTCCTGAATAATTTTTCTTAATCCTATTTTAAGTATTCGTTGAAACCAAAGCCTGCAGTATTTGGTTTTGAGTGACTCTTGCAAATTTCCAAATAAATTCGTGACTGTAGGTACCGTTTTCGCTGAATTCAATACATTATATAAATATATACTTATACTAGCTGTCCCGGCAGACGTTGTTCTGCCCTTCCCGGTAGTGGCGCGATGTTGTATGAACTCTCGCTATGGAATGTTATAGCGAAACAGTTAATTTTTCAAGTGAAATAACTTTTGTCATACAGACCTGGCAGACGTTGCTTTGGCCTTACTGGTAGGTGGGGCGATGAGTTTAATTTGTTGTAGTCCTTGTCTCTTATATAATTACTAAGTCTCATTTATCTGCATCAAATAGTTGCTGATATACATATGTACATAAATACATACATGTACATAATGTTGTTTTATTTGCATATGAAAGGCGTGAAACCACTCATTTTTTGATTGAAAATTAATTTAGCCCGTATTTTTTGCATGTGTATCTTGCCTCATTCAGCTGCATTGGAAATTTTGTTTTTTTCTGATATGGGAGGCGTGGTAGCACCCATTTTTTTTTTATTGAAACTGACTTTTGCCCGTACCTTTTATGTATGTATGTTCCAAATCACATTCATTTGTGTCCAATAGTTGATGAGATATGATAAATTTGATTTTCCTCTTATAATGGAAAGCGTAGCAACGCCCACTTTCCCAAACTAACTAGGCTCGGAACCATCCATAAGCTATAAGAAAATTTTATCCATCTGTGCCAAATAATTGCTGAGGTATAAGAAATTTTGGTTTTTCTCATATTATAGGCGTGGCACCATCCATTTCTTCATAACATCTATCTTTTGTACGTACCTTAAATTATGTACCAAGTCTCATTCATCTGCGTCAAATTGTTGATATGTGCTAAATTTGATTTTGGAAGGCGTGTCATCACTCATTTTTCTAAACCAAACTTTGCAAAAACCTTCCATAGATCATAAGAAGCATTTTCAAAATGATTATGAAAATCCGTTTTGTAGTTCGCGAGCTTATATGTGACCGAAAAACGGTTTTCGCATATGGGGGGTATGGCACTGGCAATTTATGTTTTACATATGTACCAAGTCTCATTCATCTGCGTGAAATAGTTGATGAGACATGATCGGTTTCCGTGAAAATGCTATTTTAAAAATATTTTTGTATGACGGCCACCCTAAATATGCATCCTAAATAAAATTTTTATAAGCTTAACTATGTATTTTAATATAAAAGACATGTGGTGTAAATTCCATGTGAATTGATGCAGTGGTCTTCGAGAAAATGGTATTTGAAAAATATTCTTTTATAATGGCCACCCTAAATAAAAGTTTTGTAAGCTTAAATTCCATGTGAATCGATGGTCTTTGGGAAAATGCTGTTTTAAAAATATTCTTTTATGATGGCCACCCTAAATATGCAGCCTAAATAAAAGTGTTATAGACTCAACTATGTCTCTTAATATAAGAGACACGTGGTGTAAATTTCATGTGAAACGATAGAGTGGCGTTTGTGAAGATATTATAAAAAAAAATTGAATGAGGGCCACCCTAAATATGTACCCTTAATAAAAGTCTTATAGCCTAGCACCTGTTCTCAGACCTACCAAATATACACAAAAAATTTCATAAGAATCGGTCAAGCCGTTTGGGAGGAGTTCGGTAACAAACACTGTGACACGAGAATTTTATATATATTAGATATATATGTATATACACCCGTTCTCATATAAAAGCTCTTGAGCATACAAACATTTTGACACCTTAAAAAAGTTTTTCCAATGCGCTCAATTTTGGGCAGACCACTGTCCCGGTTGACATGGAACGTCACATATAAATGTACATAATTTTTGCCTATAGCAACATCTATGAACAAATTTTTGAAACATATGTAAGTACTCTCATTTTGGTCCTCTTAGTAAACAAAAAGATAAAATCTTCTTCTTTTATTTTGGTTAAATTTATAATTTAATCTTGTGTTGAAAAATGTCTTTTCGGAAGATTATTCACCAGTTTTTTCAAATTGCAAAGCTTCTACATTTTACATGCAATTGCTTTTGTAATCTCTTTGAACTAAGTTGCAAGTGCTGCATGTAAATATCGGCGAGCTCACCGAGAGTAATTTTTTCATTTGTGTTTTTGGAACAAAATTTCATAATAGTATTTTTGTACAGGGCTTATTGTTCAGTACTTTTAGTGCAAAAAAACCACAACCACTTTGTATCCTAGTACAGTTCATATGAAAAACGAAAAACAGATTTTTTTTGCGTTTTAGTAAAAAAAAATTGCTTCCATATGAATTGTACTAGGAAACAAAGTAGATGAGCCGTTCACAGGTTTGATCTAGGAAGTTGAAATTTTGGGAGAATTTTCTTCAAACCCGATTCCATTATATAGGCATATAAACCTCAAACGCTATATATTGACACCTAAGGCAGACATTTTCTTCGTTTTAGTAGGTCGGTTTTTTCGTTAAATTTCAACGAAATTGGACATAAGCTCTGTCCGCGCCGTTTACAGGTTTGAGCTAGGAAGCTCAAATGTTGGACCAATTATTCTTATTCCTCAAGCTATAATAGCTGTGTTTTATTTGCTTTGGTTAAACCTAAACGTGAATAAAACGAATAAGCTTAGCCTTTTATAATTCTGCATTTGACCAATAGTGTTTGACAGAAATTCTATTTTAAAATCAGAGCCGGCTTTATGGTCGTGTGGTTGAACGGAGTCTAGCGCGGTATTATGTGTTTCTATTTTAATATTTGGCCCTAGCACTGACTGGGTGCCCAAGGCCTCGCATGACCTAAGAATACTTTTTCAAAATTCCAGCAAAGTTGCCATATGTTTTTGATCATTTTAGGTTTGTGTCTACAGCTAAGGCAATGAGCTTCAACTTTAGCAAAGACAAAAAAAGTTGAATCAATTGAACTAGAAATTGAGCTGGTTCACACATTTGTATGAGATTTTGGTTTAACCAAAGCGAATAAGACACGGCTATTCTTGATTAGCAAACTGAATTGTACAAAATACTAAAATTTCAAGCAAATCGGGATTGGACAAAATTCATCAAAATGATTTTATTTTTTTTTTCGATAAAAAAATTGGTAACATGGAAAAAACTATACAAGAGGTACATAATATTTAGCCAAACGAATGAAGCTTTTTAATATTCTATTGAAAAAAAAAACAATTTTCATATCTCTAAAACTATAGGTTAAATTTTAAAGATTTATTCCCAATTATTGTAGGACATTAAATTATCTTTCGTATGTCATCCATATTTTTGACATCCATTTAGGAGTTCTCAACTTATAATGATTTTAACAGAAGGTATATCCGGATGCTATATTTTTGAAACTAGATCCGAGCGATACTATTTTTTGCATTTAGCCCCCTATAATTTCGAAAACAAAAAAAAAAATGGCAAAGATGCTCAAGTAAATTTATTCTACAGAATTATTTATTTATCTTTTAAAAATACATAGAATGTAATCAACATTTTTCAGACTCCTTTTATTTCAATTTTTCAATTCCAAAGTTTGATTCCATAAGAAATACAATAAAAAAGAAATTTCATTTCATTTTTTTTTTCTTTTACCATAAATTTAAAAAAAAAATGATTTCGCTATTTTAAGTGAACTATTGCAGCAATCGGTCTGAAATTGAATGTAGATGGTTTACTTGCTATAATGAATGTCTGAATCAAAAGCGAGTGAGCGTGGCACCTCCCTTGCGAGTCAGTGGTATATCTATCGATATATGTGAACAATCATACTAAAATTTGGTAAGTGGATGTCGATAACGAATATAATTATGTTGATTTATTGAACCAAAAGAAGGCGGAATTGGAGAAGCTGGCGTGGTATATTTGAACTTGAATTTGAATTCGATATTTTCAACATTTTCCATATTCTTTTGAATTTTTAACCTTTTAACTTTTTCCAATATATCCCTTATGTATGTGTTCAACTTTTTCAACCTCATTCAACTTGCGACTTTTTGCGAGATTTTGAATTGCTTCAGCATCTTTCAATCTCTGTTTTTTTAGCAGTCGCTAAGATAAAATTGGTGGTCTTATGTTTCTATGGTCAAAAATCAAAAACATGAATTCTGAAATCTGATTTGTATGTATGTATGTCAAAACATATAATTAATACAAATACAACACTAAAACAACGATTAATCTAAAAGATCACATGAACAATAACAGAAAAATTGCTAACCAACAATCACAACTTAAATTCTTACTAACATGTAAGCAATATGGAATTTTTCCTAAACATATTACAAGCAAAACGTCCAATTTCAAACATTTGTCGTGAGCACCCAAGCCTAAGTTGGACGACTATCAGGCACAACGAAGGTTGGCAAACGAAGCTGCGTGCGTTTTTTACAGATAGGTTGAGCAGTTTAGTGACGGCTGAACGACGACCATAAAAAAAAAATATGATGACAGATGAAAATCATGCGATGGGATTTTTGGAGAAGTTGCGGTTTTTTTCCCGCCAAAAAGATTATATAAAAGGCAGTTTGAGCGATGGCGAAAAAAAGATTAGTACAGAAATTCAAAAAGAGTGCGGTCATGAAAAGCGCGTGGAGTTAAAAAAAAAATTTGTGATGGTGGAAGAGAAAAAAACAGTTTCATTAAGTTCAATATAATTTAATTGTTGACAATAGAAAGAAAAAAACCATATAAAAGCAACTAAATACAATATAATCTACAACACGCGTAATTGCGTGATTTAAAAACTTTGCTAAATTAGCAAAGCAGAGAAAAACTACTCGAAAAAGAAAAAATAAGCCACGAGGGCGCTCCAAGGCACGGTCCAGCAACCAATCAACAAACCATCTCACCCAGACACACCGCTCATCAACACAGCGAAGGACAAAATCTGCAAGAGACGGCCGCAATAAATACGCGCAACAGAAACCAACACATCCCTGAATCAACATACCAACGCCGCAATAGATTCAGCACCACCGTCAACCAGAACATCATCATCTAGAGTCATCAAGCAGTAGAAATCACCAGTAACACCATCCCAACTCACATCATCGTAGTGAGCACCAGCACCAACCTTAGAACGCTCGCTCCACAGCAGCCACAGCAACGGCATACCTACCGCAGCAACAAAAGCCTCAGCGATAGCATCCAAATAATCACCAGCATCAACATCCCAACGCCCACCACCAAAACTGAGACCATCAATAGCATCGACAACAACGAACGGGGCAGCTGGCGCGGAAGAAGTCCAGGTATCGATTTTTTTTGTGTATCACATATTAAAAAAAAAAAAAAGCATTATTTCAACAAAAAAAAGAGAAAATTAATAACGAAAAGTAGATAGAAGAAAAGTAAATATTTTTGAGAAAAAAAAGAAAAAGGATTGTAAAACAATCAATTCAATGATTAGGATTAAACAAAAAAAAAAAATATAAAATCGTAATATTAACAATTAAAATTAATAAGATTGAAAGGAATAAATATATATATGCATAATAAGGCATACCAGCTATCGATAGGTACACGTACGTTTTAGCTCTTAAGGCTCTAATTATCTAGATGTAAAAAACTAAAAGAAAAGAAAACAGATTAAGGAACTGAAATTAAAAAAAATATATGGAAGCCTAAAAGTTTTTGTCCATGTGGTGTAGGTAGGCGGGAGTCGGTAGTGAAGCGTTATAGGGGGTGACCACAGAAATCGGGCCAAAGGTCGCCCAGGAAAGCAGGTCGACACCAGTTGAGGGAGGGCTGCCCAGGACCGATGCTTGGCGACGGGTATCGGTCCATCAAAGGAACCTTAGAACAGAATGATGATGAAATTAAAATATGTGCCAGCGAGTGGCAACCGGTAAGTTATCGTCGAGGAGGGATTGAGGGAGTCCTCAGCACCAGAGTAGGTATAGATCAATCAGTTTTATGGATTTTCAGCAGCAGTTTTCGTATGTTTCTAAGACTGGTACAAATTAATAAATTTTTCTGTCCATACCCAGGTCCCACAAGACAGACAAGGACCACGGCATCCGGCGAGCGATAGCCGCGCTAAAGCTATTGTACCAGCACGGTCTGTCAGTGGAACGAGGTGTGCTACATCCGGCACCGCAAGTCATTGCCAGATCGCAATAACATCGAAGGGAACTGGCAATGGCCTAAGAAACCCAAACAAGGTAACACGACACATTTTCTTTCAAATGGCTCGTCAACTAAAAAACTTACAAATATTCTTAATACTTTTCACAATAAAATTTTAAAATTAGAAATAATTGATACAAATAAAACAATAATAAAAACAAAAAAGCAATTACAAGGTTTAAAAAACAAATGAGAAAACTCTATAAGTTAAGATGACAATGGCCCGTATGCATAAAACTGAGTAAAATCTTTTACTCGAACTATTTGCTCAGAAATGTAGCGTATACTCTGAAAATAGCGAGTAAAAAATTTCGTATGCATAAAAATGTGAAAATGGCAATTGGAGTATTTACTCTGTTACACGATAGCTTTTACTCAGTTTCGTATGCATAAAAACGGAAAAAAAGCGAGTTAAAGCTACATTTACTCAGAAAATCCTGAGCCTGCTATTTTGTTGACTCGAAGCATTTACTCAGAACATTTTCGTTGTTTTGTTGGTAAGTTATATTCAGTTTTTTCGAATTTTTTGTAAAAAAAATAGCAATTTTTCCACAATTTTAAGTTTATTTATTTTAGGCTTGCCTGAAAGTTCAAAAATTTGGTTATTTTATTCTGAAGCAACGGAATCGCAAATGGTTCTATTGAACCTTTATGATGATTGGCTTAAGGCCATTTCTTATACCGCATTAATTTTTCTTTTTTTTTTTAATTTATTCATTTCAAGTATTGTACATTAAGTCTTAAACTTTTATAGTACATCAAACGATATCATTATATTTGCATAAAAATTGATAAAAATAATTATAACTTAACTAATAAAAAGAATTTAAATATAAATTAATACAATTATTCAACGAAACGTAAGAATTAATTCAACATATAAATTTGTAGTAAAATATACATACATATAAATTAAAAGTTATTAATTAATAGCCCTAATTAAAAAAGAAAAAATGAAATTATAACTTAACTTTATCAAAAATTTATAATAAGTTACTTAACAACATTTAAAGCCTATTCCTATAATAATTATAAATTGCATGCTTAAATCTACTGAGTTTTTCAATTCGTTTAATATTATTAGGTAAAGAGTTCCATACCTTAACGATGCTGATGAAAAAGTACCTGCTCGCATTGAGATAGTTGCATCTTGGAATTATTAAATGCATCGACCTTACGGATTGACAAAAGCTTTTTTTATCAAACAGATAAGCAGGAGTCTGAGTGTGCATGAGTCTGTGCAAAAACATAATATTGCGCATATCTAAATAGTCTTTTAGACTGCAACCCAACATACTCCTACTCCTTTCAGAGATGTGATCAAACCTACCAACTCCGTAAACATATCTAACAGAACTATTAAACGCAACACTTAGTTTATGCAATGACTGAAAATCAAGCTCACCAAAAACTGCATTAGAATATAGTATGTGAGGCATGATTAGCATAGTGACAAGTCTGCGTCTAATGGGCGTGAAGCTTACTGAGTTTCGTAAATGGCGCAAGGTACCATAAATCTTACCAATAACGGAGTTGATATGGTCCACACACGTTAACTTAGAATTTAAAATAATGCCAAGATTCCTAACTTTATTCACAAATTCCAGACTTGTAGTGCCGATGCACAATTCAGGAATCCCCTGCAAGCTCAAATTGCTTCTACTTATTGGCAAAACTTTTGATTTTCAAGGATTTATAACTAAATAATTATCTCTAGCCCATTTGTTAACAGCAAATAGATCTGCATTGAGCCTAAAGATTAAATCTTGAACCAATCCAATGGGTCTAGAGAGGTAAAGCTGAACGTCATCAGCGTAAGCATGAACCTTGGCGTATTACCAGACCAAAAAAATGTCATTAATGAACATGGAGAACAACAACGGACCTAGAATCGAACCTTGCGGAATCCCTAAGCTAACCGCCCTAAATGAAGAAAACGTGTTCCCAACTACAACCCTTTGAAATCTGCCTTCTAAATAATTAGACAATAATTTGACTGCACTGTCACTAAATTGGAAAAAAGATTTCAATTTAAAGCACAATAGGGGGTGATCCACTGTATCAAAGGCTTTGGAAAAATCCAAAAGGTAAAGAAGAGACAGTTGATTCGCATCATAATAGGGCCAAATATCCTCAATTACTTTCATAACTGCAGTAGTGCAGCTATGCCCAGCCCTAAAACCAGACTGCAAAGGAGACAAAAGGGAATGTGTGTTAAGGTGGCAGGTGATTTGTTCTGACATTATCTTTTCGCAAACTTTACCTAATGCAGGCAAAATACTTACTGGCCTGTAATCACTTGGTGTAGAAGGATTGGCAGTCTTAGCAATAGGAACAATACTGTCCACTTTCCATATATTGGGAAAATTAGAACTAGTTAAGCAATAATTTATTATGTGGTTCAAAGGTGGCAAGATATGTGCCAAAATTAGTTTTATAAATCTAATGGGAATTCAGTCAATAAGTTTTGATTTTGTGCGCTCTAGATGTGCAACCATAAGATAAGGCTACAATCGCAGAAGCTCATCATTTTTGCTGAACATTAATCGATGTATATTGGTGAAAGATGAAGTGAAACTTTAGGATTTGTTTTTGGCTGATTATGGCAAAAAGAATAATGTGAACGATGCCTAACTAACACAATCAGAAATTCGTGATCTCATTTTGGGTATGGAAATTAGTGCACAAACGGCGCAACCCCACAAATTGCAGAAATTAAAAAGTAATCTAAGGAGCAAAATCAAATTGTTCAAACTACTAGTCGCAAGACCAAAAAACATGGTGATGAAATTATTACATCGACTACCTCCGACTATGAAACGCTAACATTCATTTTAAAAGAAGATTGGCGTGTCCGTGCCATTTTTGTGACAAATTTACATTTGCGTACGAATAACATTTACAATTGTTATAACTTGCTCCTTCACACCCGGATCATGCTCATTAACCGCTTACAAATTAACGCCACCTGGTTTTGAATGGGATTCTAAAAATACTGATAAAGACAACAAACAAAACGGTATTTACCATCACAAGGAAATTTACAGCATTGGTCTTAATATATTTTTCTAATTATGGCTAGCTTTCTGAGCTTTTGAGCAACACTTTTTATGTTGGTCTCTCACAACCAGCTACACCACGACACTGGCGACTTACTCTTACTCCGTTTACTAGCCATATGCAAACTATCAATTGCAAAAAATACTATGCAGGAGGAAGTGACCATCAGAAATGCAACGCTACCTCCCGGACTATTATGAGTATTTTTTTAACTGAGCTACATTCTTTTTTGAGTATCAATGATGGTGAAAGGATCTTTCAAAATTTACATAGCGAAGGAGATATGACGCTTTTTCTAAAATTTGAACCAATTTATATTTTAAAAAACCCTTAATTTCCTAAAAATTTGTAAGAAATCTATAGTTTTTTCAGGCTGTTAAGAAAGCTTTACTTTTTCTTTTTAAAATGATGTATCGATTTTTCTAAGTGTTCGCATAGAATCTCAAATCGCATAATCTCTTTTTACCGGAAAACAAAAAAAAAGATCAATAAATTTACTGAAAATAGTTTTAATAATTTGTTATAATTTTTTATTTTTTTGTAATTTTAATGAGAAATTGTGGCCTACATAAGTACAAATGAACACAATCTGTAGGTATACTATATCTACTATATCAACGCATCATATGAGTGTTATTTTCATTAACGTCTGACAATTCGCCCTTAAAGTTAACATCAATGACAAAATCCTGATCGCGATTATTACGCTCGTTAGGTTTCACTTTAAAGGTTCTTGTGATTTGATTAGCTTTCTTTACAGTCATATAAATATTGCAACAGTCGACAGCAATAACATCAGCAGCACCAGCTACTGCAGCAAACACAGTTCCACAACCAACATCCAGAACAACTTGCAACTAAAATTTTTTTGCTTCAATATACTTCATCAAATACTTGATTCAACTTAAATGCATCATATTGGATATTTATTATTCTCACTTTGCCACGAAACAGGTCCTTATTATGATACATCCCATTGCGGTAGGTTAAATTGCGCACCTCATTTTTGATTTCTTCGTGTAAGCCAAAATGTACACGAGTTAAAATAATAACCACACGCGATGTCATGTCATCTGCAGCGGGCCCAGTGCCCAATTTTTTGATTTTATTGTTGTTGGTAGCATTATTAACCACGATGTTACTATTTGTAAATGTTTTCTTGATGATTCGTGACTTGGCATTGCTGGAGCGGTAGATGCAACTTCTTTCCTATCTAAGATAACACTGATTTTATATTTTTTTCTTTTAAATGTTTGTTTAGTTACCATTGTGTAATTGACCGCAGAAGAAAATTGAGCTACAGCTGGCACTGGCTGATGGTGGTTGAGTGGATGTTCTGTTTTTTAACAATATATAAGTCAACTTTTTTGACCATATATGATGCAGAAACAACGTGTTTTGTCTCAACATCGACCAGCGGTTCGGTGATAGCTACTTTACGTATACAGCTCATCGTCCCACCAGTTGCTTTTTCACCTTTATACTGACGATCTTCAATGGTTGTAATATAAAGCTTACCACAGTTATACAAAACTGTGTCTAACATGAACTCGAAAAATAGACAGTAACTCATTCACTCTGAAATGATAATGTTCACTCTGGAATGATAATGTCCAATTTTTCAATGCCACCCAGCATATAAATTTCATCGATTTTTCACTTCACCACCATGACATCTGTTAAAATATTATTAATAACAACTTGCAGCGCGTATTCTACAATATTGGAACAATCCACAGCAATAACTTAAGCAGCACCAGCTTTTACAGCAAACACAGACAAAATGCCAGTTCCCCAACCAAAGTCGAGAACTATGCCACGGAATTTTATTTTTTTCAATTAAATACCGCACACGTAACTGTGTCGGCGACCGCAGCTGGCACTGGCTGCTGTTGTGGGGCTGGTGGTTGAATGCATGGCGGATTAGAATTAGTGTTTATTGATGACTTGGCATTGCTTGAGATGTAGATGCAACTTCATTTATCCAAAATAAAACACTGATTTTGATATTTTCTTTTTAATATTTGTTTACTTATCAGCAAAAGTTTCATCATCTACAGCTTATTCTTCGGTAAACTCTATCACCCGCTGTTTTTTAGCTTGCAAATTTTAACATTTGCATGTAAACAAAACAAATTTCTGATGTTTTGACGTTTAACTTTGACGTTTCAAAACTCAGTTATACAAAAATATAATGCTGAAAACACATGTGCAGATTTTCTGCTGCAGCAAAATTCAAATACATTGATTCAAATAGCTATAAACACATGGAAACTCTGCACTGCATCGCAGCGCTGCAAGTAGTCTTCAAATTAAAATTTGCTGAGCAGAGGAGTCAGGGCCTCCACTTTTCAATAGAAATTTATTCATTTCAAAAATGTCAAATAAATTTGTTATGTCAATCAAAATGAAGCCTACTATCAAAAGAGATCTGCACATCTATTTTGCCTGCAGCACTGCTGCAGATATATTTCTATGATGCATGCAGAAAATCTGCACATGTGTTTTCAGCATAACAGAGTCGATAATCCGAGTAAAGTAAAAGATTATGCATACGAATATTAGCTTTTACTCAGATAGCTTATACTCAACTCGTTTTTCTTACTCCGGAGTAAAAGCAGCATTTACTCAGTTTTTATGCATACGGGCCAATATTTTTTTGATAGAAAAACAAAAAAACAACTACATAGCAATAACAAACATCAAAAAAGAAACACATTACAATAAAATCAGGGCTCTAACAAATAATTTAAAAATACATGGTGGTATCATTTTTAATAAAAATTGGCTGATCAATTTAACAAACATAGAAATTCCAGAAGAGTCACAATGGATACTTTCCCTTGGACCCAAATTTGCATTGCCGACAAATAAAAATAACATATATAACCTACACATAATAGCTGATTTTGAAAATGGCCTTTATCACCTGAAAGATGAAAAACAGAAAGAGATAGCGAGGTCAAAAATTGCTCAACAGATTACATCGTACTCAAGACTAGCAACAAATAAGCCAATTGAAAAATACATACTAAAAGTATACAAAAATACACAAAGTTTTTTTAAAAAACACGACAACATTGTAATAACACGTTCAGACAAATGTAATAAAACTGTTATTATGTACAAAGATGAATACAATAACAAAATAAAACTATTACTAGACGACAAAAACACGTACAAAATCACTAGAAGTGACCCAACAGATACTCTTCAACGGAAAAATAATAACATTATCAACGAACTTTACAAAAACAACTACATCGACATTTTCTTACGTCATAATCTTTTATGCTCTGCAGCAAATGCACCAAAGCTATATGGTTTACCAAAGCTTCATAAACTTAATATACCTTTACGTCCAATTGTTTCATCATACGAAGTTCCGTGTTACAACCTTGCAAAATATATCGACAAAATTCTTAAAAATTTAGTTTCAAAAAAATTTAACATTAAAAATTCTGATGAATTCAAAAAACTAACGGAAAAAATTTCAATAGAACCCGACGAAATCATGATTTCATTTGACGTGGTGTCACTCTTCACGAACTTACCGACACATTTAGCAATCAAAATTATCATGATGAAATGAAATGAGCTTCAAAAATTCACTGCTTTGCCGAAGAAAAGTTTTTTAAACATTTTGGAATTCTGTCTTAAGGAAAATAATTATTTCCTATACGACCAAAACTGATATATTCAAAATTACGGAATGCCAATGGGAAACCCAATTTCTCCAACTATTTCTGATACAAGCCGCGTTTTATTCGCTGTGGTTAAACCTATAAGTGAATAATACGAATAAGTTTAACCTTTTATAATTCTGCATCTGCCCAACAGGTGGCATGACAGTATTTGACAGAAATTCTACTTCAAAACCAGAGCCTAATTTATGGTCGTGTGGTTGAACGGGGCCGCGGTAAGGGGCCTCATGCATCAGTACATAATTTTTTTTTTTTTCAAATTATTGCTGTCAAATCAATTCAAACTGTTTTTATAGTGTCGCAGACGCTAATACTGTGTTTCTATTTTAATATTTCGGCATAGCACTGACTGAATGCACGGCCTCGCGTTTTTTTAAAACGCTTCTTCAAAATTCCAGCACAGTTGCCATATATTTTTGATTATTTTAGGTTTGTGTCTATGACGCTTCAAAAAAAATTCAATCAGTTGAACTGGAAATTGAGCTGGTTCACGCATTTGTATGAAATTTTGGTTTAACCAAACCCAATAAAAAACGGCTATTGTTTTGGATGAATTACCAAACACAACTATAAAAAATCTTAATTAAATACGTTGACGATTGCTTCGCTATCATTAAATCCAAAGATGAACATATAATACTAAAAGAACTAAACACATTTCACAACAAACTGAATTTTACTACTGAACGAGAAAATAATAAAAAATTAAATTTCCTAAATATGACTATTTACAATATCAACAATAACATAGAAACTAATTGGTAGACTAAAGATATAGCTTCAGGTAGAATAATAAATTTTCTTTCTAATCACCCTCCCCAACAAAAATACAATACTGCAAAAAATCTTATAAGAACTGCACTAAATCTAAGTGAAACACATTTCCACAACAACAACATTCTAAAATTAACAAAAACTTTACAAAAAAACAGCAACAAGCAACAAATGAAATACAAGAAAATAATAGCAATCACTTAGTACCAGAAACAAAAAGAGTTGACAAAAAATATTTCTCTTTACCATACATCCCTTCTCTAACAAAGCACCCAAAACATTTTTGATGACAATGTTAACACAGTAACATTATTTTGTTGCATTTGGTTGTTAAGTTCATTTACTTTTGGAGTTAACAACCGAAAGCTGAAATATAATATTTATTTAAAAATTGGACGGTTGATGTGCTTAATTGACAAAATGTACAGATGCACAGACAAGCATAGCAATAAACATGATACCTGCAATACAATTTTGAATGCATTTTTTTATGCTTGCACTCAAAGTTCAGTAAACCAAAAGGTTTGATTTTTTGCTTGTCTTTGCGTTTGTACTTGGGGTTCACTGTGCCAAGTAATTTGGTGTTTGTTGTTGTAATGTTTTTGCTTTAGTAAGTAATTTATTAGTATATAAGTCAGCCGATACAAATTAATAAATCAATTATAATGTGGAAGTTAAACTAATTTCGTGTTTTAATTCTATACTACGAAGAGTCACAGTTCAAGTGCTGTTGGCTCACTTTTTCAATGTTTTAAACATAGACATTTTTGGTGACCCCGATGTGATCCTTGCTGGTGTTCTACCTGACAGGATCACGCTTGAGTTAAAATGCGAAAGTTTTTAAACCGAGAAAAATTGCGAGTGAAATAAATGTTCGTCGCGAATAAAACTCGTTAAAAAACATCACAAACTACGCAGTTTCAGAAGGACGACAAGCAGCCTTGCTGAAAAACTACGCATTTCAGAAGGACGACAAGCAGCCTTACTGGAATGTCAAAAATCTAACCAGTTTCAGAAGAACGACAAGCAGCCTTGCTGAAAAAGTACGCATTTCAGAAGGACGACAAGCAGCCTTACTGGAATGTCAAAAATCTAACCAGTTTCAGAAGTACGACAAGCAGCCTTGCTGAAAAACTACGAATTTCAGAAGGACGACAAGCAGCCTCACTGGAAATTCTATAAAAATCTAACCAGTTTCAGAAGGACGACAAGCAGCCTTGCTGAAAAACCACGCATTTCAGAAGGACGACAAGCAGCCTTACTGGCATTTCAAAAATCTAACCAGTTTCAGAAGGACGACAAGCAGCCTTGCTGAAAAACTACGCATTTCAGAAGGACGACAAGCAGCCTTACTGGAATGTCAAAAATCTAACCAGTTTCAGAAGGACGACAAGCAGCCTTGCTGAAAAACTACGCATTTCAGAAGGACGACAAGCAGCCTTACTGGAAATTCAAAAAAAATCTAACCAGTTTCAGAAAGACGACAAGCAGCCTTGCTGAAAAACTACGCATTTCAGAAGGACGACAAGCAGCCTTACTGGAATTTCAAAAATCTAACTAGTTTCAGAAGGACGACAAGCAGCCTTGCTGAAAAATTACGCATTTCAGAAGGACGACAAGCAGCCTTACTGGAAATTCAAAAAAAATCTAACCAGTTTTAGAAGGACGACAAGCAGCCTTGCTGCTAAAGGAAATTCCAAATAATGGCCTTTAGCAGATTTTTATCTTTAGAGCGACGTTTGAACCAAAATGCCGACTTAAAGGCTCAGTATGCACAGTTCATGCAGGAATATAAATTGCTGGGACATATGACAGAAATCAGCAGTAAAGAAATAGTTTCAACACAATATTTCATTCCTCATCATTGTATCTTACGACCAGAAAGCACCAGCACGAAATTAAGAGTGGTTTTCGACGCTTCGGCTAAAGCTTCAAACGGGGTATCGCTTAACGACATCATGTACAATGGACCTACAGTTCAAAGTGAACTATTTTCAATTTTACTTCGATTTAGAATGCACAAATATGTTCTAAAAACCGATGTGGAAAAAATGTACCGCAGATTTGGGTTAATACAGAAGATCGCAAGCTACAAATCATCATGTGGAGAGATAGCCCTGCAGAAACTTTAAAATACTACCAGCTTAATACGGTGACATATGGAACTCGAGCTGCCCCATATTTGGCAACGCGATGCCTAAATCAACTCGCTGACGAAAATCACGACCATTTCCCAATGGGTTCAGCGTCTCTTAAATCCGATTTTTATGTGGATGATGGATTAATTGGAGCAAATACAATAAGAGAAACTTTAGACATCCAAGATCAGCTTATAGCTATCCTCAGTAAGGCCGGAATGAAGCTTCGTAAATGGTGTGCAAATGATCCAAAACTGTTGCATGGCATTGCACCAGAAGATCAAGAGGTTAACTTAAATTTTGACTCTGAAGAGAAACAATCCACAAAAACTTTAGGGCTGCTATGGCTACTGAAATCGGACCGATTCTGCATAAGAGCCAACATTCAAAACCGAGCAACCACAACTAAGCGGAGCATGACTTCAGATTTGGCACGTATTTTTGATCCTTTAGGACTTATTGGACCAGTGGTGGTGACTGCAAAAATTCAGATACAGCAGCTCTGGCAACTAAAAATTGATTGGGTCGCTGAGCTGCCCCTTGAAGTTCAACGACTATGGTCACGATTTCAAAATGATCTAGCAGCGTTGGACAATGTCACAGTAGAGAGAAACGTACTCAGTAAACAAGTTCAGCAAAACATACAATTACACGTGTTCGCTGATGCTTCAGAGAAGGCGTACGGTGCTGCTATATATATCAGGTCAGTGCTAAATGATAATAGCATTAAAGTGAACTTACTATGCTCAAAGTCACGAGTGGCGCCAATTAAGTCACAAACGATTCCACGACTAGAACTCTGCGCTGCACTTCTGGCATCTGAGTTAATGTCAAGGATAAAGCGTGACTTAAAATATCAAGATAAGGCAACTTTTTATTGGAGCGATTCACAAATATTATCCTGGATTAACAATCATCCAGGCACACTACCAGCATTTGTTGCTCATCGCATCATTAAAATTACTCAACTAACCAACACAGAACAATGGCGCCATGTCCCATCAAAGCAAAATCCAGCAGATATTCTGTCTAGAGGACTCAAACCAAAGGAGCTACCAACATGCAACATATGGTTCTACGGGCCGCTTTTTCTGTATCATCAAGAAAAGATGTGGCCAGCTCCCTTCAAAAGAGAATTATCAATCGAAAATATAAATGCAACAGTAGCTGTCTCAGCAAAATCAACAGGTTTTGACATGGAGGAATGTTGGATTTATTCAATAAATTCGAAAAATTCATTTCGATACGTGCAGCGAGTGGTCGGATATGTGCTACGGTTTACAAAAAATTCGAGGCGACAAAAGGACTCGCGACCAGAGTACACACAGCTCTCGCCAATGGAACTCGACACAGCCCTCAAGATTATTGTTTGTCAAATCCAGTCCTCCGATTTTCAGGACTTAAAAAAAATACTGATAAAGAACAAATTTGTGCCAACATCAAATCATTTAAGCTCATTAACTCCATCTTAGATGAAGAAGGAATAATCCGGGTTGGTGGGCGACTAAGTTTGTCAAAACAACAATTCGATGCAGTTCATCAAATGATATTGCCAGGCAATGATCCACTCGTCAAATTATTGGTGGACAAGATACACAAAGAAAATTACCATTGCGGTCCTCAAGCATTACTTGCACAAGTAAGACAGCGTTTTTGGCCCCTCAAGGCAAAAAGCCTAACAAGGGCAGTCGTTCATTGGTGCGTAAGATGCACGAGAGCCAAGCCTATTGCATATAACCAAGTTTTGGGAAACTTACCAGCTCATCGCGTACAATCGGCTCGACCATTTCTGAATTCAGGCGTCGATTATTGTGGCCCATTTTGGGTACATTTTAAAACCAGAGGCAAACGACCTCAAAAGGCATACCTAGCAGTGTTTTGCTGTTTCGCAACAAAGGCAGTGCACCTAGAGCTAGTCACTGACTTAACTACCGACGCATTTCTGGGGGCATTAAAACGATTAATCGCAAGAAGAGGACACTGCAAGGCATTGTACTTCGATAATGCGACCAACTTCGTAGGAGCAAGGAACCAGCTTCTGGAACTTGATGACGTAATATACTCTCGAGCAGCTAGAGAATCGATCATCGGAACATGCAGTGGAAAGGGAATAGAATTTCATTTTATTCCACCCAGGTCACCACACTTTGGAGGCTTATGGGAAGCTGCAGTAAAATCAGCGAAACATTTATTGATAAAAAATGCATCATCAGCGTCGCTCACCTACGAAGAGCTTGAAACTGTTGTCATTGAAATCGAAGCTATTTTGAATTCCCGACCCCTCATTCCCAATTCATCAGATGCAAATGATCTAACCGCCATCACTCCTGGCCACATTCTCATCGGTGAAGAGCTCACATCAAGCGTTGATGTGCATGCGGCAGATCCAAAAAGAAAATTACTTGACCGATGGCATCTAGTATCAGAGCTTAAGCACAACTTTTGACAGCGTTGGTCCAAGGAGTACCTTAATGAATTGCAGCAACGACATAAGTGGAAGGGCCCATTAAATGACATACAGCCCAACACAATGGTCATCATCAAGGAAGATAACCTCCCAGCATTGAAATGGCCATTGGGACGCATAATTAAGGTCTACAAGGGTGACGATAGGTTAGTGAGAGTCTGTGATGTCAAAACACAAAAAGGTATATTCAAAAGACCAGTTCACAGATTGGCCCCACTGTTTCCTGCAGAGGAAATTGATGATAACCACGCCGAGTCAACAATGGAAAACTCAACACAACAACCTAGTAATACCAGCAATGAGGAAGAACATCATAAACAAGTGCAGGACCCTTCCAGGCAAACACCAGTGTCACTTCTCATTAGCATTCCATTAACCCGGATAAGAAGAAATTTATTGACCAACGAATCAACTCCCAAAAAACGTTCTCGTCTTAATCCAAGATTGCTACTCACTATCCTTACATTAATGATGTTGGCACTTGCGCTATGCAGTCCAATCAACATTACAAAATTTGATAATAAACCTGGAATATATTTTGAAGAATTAAGCAATGTTAAGTTCGCTACTACCAACTGGAACATGGTGGTTTACTTTAATCTTGAACCACTTCATCAAGAAATGAACCTGCTTGGTGATGGGATTTCAACGCTACAGAAGCTATGCGACAATTCTTCAGATGACTCACCGTGTAAGTTCTTACTAAACTTCTTTGACCACATTCAGAATGAGTTACAGTCAAAACTCAACCTTCTCTCTGTAAAGCGGCCAAGAAGAGGTGCCATTGATATCGTCGGAAATGTTGCGAACTCACTGTTTGGCATCCTTGATGAAAAGTACGCTACAAAAATGTCAGAAACAATTGAAGGTTTAAAGCAAAACGACAAACATTTGGAGTTTCTTTTGAAAAATCAAACCTCGTTAATTGATTCTACGATCAACATTATCAAGGCAAACCAGCTAAACACTCAGGCCAAGTTTGATGAAATCGACACACGAATCAACCAATTATTGTATGGTAAATCACAAAACCAATCTCTGCAAGAACTTCTTGTGTCCCAAAACATAATCATTCTGTCAATTCAAATGTTCATTATGGTTTCCAACTTACTGTGGACTTACTCATCATTAACGGACATTCTCATCGACAGCCATCATGGAAAAATCAACACCCTGTTGATAACTCCACTTCAACTCAATGAAGAAATTTTGAAAATCAAGGCTCACCTTCCATCACACTTGCAGCTACCCATCCATCAAAACAACCTACTTGAGATATATAAACTCAGCAAGGTCAATGGAGTTGTCACAAAAACCCATGTGATATTTAGCATACAGCTCCCGCTAGCAGACCCGAAGGAATTTCAATTATTGCACCTTGTTCCAATCGCGGCAGCAATCAATGAATCACTTTCAGAAGTCAAATTATCCACAAGGTTTCTGGCAATCAGTCCACATCGCGATGAATTTGTTCCAATGTCGCAGAGGCAGCTCGACGCGTGCTTATCACTAAGTGACGAAGAGTTACTTTGTCAGAATGTGCAACCAACCTATCACAAAGCATCTACAGTCAACAAATGTGAGCTAGATTTGCTTAACAATCAAGCCTACCCTAAATGCGAGTTTTACAAACTGGTTGACAGAACAGTATGGTACCAGCTAAAACATTCTAATCATTGGATTTACGCCACCCTAAGCACTATTCAACTCAGCGCAGCATGCAAAAATGAAGTAGATCAGCTTGAGCTCGATAACAGCGGTTTGATACAACTTCGCGATGATTGCACCATCAAAAACGATATAATAACCATAAAGAGTCGCACACAAATCGTCACTGCAATACACACAGTAAACGAAAAATTCAACATGCCTCTTGGGTGGAGCAAACAGTATGCTACCAACAATACCAGCATCAAATTGTTTAAGCCCAACATACAAGATCTCGAGAAAATTCAAAGGCAGTTAGAACACATCAGTGAATCCGTTCTCCCAAATGATGTCACAACGACCAATACGCACAGCCTATTCATCAGCTATGTAGCCATTGCTCTGGTCATTGCTGCCATCTTGATAACAATGTACAGATTAAGGAATATCAAAAAGACTGCACAAGCTGAGCCGGTCCCGATACCACGACAACGATATGCTGCCGTTGCTACAGGGTGCTAATTTTCAAAAATTAGACTTAATGTTAGAAGGTTTGAATTTGTCAATTCAAGGCCGGCAGAATGCTAACACAGTAACATTATTTTTAATTTTTTATTTTGTTGCGAAAGCTGAAATATAATATTTATTTAAAAATTGGACGGTTGATGTGCTTAATTGACAAAATGTACAGACGCACAGACAAGCATAGCAATAAACATGATACCTGCAATACAATTTTGAATGCATTTTTTTATGCTTGCACTCAAAGTTCAGTAAACCAAAAGGTTTGATTTTTTGCTTGTCTTTGCGTTTGTACTTGGGGTTCACTGTGCCAAGTAATTTGGTGTTTGTTGTTGTAATGTTTTTGCTTTAGTAAGTAATTTATTAGTATATAAGTCAGCCGATACAAATTAATAAATCAATTATAATGTGGAGGTTGAACTAATTTCGTGTTTTAATTCTATACTACGAAGAGTCACAGTTCAAGTGCTGTTGGTTCACTTTTTCAATGTTTTAAACATAGACAGATAACATAAGCACGGCATACAGCGTTGCCGTTTTTGGTAGTTTCCTACCAAATCGGGTAGTTTTTTATCCTCTTGGTAGGTTGGTAGGTTAAGCCTGATTTTGGTAGGATTTAGGATAAATTTTTATGAAAATCGAAAATTGAAATTTTTTCGTAAAGTTTTTCGAATCAGAAAGCAAATATTTACATCTGGAAATAAGCTTTTGCCAACCCTATCTTCAACAAGTGAGTATGGTATCTGTTGTCTTGCATACAAAATACGTTAAGGGAATACGCATATGTACAATGTGACGAAATACTGTTGTGACTGATCACACATCTAAATTGTTGCATGTGTGCTCAGACCCGCAGTATTAGAAACAAAAGTTACAAGCACTATTAATAACATAATTTTTTTGATCACAGCTGTGATCAAAATCGGGTCGCTAAAAAAGGTCTTAAGTTCTAAGAACTAAACTTTTTTTATGTACATAAGATGACATAATAAAAAAAAAAAATTTCCGTAATAATAAATTTGAATTTGTGGGCTGTAATAATTATCATTTTTAACACGGACTGTAGGTAAACGGTTATTGTCAGGCCAAAATATGGCTCTTTTTCAGAGCCCCGACCACTCAGGGTGTGTTAACTATGCTCCTATATATTAAATATATATATAATATATAGAATATATTAAAATGTGCTCTTTTGCGAAATTCAAGCGAAATTTTTTTGTTATCCTGTGCGACTTGGCCATTAAAATTTTATTTCCGGAGAACTTTTCGAACGGCATGGACATCTTAATGAAAATTACTTTTACCATTACAGTAAGTTTTTGAGTAGATATGAATGAATTTTTAAAAATTTGTCGGATGGTCCATTTTTCGTCTCTCGAGCTAAACGTTTGTTTGCAACTGTACGTTGTTTATTTGAAATCCTTTTGTCCTCTTTATATCTATTACATAAAATTCACAAAAATGGAAGCGAATTCGTTTCGAATTCGAAACGAATTCGTTTGTGAGCATTCCGTTTTTTGTAAGAAAAACGAATTCGTTTTTTGTTCATAAAACGAATTCGTTTCGAATTTTGTTTTTTGTAACTAAAACGAATTCGTAACGGACTTCAAATACGAATTTGAAACGAATTCGTTTTTTTTTTTTCATAAAACGAAGCGGAAAACTCTTCCGTTTTTTCAAGAGAAATTTCATACGAAAACGAATTCGAAACGAGTTCTTAACGAAATCCGTTTCGGATGAATAGTACGAAGAAACGAGTTCGTTTCGAATTCGAAACAAAAATATTTTATAAATAGCATTTTCTCAAAAACAGGTAAATCAATTCTCATGAAATTTACACAGTATGGCTTTTATGTTAAGGGGCACAGATTCTAAGAGACACAGAATAAATCGTAAAAATTTTATTTAGAGTGCATAATTAAGGTGGCCCTCACACAAAAATATTTTTAAATATCATTTTCACAAAGACAGGTTAGTTGATTCACACCGAATTTACACCACGTAGCTCTTATGTTAAGAGGCATAGCTTAGGCTACATAACTTTTATTTAGGGTTGCCCTCACACAAAAATATTTTTAAATATCATTTTCTCGAAGATCGCTTAATCGATCCTCATGAAATTTACATCACATGGTTTTTATATTAAGAGGCACTGATTAGGCTGTAAAAATTTTATTTTGGGTGCATACTAAGGGTGGTCCTCATACAAAAGTATTTTTGAATAGAATTTTCACACAGACCGCACATCGAATCTACACCATGGTTGAGGTGAGGCGATGCGCATAGGGTAATGCTAGTCATTTAATAATACCGTGAACCACTTTCTTTCATTTTTTAAAAAAATTTTTAACTTTTCTTTCTTCTAACGTTCATCGCTTATTTGTACGCTGCATGTGTCATGTGGTAACTTTTTGCGCACACTTGCCTGACTTTTGATGTGAACCACTGTAACGATTTTGCAACAGACAATTTGTGCTATATGCGGTTAAGCATTTTAAGCGACGACATACAAGCATAGGTATTTTAAACAGCATTAAATGTTAATAAACGCATTCAATGCTGCAAAAAGGTTTTTTTTTAATGTGTAAAGTTTTAGTAGGTTACAAACGATTTTGGTAGGAAAATAAATTCCTCTGTGGCAACACCGACGGCATATAAAACAAACAGAACAACTAACTCTCTTTTCACAAAACATAAAACCAAAACAAAAAATAACAAAAACTTTAATGTTGTATATAGAATAGAATGTACTGGCAACAATAATGAAAACTGTAATTAAATATACATTGGACAAACAAAAAGAGATTTAACCCATTAGTGCTCAACGACCTTTAAAAAGGACGCGCAATTTTTGATTTTTTAAAAATTTTCTAGAAACATTTTTGCCCTTTTGAGCATTTAGATATATTGTATGGCAACACTTGTGCTTACCATATTTTTTACGTTTCAAAATATTGACAATTACAAGTTGTGCGGTCGTTCAAAGTGAATTTTTCGAAAAAAAAGGAAAAAATTAAAAATGTAGAAGAGGTAAATATTTAAATACTTTAATTTTAACGCATGATATTTTGAATGGTGGTAGGTGGTGAGTGCTGCTGCCGAGGAAGTCATTGGTTTTCGACGCCCACAACCTCGAAACCAATGGTATGACCAGGAGTGTCGCGATGCGACTGCTGAAAAAAACGCCGCATACAAGAAGACGCTGCAGTCAGCCGCAACGCGAGCCGTGCGAGAAAACTACCGCGAAAAGAGGAAGAAAGAGAGGCGCATTTTTAGACGTAAAAAAAGGGAGCAGGAAAAGCGTGAGCGTGAGGAACTTGGGGTGTACCAGGGCAAGAAGGATGCACGAAAATTCTATCAACAAGTTAAGCGTCTAACTCAAGGTTTCAAGCCCGGAGCATCCACTTGTAGAGACGAAAATGGAAATCTGGTTACAGATACACAGAGTGTACTGAGGTTATGGAGGCAGCATTTCTCCAACTTGCTTACGGGCGATGATTCCACCAATTCCTCCCAGAGAGAATGCAGTACGATACCACAAATCGATGATAACGCAGTGGAAGTACTATCACCTAGCCATGAAGAGGTTCGAGTTGCTATCCAGCGACTCAAAAACAACAAAGCAGCGGGTGCTGACGGCCTGCCAGCTGAGTTGTTTAAAACTGGTGGCGATGAATTGATAAGGTGCATGCATCAACTCATCAGCAAAATATGGCTAGCGGAAAGTATGCCCGACGATTGGAATTTCAGCGTGCTTTGTCCTGTAATAAAGAAAGGAGACCCGACAATCTGCGCCAACTACAGGGGTACCAGCCTTATTTCCATCGCATATAAGATCCTCTCGAGCGAATTGTGTGAAAGATTGAAGCCGTATACAGAAACGCTGATCGGATCCAATCAGTGTGGCTTTAGACCTGGTAAGTCCACCATAGACCAGATTTTTACACTACGCCAAATCCTGGAGAAAACCCATGAATATCAAATCGACACTCACCATCTCTTCGTCGATTATAAAGCTGCGTTCGATAGCCCAGTGCGGGATTGCCTATACGCAACAATGTCTGAGTTCGGTATACCTGCAAAGTTAATAAGGCTCTGCAGGATGACGTTGAGCAATACGTTTAGCTCCGTCAAGGTAGGGAATGACCTCTCCGGAACTTTTAATACCGAGCGAGGTTTCAGACAAGGCAACCCGCTCTCGTGCGATCTCTTCAATTTCATTATGGAGGGGATCGTACGAAAAGCCGGTGTGCATCATAATGGCACCATTTTCTTCAAAGGTGTTCAGCTCCTTGCGTACGCTGATGATATTGATATTATCGGTCGGAGTAAGAGAGATGTTACTGCTGCTTTCACTGCTATTGAAAAGGAATCAGCCAAAGTGGGTTTGACGGTAAACGAGGGTAAGACGAAATACATGATGTCTACTAACAAAAACAAGAGAGCACGGGATCTAGACTCTCATGTTACAGCGGGCAACTGTAAATTAGAAGTTGTCAAGGAATTCATCTACCTTGGCACTGCCGTAACCAGCAACAATGATGTCAGTCTGGAGATTAAGCGGAGAATAACAATTGCTAATAGGTGCTACTACGGTCTCAGTAAGCAATTACGTTGCAGAGCTCTCTCTCGATCGACAAAGCTAACACTCTACAAGACGCTCATTCTACCTGTGCTTCTTTATGGCGCTGAGGCATGGGTGGTTTCGACAACAGACGCAGCCGCTCTTGGGGTGTTCGAGAGGAAAGTTCTCCGCAAAATCTTTGGTCCTGTTCGAGTTGGCAACGACTATCGCATTCGAATGAACCACGAGCTGTATGAGCTCTACGCCGACATTGACATAGTTAAGCGTATAACAATACAGCGACTACGCTGGCTGGGTCATGTCCATCGTATGGATAAAGAAGCTCCAGCGAAAAAGGTATTCGAAGGGAAGGTCCCCGGTCAACGACGAAGTGGGAGACCATGCCTCCGGTGGATAGACCAAGCAGAGAAAGCCCTAGCCGCGCTTGGCATTAACGATTGGAGAAGGTGCGCGCAAAACAGAGGCGCCTGGCGAGAGCTAATGAGGTCGGCCGTAACCTGACAACGGGTTGTTATGGCCATCTAAGTAAGTAAGTAAGGTAGGCTTTTTTACTTTTATTATATCTAGTTTGCTTTGGTATGCAACAAAATTTGTCTTTGCATTTCAGTATACATGAATTTTCCACTGCTAAATGGTTTTCTATGCTCAGTGTCCTTCTAAAAGGATGTTCCGGAAAAGTAGGAAAATGAGCTTTCCGAATCGGAAAAAAATTTTTTTTAGCTTATTAAAGCCAAAAGAAGCAATTCTGTCGAAGCAGATTTTTGATATCACGCCTGGATCGCCGTGAGCACTAATGGGTTAAACATAAGACTAAAGGAACACAAAAAATCAATAGAACTCAAAAGTCGACTACAGCTCTGGCTCAGCAAATAAGCGAGAAGAATCATGTTGCGAACTTCAAAATTTAAAAATTTTAGAAAAAGAAAGAAAAACAACAGAAGACTTATGTTTAGTCTTGGCTACAAATAGTAGCAATGTTGTTGTAAGAAATGCTATCCATGCTCTGTCTACGGTAGATTCCTATCATCCACCTTTGAGTATTGTGTACCAATCTGACAATGAAAATTTGACTAATGCATGTTCATCCATTAATATTTACGAATTCAATTTTAAGAAAGCTGACTTTTTAAAATTGAATGAAAATTTAAGAAATAAATTAGACGACTTACTTACTTTTTTTAATAACAATACATTTGATGATTGCATTAAATTTTTCTATGGTGAACTTTTTTCTGCCATAGCATTCTCGGTTCCATATACAAGGAGGTACGTTAATAATTCCTCGTACCCTTGGTATACAAAGGATTTGAAAAAAGTTCGCAATGGCCGTAATAAGGCATGGAATAAATACGTTTGTAGTCAGGACCGTAATGACCTTGTTGCTTATCAGCGACTGTTTCTTGAATTTAAAGATATGTCAGCTTTGGTTTATTCTGAATATTTGAATAAAATTAGGCAGAATATTCTTCATGACCCCAAGAATTTTTGGGGTTTTATTAATTCTAAAAAAAAGTCTGACGGGTTTCCATCTGAGTTTAAAACAGTTGACGGGCTCACTAGCGACCCACAAGTTATAGCCGGGTTGTTTGCTAATTTGTTTAATGAATCGTTTTCTATGGATTTATTTAGCCCTGAAATCAACTATTTTGAATATATGGATAACGACCCTTTAGTTTCGGTAATGAGATATCTTTCTCTCCTGATCTCATAGAGAAATATATTTCATCTGTTGATGATGACTTCAACTCCGGGCCGGATGGTATTCCTGCGACAGTTTTAGTAAACTGCAGTCTGTGCTGAGTCAGCCCCTCAGTATTTTATTTAATAGATCAATTCAAGAAAGCTATTTTCCTAAATTTTGGAAAAATGCATACATTAGCCCCATTTTCAAGAAAGGGTGTAAAAATGATGTTTCAAACTACAGGCCCGTGGCTAAGTTATCATCAATACCGAAAATTTTTGAACATATTATATACGATCAGGTTAAGGTGTGCTGTGGTGAAGTCATAACAACTCGTCAGCATGGTTTTGTTAATGGCAGATCTACAGTTTCTAACCTCCTTGATTTCACTTCTTTTGCATTAAGCTCTTTAGACTCTGGTGGGCAAGTTGACTGCATCTACACTGACTTCAGTAAAGCATTTGACAAATTACCACATAATTTGATTTTGTTTAAGTTAAAGAAACTTGGATTTCCCTTAAGTTTTGTCAGCTGGATTGAATCTTATTTATCTGATCGCTCGTATCAAATAAAATTTAGGAGAGTGTTTTCCTCCCCATTTAGCGCGACATCAGGTGTTCCACAAGGAAGCCACCTGGGGCCGCTCCTGTTCATTTTAGCAATTAATGACGTTACACGTGTTATTAAAAACTCGCATCTGTTAGTATATGCAGATGACATGAAAATTTACAGGAACGTAAAGGGGGTTGGTGACACTATTCCACTTCAATCTGACTTGAAATCCTTTGAAGTTTGGTGTTCTAAATATAACTTACATCTTAATCCTGATAAATGCCAAGCTATGATTTTTACCAGGAAGAAAACTATTGTGGAATTTGATTATAAATTAAAAGATAAAAATATTTGTCGTGTCGATGTAGTCAAAGACCTAGGTATACATTTTGATACTAAGTTGACTTTTAATGAGCATATTAATCAAATTTGTAAAAAATCCTCATCTCTGCTTGACTTTATTAAGAGGTGGGCAAAAGAATTTAATAGCCCTTTAGTAACGGTGACTTTATATAATACAATAGTGCGCCCTCACTTAGAGTACGCTAGCCAAGTATGGTCACCATTTTATAATATTCATATAAATAGAATTGAAAGAATTCAAAAAAATTTATTCGTTTTGCTCTCAATGGCTTAAATTGGATTGACCCTATAAGCCTTCCTCCTTAAGAGGATCGTTTAAAGTTATTACATATGCAGTCTTTGAGCTCGCGTAGAAATATTGCGGATATACTTTATCTGCATCAACTTGTAACCAGACCTCGAAACTTTTATACTTTTATTCAAAAAGTTTTCAAAATAAAAGTTTCTTAAAACTTTTTTGTTATAAAAGTTTTTATAAACTTTCTTCAAAAAAGTTTTTCCAAAAAACTTTTTCAAAAAGTTTATACATAAAAGTTTTTTCAAAAAACTTTTATGAAAAACTTTTTCATAAGAGTTTTTCTGAAAAACTTTTAAAAAAAACTTTTATTAATAAAAGTTTTTTATAAAAGTTTTTTTTGACTTTTATTAATAAAAGTTTTTTTTAAAAGTTTTTTTTAACTTATATTTTTAACAGTCACATGCAAAGAGTTTTTTTTGACTTTTATTTTTCAAAAGGCGAAAATAAAAGTTTTTTTTGTATGAAAGAACGAGGAAAATCCAAAAATAATATCTTGGATTACTAAGCAAAAAATTTCAAAGGAGAAAACTTAGGATTATTGATAATAAAGTCCAAAAGAAAATACTTAAGATGTTTCTGAAAAGAAAGAAATTTCTGATAATTATGCACTTATAATATTTAGAAAAATTGTGCTTAACGCATCAATGGGAAAAGGCCGAAAATGGATTTTGGGAGTACAGGGGAGGTTCCTGACCCTCCAAAGAGGTGTTTTGGACCCATTTTTCGAAAAAAATTTTATTGCACGAATCGATGGGAAAAGGCCGAAAATGGATTTTGGAAGTGACAAGTAAGATCCCCGACCCTCCTAAATGGGATTTTTGGACCAATTTTTCGAAAAAAATTTTATTGCACGAATCGATGGGAAAAGGCCGAAAATGGATTTTGGAAGTGACAAGTGAGGTCCCAGACCCTCCTAAATCGGTTTTTTGGACCCATTTTTCGAAAAAAATTTTATTGCACGAATCGATGGAAAAAGGCCGAAAATAGATTTTGGAAGTGACAAGTGAGGTCCCCGACCCTCCTAAATGGGATTTTTGGACCCATTTTTCGAAAAAAATTTTATTGCACGAATCGATGGAAAAAGGCCGAAAATGGATTTTGGAAGTGACAAGTGAGGTCCCCGACTCTCCTAAATGGGTTTTTTGGACCTATTTTTGGAAAAAAATTTTAGTGCAAGAGTAAAATTTTTTTCCAAAAATAGGTCCAAAAAAACCCATTTAGGAGGTCGGGGACCTCACTTGTCACTTCCAAAATCCATTTTCGGCCTTTTTCCATCGATTCGTGCAATAAAATTTTTTTCGAAAAATGGGTTCAAAAATCCCATTTAGGAGGGTCGGGGACCTCACTTGTCACTTCCAAAATCCATTTTCGGCCTTTTCCCATCGATTCGTGCAATAAAATTTTTTTCGAAAAATTGGTCCAAAAATCCCATTTAGGAGGGTCGGGGATCTTACTTGTCACTTCCAAAATCCATTTTCGGCCTTTTCCCATCGATTCGTGCAATAAAATTTTTTTCGAAAAATGGGTCCAAAACACCTCTTTGGAGGGTCAGGAACCTCCCTTGTACTCCCAAAATCCATTTTCGGCCTTTTCCCATTGATGAGTTAAGCACAATTTTTCTAAAAATTATAAGTGCATAATTAACATAAATTTCTTTCTTTGCAGAAACATCTTAAGTATTTTCCTTTGGACTTTATTATCAATAATCCTAAGTTTTCTCCTTTGAAATTTTTTGCTTAGTGATCCAAGATATTATTTTTGTTTTTTCCTCGTTCTTTCATACAAAAAAAACTTTTATTTTCGCATTTTGAAAAATAAAAGTCAAAAAAAACTCTTTGCATGTGACTGTTAAAAATATAAGTTAAAAAAAACTTTTAAAAAAAACTTTTATTAATAAAAGTCAAAAAAAACTTTTAAAAAAAACTTTTATTAATAAAAGTTTTTTTTAGAAGTTTTTTTCGACTTTTTGAAATAAAAGTTAAAAAAAACTTTTACTTTTATTTTCGGATATAAAAGTTTTAAGGAAACTTTTACTTTTATTTCACAAAAATAAAAGTTTAAAGTTTACTTTTACCTAAAAAAAAACTTTTATAAAAGTTTATTTCAAGCTCTGCTTGTAACTGGGTCTCTTGCTGCACCAGAGCTTCTTAACTATATACATTTTAATAGTAATCGGAGGAGTACTCGTAACTCCTATCAGTTATTTTATCAACCGGTTAGTAGAACTAATTATATGGCTACAGCTCCTTTTAATCGCATGACAACTCTTATTAATAATTGCGAAGTTTATAACATTAGCTTGTCAAAAGGTCAACTCAAGCTTAGACTGAAAACTAACTGTAGCTAAATTTGCAGCTTAATGGTGGTGTGAATTTTTTTGTTTGTGTTGTCCGAGCCCCACAGCATGCTGGGTAAATTTTTTCTAACATTTATGCCTTGGACCACGTAAATTTATACATATAATTATTTTAATATCTATATGTCTATTTTTACATGGTGTGAGTGGGTATGTTGAGAAAGTGCGATAAAGCTAAGAAAAAATTATAAAATAAATAACAAATTAATGTGCATGATAATTTTTTCTATTTCATTTTTTATTGAATAAGCTTTTTACTTGGTATAAAGCTTCAATGCTAAATAGCTAAGAAGGCTATAATAGCTGTAGTAGCTAAACTCTATTATTATTATTATTATTGTTAGAGAGCCTTCATATAAAAAGACATCAAGATACAACAATAAACAAAAAAGAAGACTCAGAAAATATAAGCTGTCTCTGCAACTTAGCCTTAATTGAAAAAAGAAATAGACAAAACAACATCAACGGATAAAGTGTTTCTCTTAATTATTTTAGAATCTAATTTAATTTAAGTAAGTGTTATCATTGAGTTAATATTATGTTAGTTTAATGTATCGTTTTTCTTTGTTATTTCTATTTTTGCTTGTGGTTTTTTAATATTTTTCTGTTTATCTGTATATTGTTTAACAGTGCCCCGAAGAGGTCGCCAAATAGCGACGAAACGTCGGCAATCATATTTTTAAGATTATAACTATTTAAAAAATATATAAAATTAGTACCAAAAAAGCTTTATTGAAACTTTTATTTAAAAATATTATTAACAATTGGTGGTGTACTTTGATAATATCTTTTTATATTAAATAAAAGACTAGAGTTATATTTTCTTTAAGTTTTAATTTTTAGCTTTTGTATCAATCGAACATTTCTCTACATCAATAAGTAAGTAAGTAAACCCACGCGATCATGCACGGCAGGGCTCCCGTTCTAATTATTATCTTTTACTTTCTGCAACATAATTCCACCTCCTAGTGCTGTGTTCCAGCCTCAGCACGATTACCTCTGTTGATAGCACAAACACCCAGCTTGCAAAGTCCATTCACTGGACGGCGATATGTATTATGTGATGTCCGGACGTCAACTGCTCGTAGGACACCATCTTCACCTGGATAAACATTCTCCACTATTCCTAATGGCCATTCAGTTCTTGGTGTATGACCTTTCATAAGCACGATTTCTCCTTTTGTTAGATTTTCGAAATCTTTCGTCCATTTTGACCTATTGAGTAGCATCGGAATATATTCCTTTATGAACCTTTTCCAAAACATGTCGATAATTGTTTGAGTCATTCGCCATATGCGCTTTTCAACTGACATTAAGTCTTGATGCTTCGATGGTGCATGTATTGCTACGTTTTGCTGTATCAAAATATCATTTGGACACAAACTTATGTCATCATCAGGATCATCTGATTCAAGAATATATGGACTGTTTACTAGATGTTCGGCTTCATGAAATATTATTAGAAGTGATTCATCAGTCACATTATGATTTGTTGGTAAAACAGCTTCCAATGCTCTTTTGAAGCAACCAACCAATCGTTCCCAACATCCTCCAAAATTTGGTGCGTTTGCTGGTATGAATTTCCACTCAATCCCTCTGCATGCAAGATTTGATTTGATAGTGAATTCATCTAATTCCTCTAAGGCTTCTAACAATTCTCTGCATGCGCCTCGGAAATTTGTTCCATTGTCAGACCATAAAACTCGAATTTCACCTCGACGAGACATCATTCTCCGTATTGCCATAATGCATGAATCAGTGCTTAAAGAGTGTGCCACTTCAACATGAATAGCTCTGGTTGTCAAGCATGTAAATATTACGCCATATCGCTTACGAAAATCTTTAAAATATCTACCTCCGACACCTCTGGTAGTTTTGACAAGATACGGTCCGAAATAATCGACGCCAGTTGCAGTAAATGGTTTTTGGAATGTAGTGAATCGTTCTTTGGGTAATAATCCCATTATCGGCTATATAGGCTTTGCCTTTTTACGTTTACAAAACAAGCAGCTATTTATAACTTTTTTTATATTTTGAGTCATTTTAGGCATACTTGGGTTCCAGTATGGTTTACTTCGATGTGTATACTTTGTACTAGTAGTTTTGTAAATTTATGATTGCCATCTAAGACAAGTGGTTTTGTACTTTCGGAATCTGATGACAATTTTGTCCTGCTTGCTATCCGCATGATTTTGTTTCCATCCAAGTAAAGGGAATATTTTGTTAATCGTAACTGAACATTTCTCCTTCCATTTTCGATGTAGTTGAGATCATCTGGATAGCATTCATTTTGAACAATTTTGGGCCATATTATTATAGGCCATTGCAGTTCATCTACCTGCAAGTCTCCTTGACGACTCTCTAGATTTATTTTTTCTAGCCGTTGCGTTGTTAAAGAAGCGCTTTATCCAGCCCGTAACACGTAAAAGTTTTTTAAATGATGAACATTTTTCTTGCAATATTGATAATGATGGTTCAATATTTTGTATAAACATTACTTGTTCAGTATTTTCATGCTCTTTTATTTCGTATGTCGGCTTTGGCCAATGATCTTTGCTTTCATAAAGAAAATGTGGACCAACCAACCACCTAACTAGTTTTTTTGTTGTTGTGTTGTCACGGGTAATAACATCAGCTATACTCACTACAGTAGGTACCCAATGCCATTCCGATCTTTCTGACTTCTTACATATCTCACCAATTCGATGCGCAATTAAGGTTTGCAAACGGTCGTTGCTATTAATCCGAGCCAATGTTGTTTGGGAGTCAGTCCAAAAATATCGTTTATCAATTTTTAATTTCTATTCCTTTTGAATTGTTTCCGCTAGCCGGCATCCCATAACTGCTGCTTGAGTTTCTAATTTAGGAATTGTCGTTCGAGCAAATTTGGCAGATATTTGCGATTTGTCGGAGCATGAAAAGTAGTTGCGAATTAGTTTTGCTTTGGTATTAAAAGATAATTTTCTACTTATCAAAGCATCCGCCTTTGCTTTTATTATATTCAGCTCCAGCGTCGCTAGTTTCAATTTATTCTGCAGCTGCTCGATCGAAGAATCTTCACCTTGGTCACCCAATTGCTTCACTTGCTGTGTTATTTCAATAACTTCTTTTGTTTTTTCGTAGTTGCGTTTGAATTTGAATATTTTCAGCGTCTACATCAGCGACCTATTCTAGTACTGAAACTTCATCGTCTCCCACACTTGAGCCTTCGTTGACATCACAACTATAACAAATTGCATCTACTATTTTTGATGCTATTTCAATTGATGTTGTGTTCATGTCAACGTGAATTTCTAGGAATTCGCAAATACGCAATAGTGCGTTTTTTCTTAATTCCTTCGCAATACAATTTGTGTGCTTTACTTTTTCTTCGTCATTGTAGTTCAGACCACTGAACTCACGTAGACCACGCTTAATCAAATTCTCCGTCACAAATTTGCAATATATTGCAAAATACACAACTAGCAAGTTTTGAGACTTCCATTGATCCAAATTTTGTAATTGGGTTGGTGACCACTGCCACAATAATTTCTTCGGACTCAAATCCATATCGCGATTATTATCCATTTCGAAGGACCACTTATGTACTTTAATAATATCTTTTTATATTATATAAAATGTAAGTAACGAATTCAAATTAAAAGTCCGTAGGTTTTGGTTTCTGGAATCCAACTGATTCACTGTCTTTATTAAAGAAATATATTTCACTTAAAATTAGGTTATTGCTACAATATAGGGTTCCCAACACGAAATGATGTCTGACCCGGATATTCAATAAGTGGGATGGGTGAAATTGAATTTAAGTTTTTATATGAATTTTTTTAAAAACATAAGTAAAATTATTTGATATTTGCACTAGATTTCATTGAATCCAACACTTCGTTTTTCTCTCGGATTTCTTTTTATTACATAAAAGCTATCTTGAAAACTAAGCGAGATATCGATTTTTTTTATTTAAGATTTTCAATATCTGTTCTATCGAAAACCATCGTCAGATTACGGCCGATTTGTGTATATGTTTGTAGTTATATATTTTTGTAAATATATACATATGTATGTATACATGTCGGATCTTGTTTCGGAGATGTGTATAGTAGATCGGGAAAACGTCATCGAAGGGTATGACAGGAAAATATTCTACTGACAATTCTGAACAACTTTGATACAGAAACTATAGGTCAAAAGTCAATTATGAGCTTCCGCATATTTACAAATAGGTTTTGTACAGTGCTTACATACATACTTACTTATATTGCACTTTTATGGGAACAATGCCAATGTATTTCCTATTATCAGCAAAATTGAGCTAAATCGGCCATTTTGATGTCGTTGGAAAGGTTTTTTGCATCCCTTCGGACATTTTTAGCCATCGGGGCAGGCCTTGGCAAGGCAACCCATGATATTCTATTTAGGCTCATCAAGCTCTATCCTTTGGCATACATCTCATCCTGTAATCTTATACACTCGACTTTTCTACAGCCAGTTGAACAGCAACCATTTGAAATAGCGGTGGTCATCCACTTACGCGTGGATCTGTCATAAGTGGAGGCATTTTTCCAGTGCTGCATACAAACGACGAAAAGGCAACTCATTGAAATGCATTAGACATAAAAACCAATGCAAGGGTTTACCCAGTTGAGCTTCAAATCGACGTAATATTCCATTTGTTATGCCGGTATTAGTTGTTTCGCCGTCACAGCATATGCCAATTAATCCATCCATATACTGTTGCTATCAAAAAAGGTTTTCAGCTCTCGAGTTTTATTTTCAGTGTCTTCAGCATCAACTTTAACGTATCCCAACAAATAAGATCCAGGCTCTTTAACGACACCTAAATGTGGTTCTTTAACCATGTTAGTATGACATTTTCCGTTAATTTTTGACATTGTCATCTTCTCTTTTTTTTTCATAAAACGAAAATGCTGATAAATTTCCGTTATCGCTGCGTTTACGAAGTACTTCTCCCCTACACTTAAATTTCTCCGTGGCCACTTTCGAGTTATCCATAACAACAACCTCGCCATTTTCATCTATAAAATCAATATTTTTGAATACAGCTGTTGTTAAGCACGACGCTACTCTGTCAGAGACTCCAAATCTATCGCACAACATGGCAAAGCTATAGGCTCTGTAGTTTTTGTTATATCGTCTCTGTGGAATAAACACTTCATCTACATGTTCGATAGATTGGTTGAACTCGCCAACGACCAGATTCAATTGCTCAGGTATGGTATTGGATCGTGACTAGCTGACGCCACTGTTGGTTCTTGCTCAGTCATTTCAGTAATTGGCTCTGGTATCGTCAGCTTTCTGTCATTATGTTGATCAAACTTGAAATTTTGTAAACGGTCAGGTATTAATCCACAAGAACATTTACTATGTTTTAAGTCGCATGTGCACTTTCCAATGAAAAATATATTTTTAGTCCAATCTAAAAATGCTTGAAATCTATTTTTAGATTTGAACCTTTTTTCTTTTTGATAATAGTCGACCAAAGAGTTTAACTTTTTAGCAAAACTTCTACATTAATAATTTCGATATTTAATTTTTCCAAATTTCAAATAATTTTTTTAGTACTTGAGGTGTAAAACTTTTATACGAAAACATTCTGCTTTCAGCTTTAGCTCCATTTTAATCACTTGCCAAAGCAAAAATATATCTTGAGATGGCATATGCAACAGGCTGGATTCGGAGGATATGGGTGTTGAAGGTAGCTCCATAATTGAAAAAAAAACGAAGAAAATCACGATTTACGCTCGAAAGTTTCACCGATTTTTTTTTGCCGATTTACCCCAATATTTGCTGATAATATGAAATACTTAGTAATTGTTCCCATAAAAGGGTATGTATGTAAGTACTGTACAAAACGTAGTGGTAAAAATGCGGAGGCTCGAAATTGATTTTAGACCCAAGTCTGGCAAAATTGCTCAGAATTATCCGTAGAACCCGTTCCTACTATACCCTTTTAAAAAAAAAATCGACCCGCCCTTATGTATACCCAACAAAAGTTGCTGATATAGCTTTTGTAAAACTGATTACAAGTTGGGAACCCCTGAGTGAATATCTAAAATAAAGATGCCATAAGAAAGATAATTTAATGGCCAGTAATTTTGACCAATTATTTTTTTAACAAAACGTTATTTTTTCAAAAAAATGAGTTAAAAATTGATACTTTTTTAGCATGATATGAATGCTTGATTATTTTGCTTTAAGATTATGTACAATTTGCAGTTTTTTTTTTAATTTTACCAATTTTTTTTTAAAATTTTATTCGTGAAAATTTCAGGAAAATTATCATATATCCAAAATTATAGGCTAAATTTCAAAACTAATCTAACCATTATAGAAGGCCATTAAATTATCTTTCTTATGACATCCATGTTTTTGATATCCATTCAGAGGTTCCCAACTTATACCGCTTTTTATAAAAGCGGTCAAAAACACACTTGAAATCATAACGATATCTTTTTTTCTAATTTTTCATACAAATTTACATACAAAAGTTTGTATGAAGACTAGAGCGGTTCAAAATAAAAACTTCTTGATTTTTTCACGATGTGTCAGCGGATTACAGTCGCCTTATATGTCTGGACAAAGCCTATTACTAGGACATATAAGGCTACTGTAATCCGCTTACACATCGTGAAAAAATCAAAAAGTTTTTATTTTGAACCGCTCTAATGGAGACCTATATAATAATTTTCAATTTAGGATACTTTGAAAAGCAAAAAAATTATCCATATAATTCTAAGTGAGTATTGAGAGTAGTTCTTTCGAACCCCATTAATGGTTTCATAAAAAAAAATTATATTTCTGTATAAATTTGCCCCAGATATCTCGAAAAATTGTGATTTTCGCACTTTTAGGTTAGAACATCTCGAAAACCGGAGCCATTTGAGAAATTCTAAGCTTGGATTCGAATTCAGCGCGTCAAAACCTTCGGATAAGTAAGTCAACAATATCAAAACTGTTTTCGTTGCGGTCGACAAAAATGATATTAAGCCCGGAGGGATAGACTTTGAACCCAGAGACTCGGAAATCATACTCAAAACCCAGAGTCTCCGGGTGAAACCCTGAGTGTTGGCATCCCTACTACAATATGTGAGAGGGTATTCATGCTCATGTGTTTGTGTGTTGTTGTGTGCAATATGAGCAGAGCTGGGCACCACTACACGCGTGTTTCTCTTCAATGATCTTCAATGCATGTGTAATTGTGCTTTGTTCGCTTCAAAGAATATCCAAAGAAGCGAAAGTCTCGGCAGAATACTAATACCAGCGCAAAACAAAAATTAATTTTTTATGCACATTTTGAAACTCACCCCATTGTGGTGAATATTTTATATGTGGCTTTACTACTTAGGGTGTTTTATTCCAAATTTGGAATATACTTGAAATTTTTTTGGTTATAAATGAAAATTTCATTACTTTTTAGACAAAATATAGGATATTATTAAATAAAATTTAGAAATAAAATAGTAAGCGATACTCTCATAGTTTTTATGTGTAATAATCAATTTAGTTTTTGATTTTTCCTTAAATCATCACATATGGCAACTTACTAATCTGTCAAATTCGACATTATAATTATCGTTGTTGTAATAGTCATTGTTGTTGTTGGTTATCATTGTTTTTGTCAATAAATACATAGTTTCCATAAGAATTCATTGCATTTTTTTTATTTTTCGGTCCAGAAGGGGGTAAATTATAAAAATTGACAACAACCTACATACCATTTGAAAGGAAATAAGTTAAGCTTTCTTAGCATGCTAAAAAAGTTACAAGTTATTAATACATTTTATGGAAAAAATAACTGTTTTTGAAAAAAGTTGGTCAAAAATTCAGAAAAATCGTCATATCTCCAAAACTATGGGTTAGATATCAAAGATTTGCAGATCATTATTGTAGGCCATTAAATTATCTATCTTATGAAATCCATATTTTTGATATCTATGCTGGCGTTCCCAACTTATAAGGTTTTCTACAAAAGCTATATCCGCAACTTCCGATGGCTATATATCCGAAACCAGATGCGAACGTCACTTTTTTTTTCACTATTTTTATTTCCATTTTAGAGGGTAAAACAACAACAACAAAATTGGATTGATATTCGTAATATAGTATATTCAATCATAAACAACAAAACAATAAAATCAAATTAACTTAAACTTTTATCAATGTTTTGTCACATAAAACTGCACATCATTTACATTAGTTGAAGTAGAAACATTAGTAAAAGCAGCAGCTCATTGCGGCGGCGCAATGGCGGTGATTGATTGCAGTAGCTATTGTACATATGTGGTGGTTTGGCACCAGCTCTTGTCGGCAGAGATGCGTTATTTTACTGTTGCTTGCAGCAAGTATGACCGGGGCGACAGAAGGTGCCCGTTACTGTGGTTCCGCCACCAACTGTGGTGGTTATGGCACTGCCGTATGTGGAACTTGACAAGTATGATGATGAGTGTTTGTTATTCGTAATAGCAGCAAATATGTTGTTGAATTCGCGCACATTAATGCCACTGGCATTTCTTTCACCTTGAGCATGATGATTTCGTTGCTGTTACTGTTGCGATTGGATTCAGGTTAGTATTCTCAGCAAATGATGATGGAATTACGCCAAGCGCATGAGTAAAATCACGGAAACAGTATGCGACAACAACTTCTGATGAATGGCAGTAGCCACAAGCATCGCCTGAAAACCACAGCTGTAGCGAAGTAGTATGTCCGTGTTGAAGCTGTAAGGAAACCAAATTAGTTTCGATTTAATTTTATTGCGATTTTAATAATAAAATTGAATTGAATTACTTAAATTCATTAATTTAAATTGTGTTATAGCTTACCTTCCTTTTCACTGTTTTTATATTTTTCATTTGTCATATTTGGACAAACTTCAAAATCAGCTGTCCTTATTCACCAAAGCTAAAAAAATTTCACCAAACCCACGTATGCATTAATCCTTTCCTTTTCCCCCGCTCTAGTATGAACGTGTGAAAAATATTACACCACACCGCTGCAGAAAAACCCCGCACCATCACACGTGAAACTTATTCACCACACTTTTTTCACAAAATTTCTTAATATTCTACCTCCTTTCATAAGCTTTTTATGCAAAACTCTGAATAATATGAAGAATATTATATACACCCAAACAATAATAAAGATTTTTGAAAATCAAAAATGTACCCAAGTTCTCTTGCAAGATCCAAAAAACATTGCAATTCCATTTTGAAATCTTCATATTTTTGCATATTTTTCAATACTTCTTCGTTTCACTGCGGTGTTAAGAAGTTGCCATCACTATGAATTACATATCGTCTATGCCGTTAAATGTGTGGAAAAGTATTCTCGTAAAGTAATTCAATTACCCTGAACAAAAAATATCTATATTATTGTTTTTGTATTCCATTAAGATTTTGAAAAATAGTTTCATATAATTATTCGGAACATAAATGCTTGAGAGACAACAAGTTACTTTAATACAAAAGTCCAATTTTTAATTTCACTAGTATCTATTATATGTTCAGTGTGAATGTATTTCTTCTTTCGTGTAAAATAAAGTCCAAACTTTCGTTTCGGAATTTACTTAGTGGATGTTTATCAGCAAATGTTTTGATTTTTACATCATCGTTAAAAGATTTATATTTCCGATATTGTTTTTCATAGGACTGAATATTTGCACTATAAATTGTGTGGAAGTCTTGCAATTGCTTGGACTCCACAAATTAGTATGTTGTATACATATTTGACAGGTCATCTATTTAACAACCAAACATTGTTTCTAAATTAAGCAGACAGCGATTAAAAAAGTTGAGAATCTATTTGCTTATAATCGCAATCATAAATAGACGTAGCAACAAAAACTAAATTGCAAATGGAATTTGAAAAATAAAAATGCGACCATTATGATAATGCCTCACATCGGTAATTTCGTACTAAAATCTAACAAAAAAACTTCCCAGGGGGAGGGTGGCTCGCACCAAATGTTCAGCCTAGGGGCCCGCACACAGCTAGACACGGCCCTGCGTGGTGGATACCTAAACATGTTTGAAGGATGAAGGAGAAGTTAACAATTTACAATACGAATTATCAATTCATTACGTTTATTTCATTCACATGTTTAGAAGAACGTAAAATTATTCATATGAATTTGGTCATTGTGCCTTCTGAAGATTCTCGCAACCTTTTGTTAACTAGTTGCAAATCACTATCACTACTATTATAGATAGTCAGTGCACTATATGACGAGATTGCTTCTTCATCAATAGATCTTGAGTTAATATCAACTGCTGAAGGGTTTGTTGCTTTGAAAAGAAAATCAGTTATTAAACTTTTTTTATGAAGTTCCTGGTACCCAGAAATCCAATTACTCAGCTCACCTTGGAATTTGAATACCCTTTCAGAATTTGGATAATTATTAAGAAAATTTGCACTGCGCAATTCAACAAAATAAATAAAAACTACTTACAAAATCAATAAAAAAATCTTACAGAAAAACGCATAAAAAGAGAATTGAGTGTATGTTAATAAGCAAAGAATGAATAAATAAGAGTTGAATTAATGTAGGTCTGCTTTTGGTTTTTTCGTGATTAAGTTAAGCAATGAGGTACTGTTCATGTTTTCATACCCAAAAGTAATGACCTTTGCTTTTTGTCTTAGTAAAATATAGAAATTACACAGGTCAGTATTCACCCAGAAGCGAGTGATCTCTTGTTTTTAGTGAAATTGTAGAATTTTTACACATTTCATTAAAATTTGGCAAAAAAAGACAAAAATTCCAACGTTTCAAATGCGTTTACGCAAACCTCTACTTTCGAATCGCATTACACAGCAAAGCCACTGCTTATTTTCGCAAGAGTAAAAAGAAATTATCATCAACATTGGCACTATATAACTGGCACTTGCTTATAAATGAAATTCAGCTCTAAGCTTAATATAATTTTTTCTTACTTAGAAAAAAAAAAACTGTCACACCTTATTAAACTACAAAATAAAACAACAGTAATACTTTTCATTTTATTGTGGTAATTCTTTTTGGTTTCATTTTTTTTTTTTTTTCTTTTAATTGTTTTATAATTTATCAAGAAAATGTTTAATGTATCTACTTTTTTGTTCTTTGACACCATTTTTTTTTTTAATAAATACAAAGTTGCATACATTTCTTTTAAAAGCTATTATCTGTAATTTGTGACTTTTATGAATAATTTGATTTATTTAACATGTGTTTGAGATATCAATACTTTATATATAAATTTTTTTTAAGTGCTCCGTGTATTTTAAATAGCTAGCATTCTATAGCAAGTAACTGCAATGCTTTGTATTTTAATATCATTTGAAGAATAGATAATAATCTGGTACTACATCAATTGAGTAATAGTTGCATATTAAAGTTAAATGAGTATTTAATATTTCAGTTATTTTTAAAACCAATTTTGCAGTCTGGTACTAATAATTATAATAACTTTAAAAAATCCTTTATAGACTGCAAAAAGTCGTAAGTGAAAAAAAAATTAAAAAATAAAAAATTAATTTCAATTTAGATTTAAAAATATTTATTGCACAAAAAACACCGTATGCATTTCGAGTGAACGTGTCTCTCATTATAAACGTTGCACAAGTACTAAATAATTAGCCTAATGGTCAAAGTTTAAAGCTTTGTCAATCATATTGTTTTCGGGGATATTTTGCAATTTTTCTCGCATTCGAACAAAGCAAAGAAAGATGCACTTTCAACATTGTTCAGCCAATATCGCACTCTAATGAAAAGTAACAATAAAACAAAACGAGTAGTTTTTTCTTATGTTCCTCAAATCACTAGCAAACTAAGGAGCAAGTTTGAAAAAGAGAACATGAAATTAGTTTACACCAACAATAACAAACTAAAAAACATACATGGTTCCACAAAAGACAGTACTCCCTTTGCAAAAAAAGTGGAATATATCAAATCAGCTGTAAGGACTGCGATGCAAAGTATGTAGGGCAAACGCGACGGAGCATAGGGACGCGGTTCAAAGAACATTGTACCTCCATAAAAACAAAACAAATAAATAGATCAGCCGTTGCTGCACACGTCTACAAACATTGCGATGATGACTCACCAGCACATAATATTGGAACATTTGAAGAGAGTGTGTATCTCTAAAAAAATGTCAACAACAACAGAAAATTGGATGCTTATGTTTATTAATTCTGTATACGTGCACGATTTTTTACGCTCTTTAAGCGGCTACTCGTTCTCATTTTTACGCTCTTTGAGCGCCTGCTCGTTCTCTGGGCAGCACCGCCTATGAGCGTGGCTGGGCAAAACGTACCGCGCGCGGTACTGCGGCAGAATGAGAATAACTTTTCATATACGTATATAAAGCAGAGAGCGTAAAATTTTATACAGTTTGCTTTAAAAAGCAAACAAAGCACAACTACACATGCATTGAAGAACATTGAAGCGAAATACGCGTGTAGTGGTGCCCAGCTCTGCCTATGAGTCAAAAAGCGTGTTCGTATAGAGAATTGATGATCAAATCATCAACACATGTTTATTGTAAGCGCGTTTGTTTGTGGTAGTAGGCACCACTGCTCATAAGTTATGACGCTCACTTTGGATAAAATTTTTGTGGCAAAATTGCGTAGCAAAACGGCGAGCAGCGTAGCAAAAGTCAATAATTGGCTGAACTATCGTTTATTGAATAGTAAACTAAACATAAACTTTTTTATAAAACGAAAATATCACATTGAAATTCAGAATGGTGCAACAGTACATAACATAAATGTGATTAACAAATTACAATTCACATAAATAAGAATATATAAAAAAGTCCAATTTCCATGTGATCTTATCTTATCAAATATAAAGGAGGACATCACATGCTATGAAGATAGCAAATGTATGCTATTCACTCTCGCATTCTCCAAGCGCATTAGCTTCTGTTCGCATGCTTTTTCTTTCTTACTAAAATTTGATTTGATATCAATGGTATGGGATAAGATAATATAAGATCACATGGAAATTGGGCTTAATAGTTCATAAACATATTATATAATTCATCTGATTTGCAGCCATTATAAAATCTATGGTATCTATTTTGTAGGAGTTACTTTTTTTATTTTTTATTAAATTGAGGTCTGAAAAAATTCGCTCTGCAGATGCACTGCTGTGTGGCAAAGCAAGCAATTTTTTTGAAAAGTAACTGGCATTAAAAATCATGAAAACTTTGTTTAGTTCAAAATTCAGCTAGTGCTAATACAGAGTTGCCAATAAATTGGAAAATGTGTTTAATTAAAAAATTGCAGGAGAAAAAGCAAGAAAAATTATATGAATAATACAAAATTATATGGAAATGGGAAAAATGTAGCAAAATTGATACATTTGATGAGAGTGGGTAGCAAAGTCGCAAATGTGTTATTTTTTGCTTAAGTGTAGCAAATTTGCTACGATAGTAGCAAAGTGGCAGCGCTGGTTATGAGCCATTATATGTTCACATAACGATTAATCCAATGAACCTTGACAATGGCAACATTTCTTCTCCTCTTTTTGCACGCGCGAGAAAAATTACAAAATATCCCCGAAAACAATAAGATTGACAAAGCTTTAAACTTTGACCATTAGGCTAATTATTTAGTACTTGTGCAACGTTGATAATGAGTGACACGTTCACTCGAAATGCATACGGTGTTTTTTGTGAAATAAATGTTTTTAAATCTAAATTGAAATAAATTTTTTATTTTTTAATTTTTTTTTCACTTACGACTTTTTGCAGTCTATAAAGGATTTTTTAAAGTTATTATAGTTCTTAATAGTTGCATGTTTGATCCATAGAACCAAACATAGCGTAAAAACTAAGACTAAAATCTTACAATTGCAATGCTAACAATGATGTACAAAATTTAGTTCTACGGCGGTTAGTATTTTTAAGCAATTTTGCAAAAATTAGCGACAAGCTGACATATTTGGTTCACTTGCTTATGTGTCAATAACCATAGCTCAATAGGTAAAAATGCACTATTCCTTAGGTTGGTAGTTAAATTCTTGATTTTCTAAATAATCCAACTTAAAGGATTTTTATAGCACCAAATATGTACATGTTCTGCACTTCGCTTAGTGAAAGTCACTTCTATTAGATACACTGAGAAGACGATTTGTTTGAATATAATAAATGCAGTTTGCATATATAGAGCAATCAAATATTTATTTGAGTCAAATATGTTGTATTTGGTTCAAATAGTGGTAAGTGTTGGTTGAAGTATTTTTTGTTCGACTCAATCAAAAATTTAATTGCTCTATATGAAATATAATTTCTTATATTCTCAAACAAATTGTTTTCTCAGTGTAGTATTTAACATTCGAGTGTGTATGCAAGGGTTTTCATATCTGAAATGTTAAAACTACGGAAATTTTTAAATTGTATGATAAGTAAGCTACCAGGCATGTTCTGCGAATTGTTCACGTTAGAAATTTATGCTGAATTCGATTTACCAGGTTCAAGATTTCACTTTTTCTAACACTGTCGGTTGGAAATCGATCAGCTGTTGATTTTTAAAATTGAAATCGAAAGGAACATTTTGTTGAAGGAGGCTCATGAATAAATGGGCGTATTTCTATAAATCAAAGCTGTAGAAAGCTTAAAATAATATGTTTCTTAATGGAAGAAAATCAGAAGTATGTACAGGAAATATTTATTTTGGAGTTTATGTTGACAAAAAATTTTAGTAATTGAGCGTTGAAAACATAATTTCCCAAAAAAACCTTAGTATGAGTCAGTCGCAGTGCTACAGGAGTGGACGTTTTGCACATTAATGCCCGTTTTCACCAATGAGTTTTAAAATTTACCAGACTGTTAAAACTTAAAATAATAGTGGTATTCACAACGGCTTCGTTAATTCGTTACTTTTTTGTTTTTGTTATTGTAAAATTATTGAACTATCGGACTAACGAGTAACTAGGTATACTTCTTAGTTTGTTGTCAAGGAAAAAATTCTGCAAACATAAAAAAGAAAAAAAATTAAAAATTCTATTAGATTTCGCGCCTGTGTATGGCACTTTCGTGCTTAAATTTAAAAATTCGATCTGCTTTTCAGTATAAAAACACATTAGCAGTTGTTACTGTCAGTTTGACTAAACAAAACAAAAATAATGCATTCACAGTTAAAAGTTTTACCGAATTACCAACTAAACAAACAAGGCCGGGTGTGAATATCACTAAAAAAAACATAATTCTTACGAATTGCAGAACTGAAACCAAAAATAATAAGTGGTTTTAAACCAAAACTTTTCAGGGCAACACTTCTTTATTTTTGAACTATTGCTGCACAATTATAAGATTTTTTGAAATCAATGTGATTCAAAATTGGTTATTAGTCAAAATTTTTTAATAATAAATAAATACCGCGAAGCAGGTTGTATAAAGAAATTATCAACTCGATAATTTATTAGGAGTAAACCGCCTTTCCTTTCACTTCGCCTGTTTTTTGAAGAACATATAAAGGATGTTTAATAAAAACAACTCTACATTCTTATTTTCCGAATGTACATTTCGGTGTATTTAGCACCATCATCATCGGAAATTTTATTGTTGAAACTAAACACAAAAATACAACATTAATTATCAGTTTTTAACATATTAAGAACTTTTATACATACAATTGTTGAAAATTAACAGCACATTATTACAGCAAGAAATTATTAAAATCAAATTAAAATAAACTACTTCGCAAACATACAAAAGTGAAAAAACGAATATTTGTAAACTTCAAAATCAAAAGCTACCATAAAGAGCTTTCATAGCAACTTTTCAAACATTTTCTAAAGTTCTTCCTAAACAATTAAAAAGAGATGACCGGATCGGAGCATCCATTGTATTCATCGCAATGTTATTGTTTTTGTGCATATAAATGCTTTCATATGCATCCAAACTTTCTTCTCTTGTGATGTGCTTTATTAATTTTACATTATTTTTTGTTATGCTATGTTCATTTTCTAATGCATGTAGAGCGACAGCTGATCCTTCCGTTCCCAAAATATATGGTTTACCAAAAACACACAAGCCGATTCTCAAAATGAGACCCATTATTTCGAATATTCTCCAACAGAAAAAATTTCCAAATGGTTAGTTGCTGAATTTAAAAAATATCAGCATGGATTTACATCAGGGCTGTCGCTGTTACTTCAATCGCAGTTTTTCACTGCGATTTAAAGTATGACACTGCGACACTGCATCTTTAAAACACTGCACTTTCAGAAAAAAGTGTCGCAAAAGTAATCTAGCAAAAAATTCTTATTTTTCCTAATCTGATAAATCATGATGACATAGATGATGTCGAAGCCAGAAGAAAAAAATTTGGAAGAATTTTGGCTCTCTATATTTCATTAAAAAAAGCTTTAGACGAAACTACTGTATGTATCCTGGTTTATAGAAATTTGTTGGCGCACTATTATGCCTACCTCACAGTAGCGCATCCAAAGACCGCATTTTTTCACTTACAAATCAAATAAAAAATTAAACTTGGAATGGTTTAAGTGGAGACGGTTAAATCGATCATGCTCATTAAAGGAACGTTTCCTAATGAAGATATTAAAAATTGGGTGCCATTACAGAAAATAGTCGTACATAAATCGTATTTTTATATTTTTTTTTTAAATAAAAACACTTTTTTTGGCTTTAGGTCAGTGTTTTATTTATAATTTTTCACAATATTTTGAAGAAGATCCTTCCTTATCTTCAGGGGTGACTAAGAAACAATAATTAAAACAATACACAATTGAATAAATTAACAAAACAAAACTTACGTTAAAATTATAGAAAAGCTAAACTTAAACTAGCCTAATTGTCAACTAAATGTCTGTATATATGAGCACAATTTTCAGTGTCGCTCTTGAAATTTATTCTCTTGTCAGTGGGGGTGTTAATAATGTGGAGCATTTCTAATATGAATCTCTTTTTTTATGATTATTTTCTTCTTGTAAGATCTCCACAGCGTCAAAATTAGGAAAATGTCCAAGCTCAGCACAGTGGGCTCAAAGGGCTGTCTTAGGGGCTTGTCCATTTCTGTTTTTTTGGTCCGATCTGTGTCCTGAGAGTTTTGTCCTTAATTTGTTTTTGTAGTACCAACATATACCTTCTGGCATACATTGAACCCGTCTCCGTCACAAAGAATTTTGTAAATAAGGCAGGATTTGTCAAGTTTTGATATTGCTGTAAAATTGTCCAACTTTAATATCTGTCTTATTAGCAATTTTTATGACCTTAAACGCACTTAATTCCGCGAATCTCTCTGTCAAACCTGGAATATATGTCATCGATTTATATATGACTGTACCCCTTTCCTGTCTTAGTCGCTTATCCTTATAAAAATTGTCTTTTAATCTTTTTGTTGTGTGTTTTGGAAAACTGTTTTTCTCTAAGATTTTCTTAATTCTTTTTATGTTGTCCCTATGGAATACTTGGTCGCTAATTTTTTTTAGTTTATTTTGATGTACACAGTACATAGAATATATAAACTTTTATCATTATCTTTTTTTTATAAAATGTACTGATTTATGCCATGAAAGCACAAAATGACAATGTTATTTGTTTAATTTTAACTATTGATTACATTTTATTAAAAATGTACCGAAAAAGTGTTTTTTTTTTCATGTGATTTTAAAAATATTGTAGAATGTATCTTTTTCTTATAACACTGCAAAATTCACTGCACTTTTATTTTAGAAACACTGCGAACACTTCACTTTTCCTCAACTTTTCGGAATTTTCACTGCGGTCAAAAATTCCAAAACGACAGCCCTGATTTACATACAGCGTTCAAAATACGTTTGATTTTGTTGATAAGATCAAAGATGTTGTTTTAAAAGAGGATGAAATCTTAATTTTGTTTGATGTTGTCGCTTTGTTTCCGAGCATCCCAATAGAAAAAACTTTAAAGTTATTAAAGGTTTGGTTAAATAAAAATGAAGATGATTGTAACAAGAAAGAAATTTTCTTAGAAGCTGCTAAATTATGCATGAACCACAATTGTTTCCAGTTTGCAAATGAATTTTTTAAAATAATTGAAGGTACAGCGATGGGTAATTCACTCTCACCGTTTTTAGCTGAATTGTTTATGTCATCATTTGAAAGTGAATTAAAATTAGAAAAGTTTTTGCCAAGAATTTGGTTCAGATATGTTGACGACATTTTTGCTGTGGTTCAAAAAAACAAAGTCAATGAAGCTTTAACGATTCTAAATTCCAAGTACCCATCTATAAAATTCACCGTTCCATTTTTGGATTTATTGATTACTAGATTGACATCTAATAGATTATCTTTCGAAATTTACAGAAAGCCTACAAACATCCCACGGTATATCCCAAGAGATTATTTTTGTCCATTTCAATATAAAATAGCAGCATTCAATAGCATGGTGTTTAGGTTGTGTAAATTGCCACTTAATGTTCAAAATTACATGGAAGAACTAAACTACATAAAATATGTTGCTGAGCTAAATGGCTATGACAGAGAAATGATAACGAGGATGGTTGAAAAACAATCCAAAAAAATTAGAAAACAAAATTTGACTTCTTTAACTACAATTAAAGAAACAGAAACTATGAAACGCATTAAAATACACTTCGCACCTACAAAAACAAACAAATTAAAAAAGGTTTTAAAAAAACACAAAATCGATTTAGTTTTTGCATCAAACAATAAGCTTAAATACAAACTAGGAACAACGAAAGACAAAACAGAAAACAATAAAAAATCAGGCATATATGAGGTCAGTTGCACCCATTGTCAACAAAAATATGTTGGACTGACAAAAAGAAACATAGAAACGAGATTTAACGAACATATGTCACACATCAAATACGAGAGACCCAATAAATCAGCTGTCGCTCTACATGCATTAGAAAATGAACATAGCATAACAAAAAATAATTTAAAATTAATAAAGCACATCACAAGAGAAGAAAGTTTGGATGCATATGAAAGCATTTATATGCACAAAAACAATAACATTGCGATGAATACAATGGATGCTCCGATCCGGTCATCTCTTTTTAATTGTTTAGGAAGAACTTTAGAAAATGTTTGAAAAGTTGCTATGAAAGCTCTTTATGGTAGCTTTTGATTTTGAAGTTTACAAATATTCGTTTTTTCACTTTGGTATGTTTGCGAAGTAGTTTATTTTAATTTGATTTTAATAATTTCTTGCTGTAATAATGTGCTGTTAATTTTCAACAATTGTATGTATAAAAGTTCTTAATATGTTAAAAACTGATAATTAATGTTGTATTTTTGTATTTAGTTTCAACAATAAAATTTCCGATGATGATGGTGCTAAATACACCGAAATGTACATTCGGAAAGTAAGAATGTAGAGTTGTTTTTATTAAACATCCTTTATATGTTCTTCAAAAAACAGGCGAAGTGAAAGGAAAGGCGGTTTACTCCTAATAAATTATCGAGTTGATAATTTCTTTAAATGTGATTCAAGTAGTTTTGACCTAACAACTTTTTCACAGTGCACAAGTTTGCATAGTACACTTTACTCATTTTGTCTTTTTTTTGACTTTAAACACATGTCTCGTTGATTTTTGATTACGTATTCCTTTTGTTTTTAAGAAATGTTAAAAAACCTATTTCAACGACGTTGAAAATTTACTTAGCTCTTATGGAACAAGAAATTATTCTTTCCAATCTCTTGCGATTTCCGAAGTTTTGATATTTCAAATTTAAATGTATATAATACAAAATTACATGCACATGATTAGGGCTACCAGATGGCATACTTTAGTAGCAAAAGTGCTACTTTTGCAAGGCTTTGCTACTTTTCACTCGAAATGTACTAATTTTGGATGGTTTTGCTACTTTCGATGTTTGCATTGTAAAATAAAAGTTATTTCAAATATTCTTTTAATTTGCTGAGGTTTTTTAATTTGTTTGGTTTTCATTACAAAATTGGAATTTTGTGATATGTGCTTCTTTTGTAGGCAGGCCATCTGGTAACCCTACACATGATATACGCGGTTATACATATGCAACTCACAGTTCATAGTAAAATTATAACGTGACAAAATTACAATGGGTCAAAATCATACAACTGTAAGCTCAAAAATTTATTGTTTGCAAATTATGTTTTTGTCACTCTCTTTTCCCTATACGATTCTCTTACCAAAATATTGTAAAATTGCAACATATTAATTTTACCAGCCCAATTTACAATGAACTGTGAATTGCATAACTTATGTATTTATATAAAAGTAATTTATAAACAAAAGTACGAAAAACTTTATAAAGAAAATAGAAAACAAATTGCAACAAAAATTAATCCAAACGGAAATATTGAGTGATAGGATGAACCATAATTTTTAACTAAGCAATTAAAAAATTTATTTAATTTAATATTGAATGTTTTCAACAAAAAGTATACAAATTTGAATTTATGTCTTGTGAAAACGATTTATATGAAACATCTTAAAAGCGCGCCACATTTTACAACTACATGTACCAAATTTCTTGTACATTTTTTTTTAATAAATTATTTTCAAGGCAGCAGAAAGCTAGAACTGTACCTTACTTAGTGACTCGACATTCCTATATCTATCCTTTTTTTTTTAGAAGTCGATATTTTACAGCCGTTATAAATTGTATAAAACGTTATTGCTTGGAAGAAAAAAGAGAAGACTTGAAAATTTGAATCTTAACATTGGAAGTTAAAAAATTGTTTTCAGTTTAAAATTACAATTCTAAAAAAGAGCACCTCTACAAAAAAACATCTCTATGTGTAATTGATGATAAGATACTAAGTTTGTAGGAAAAGTAATAAAGCATAGAATTTCTTTGAATCTATTTACATAAACAGACAGCGAAAAAATACATAAATTAAATATCGTCGTCTTTATTTGCTTGTCATTTACGCATTTTCACCCTACACTGAAAATGTATTGAGGTGTTGACGAAAAGTTGTTCTTTCCAGAGAAACGTCTCGAACTTCAAATTCATTTTTCACCACGAAAAAAAGGTTTTCATCAAAACTTGATGGAAGCATTGCAAAAAGCAGATCAAAATCTACCGAGTATTAAAAAATCGGAAAAATGTTTTGAAAGAGTCATAATGTATTCAAGAGTCATTAACATGGATGGGCACAAACTCTAACGAGAGCGCATTTGAGAGTAACGAAAGAACATTTGTGTATACGTATACAAATGTGAGAAGTAGAACTCCATATGGTTATTGTGCTACTACATGGAAACGAAGTTTTGCGTGGATGTTGGTGCCAATCAATGGTCATAATATATCTATTAAAGAGCCGAACAAAATTTTGAAAACGTGGAATAAATGTTGCAAAGGTAGAAATATATGTATATTGATAAATCGGAAGTGTTTAAAAATTTAAAAAAATATTGAGTAGATCGCAAAATGCTCACGTTACGTGAGCGAAACTAGAACTTAACATTTCTGACTGGATATTTCCATATCATTTTTATTTTAACGTTATTTTTCCAAATTCACACTCCAGTATAGATTTAATTTCAAACCCAATAAAGATGAAATTTCACAAGCAAAAAAGTAAAACAAACTATAAAGAAAAATGCACAAATGTAACCAACAGCATGGATTTATGAATTACATGACAAATGAGTACATAGTAATGCGTAATTGCGGACAGTATATGTATACTTTTGTGTCCATCTTGTCATGTATACTAAGATTCAGTTTTTTTTAACGAATATGTACATTAGGGTGGTTCTAAAGTTAACTTTTTTACAAAAATCACTTGGTACGCCCCCTCAATTGGTTTCGAAATAGGGTAAAAAAATTTAAAAAATTAATTTAAAACTTTTATCTTTAACCCCTACGGACCCTATTTCAAAAATTTGACATAAGCCGCCATTTTTTTATACTATCTTTTCTTAAGTAGCTTTTAATTTTAAGGAAAAATATCGTTCGGATCTAGTTTTCGAGACATACTCATGTGAAGTTCCCGAAATGGCTTTACTAAAAATCATTATAAGTTGGAAACTCCTGAACAGATTTTAAATATATTGATGCCATACAGAATTAAAGTCCGTTAATTGGTCTATAATAATATGATAATAAAATTACAGATTAAAGATACAATTTTTAGAGAAAATAAGTTATTTATTTTGAAATTTTTAATCGAATTTTACAGTCAATTGCAGTAACCAATATTCATGTGAAATTTCACAAATCGGTTAATGCTTTATAAACAAACAAGACAAAGACAACAAATGGAACAATTTAACCTGGTAATTGGTGACATATGTATCGGCTATTACCACGATTAAAAATTTCAAAATTAACAATAACATTCAGTCGACTAAAACAAATTAAAAAAAAAAACTTCTACAACCGGAAGAATACGTCCAACCATTATTCGAAAAAAAAGTGGCGGAAGACCGAAATTCGAAATAATAAAGCTACATCATATAGCAAGTCCTTAAACCGACGGTTTAACAAAGCTATGCAGCAAACGAGAAATGACAATAAAAATACAACAGATGGCGCAATATGTGCAAAATATAAATGTGCATTTTGTACATGTCGTTCAGCAGAACCTCCGTGGCTCAAGTGTTTGAGCGGCCGTCCACATATAAATCATGGAATGGTCGGGGGTTCGAATCGCATTACAAATTAACCAAAAACTGGTCTGATGAGGCTATGTATATACTTCATATGAATATGTGTATATATGTGGTAATAGCCGAAACATATGTCACCAATTACCAGGTTAAATTGTTCCTTTTGTTGTCTTTGTCATGTTTGTTTATAAAGCATTAACCGATTTGTGAAATTTCACATGAATATTGGTTACTGCAATTGACTGTAAAACTCGATTAAAAATTTCAAAATTAATTAAGAACATTCAGTCGACTAAAACAAATTAAAAAAAAAAAAACTTCGAAAATAAGTTATTTAAAAAAAATGGTGACAATTTTTAAAAAACGTCCATACCTCAAAACAAGTGGAAATTATTTTAAATTTTTATGCATCAATCTTATAGACAGTAAAATAATCTTCGATATGACATCAATATATGTAAAATCTGTTCAGGAGTTTCCAACTTAAAATGATTTTATGAAAAACTATATCCGCAACTTCCCATGACTATATCTCGAAAACTAGATCCAAATGATACTTTTTTTAATATATTCTTTCTTAATATTAAAAGCTACTTAAGAAAAAATAGTTTATAAAAATGGCGGCTTAGGTCAAATTTCACTTTGAAATAGGGTCCGTAGGTGTTAAAGATAAAAATTTAAAAATTTTTTTATCCTATTTCGAACTGATTTAGGGGCGCCTCCAATTTGTTTTCTTAAGAACCACCCTAATGTACAATGTAAATCAACAAATTTATCAAAAATCAAGCGTGTATTCATAGTGAGGAAAAAATTGTATCATCTTTTAATAAATAATAAATTGCATTTCATGGACGTAAAAATTAAATTTGATAAAAATAGTAAAGTAAAGAGCATTATTAAAAATTGCAACTATGTATTAGAATTTTAAATGATAATGTGAAATCAATGTCCATGCTTTTCTTTTCACTTTTGGTGTTTAAATTAATAAGTCTAAATACGTTTTTGTATTTATAAATAGTTTATTAATAAAACAGTTTATTTTATTCAGTACAGTGTCACATTTTTTGTATTGCATTTAATTTCATTTGAGTTGTAATTATATTATTAGAGAACTGTAATGTGATTTAATTTACTGTAACGTCGTTGGTATTAATATTTTTTCACAAATATTTTTTAATTTTCTATGTATTTTTTTCCACTAGAAGCAGTTAGTTTAAATATAATCTTTAACATTCCATTTTTATATTGCAGTTAGTTTAAATATAATCTTTTACATTCCATGTTTTTATTGTATTTCTCAATTATTTATTTTGTCAAAATGGTTGATTTAAGTATTTTTTTTAATCTTTTTCTAGTAACTTTTGTGGATTAAGTATTTTCTTTTATTCGTTTCGTCATTTAATTTCAAACTGACGTAAGCTAAACTTTATAAATAGAAGTATATTGCAAATACCTTAGTTATGTATGCATTCAATATCATCCATACGCAAGGTGATTTAAGGGGATACTGGTTTTTAATATTACTGCACCTCATACCAACAAATATTAGTAAGAACTATAATTTTTTTACAAAGAAAACTAAGCTAAAAAAAGATTTAAACTAAAGAAAAATAAACCCATTATGACAAATATTTTCTACTAGTAAAAATAAGCAAACACATAGCTAATACAACTACCAGTACATTGCAGATGTGTATGGTGTATGTGTTTATAAACAGTTAATTATAAATTTTATACATTTCATTATTTTTATTATTACAATTTATTTATGTAGTTAATGTTAAATTTGTTGCACTAACGTTTTAATCTATATCGCTAATTTCAGCTAAATCCTATTTATTTATACGACATTATGTATTTTAGTAAACTATCTGTTCAGACGCAAAGTTTTTGGTTATTTCGTTAAACACGGAAACTATCATCATTCACTTTCTCACATTGTTATAAGATATTTTATTCAATCTACATTATGCCTATAACGACGTAAGCGGGCACTATTTTCAAGCTTTGGAGCACCAGGGGGTGGTGTAATATCATTCCGTATAGTATTATCTACACCACTTATTTCTTTTACAATGCTACAAAGTAATTCCTCATTACTGGGACTCATTGGTGTTGCTGTGTGTTGTTGCTGTAGATGAATATGGTTAAATGCAGTTGACGGTGTGGCGCCCAAGGAACCACCTGCACTACTACTACTGTTGCTGTGACCATGTGGTGGATATCCTTCGCCACCATTGTTTAAGCGTATATGTGTATATTTTTCTTCACTATTGTCCGAAAAGTGATCATCGAAGTGCCCTAGCAAATGTGTTGGTATGCCACGTGTGCTTCAAAAAAAAAAAAATAAAAAGTTTTCAGAACCTTGAACTAATACATTATCTATGAACTAAAATAAAGGTTAAGACTTCTGTGAATCTGTTCCACAGTAATTGCATCTCTTATCACCAACGATTTTCTGGTTTTTGGATGTAAGAGCAGTTCTGCAAAACAAAGCTGTTAACTGTATAGAGGTTGGCATGTATTTATGACAGCTGTGGCAAGCATTGCTATTTCTACGACTTTCCATTATTGTTATCAATAAGCTTGCTAATATTGCTCAGTTGAAACCAATTACCCTGGGAGAGCAACGGATAAGATTGGGCTGATGCTGACGTCTGACTTTAACTTATTACATGCTCAGGTTATCTGAAATAGCACTGGAAGGAGGTAAAGCCCAAACGACATCATCTTAAGCACAGGTGGATCTGTAATGAAAAATGATTCTGGCGCCGGTATTAAAATGCTTTTGTCTAGAGTGCACAGTTAGATTTGTATCTTCATGTTTAAGAAACAAGATATTATAGACCCACCGAAGTTGTTACAGGGCATTCACCGTCAACCATCATTCGAAGATCATTGAGGTTACCTCCGACCAGCTCTATGAATTTTGAGAGGAAGATACTTCAACACATCTTATTTTATTACTCGTCAGAGTCATCCAACATCATCTTCGGGAATCAGGCAGGCTCAGCTTTTAATTGAATTTAAATTTTTTAGAACTGAGTTTTAATGATATGTCGGGACTTTTAAGATCTTAGCTTAAGAATCGAGATGGCATCAACTGCCGAGTAAATCTCGTGCTCTCAAGTCAGCAAAATTACCCATATTAATACAGTCCTAAGACTTTTTGGCGTCTCCCATCCGTAGCAGTAACCGCAAGTTCAAAAATTTTGATATTAACCACATCAACTTACCGACTAGCGTTTCTGGACCGCGGTCGTGCAAAGCGTAGATTTAACTGTGCAGGATCTGTGACATATTTATCAGCTATTTCGCGTCGCCGCCTTAACGCTGTTTTCACCGCCAAATATTATGTTGAAGAAAAGTATTTTAAAATTTTTAAATATTAATAACTTTTGACCACAACAAAGCACGCTAAGTAAACGTAAAAATATAAATCAAAATCTACGCTTTGTGTCTGATAATAGTGAACATTGTTGTTTTAACTAATTTAGACTACAATTCAAAATTGATAAATGTCATATACATTATGTTGGAGTTTTATTCATCTTTAGCACATCGCATAAGTGTCAATAAATCAAAACAAATCTCAATGTAAACAAAAATTACAAAAAAGAAGACAGGGACAAAGAGTGTTCTAACAAACCTGGTGTTAAGTCCGTTATATCAGAGGTTTGAAATGCACCAATGTAAGCCCCAACACTATTGTTAATAACGTTGCCATTGCCACTACCGTTCCCATCTGCGGCTGTGGCAGCAGGTGCAGTTGTCGGTTGCTGTGTACTGCTGATATTATAATTTGAAATAGCTGCTACTTCTGCAGCACTTTCCGTAGACTGAAATTGAGGTCGTAACTTGGTGTCAACTGATGTAGGCGTGTCATGTACTATTGCTGCTGCCACTATTGTGGTTCCAACATCGCAACCAGCCCATGACGCACATTTAGATAAACGCAAATTTGGATTCAAAATGGGTATTTTACTAGCACCGATTCCAGTAACTGATGCAGCTGATGAGTGAGAAGTTGATGACGTTACTGTGGATCCTTGCTTTGATGCTACCGTTGCAATGACAGCAGACGGAGAGCCATCAACGGTATTGTCAGTAAAAGCAGTTAATATTTGTTGTTGCTGAAGATTGGAAAATTTCGCGATATTGTTACTACTTTCGTTGCTCATTAAAGGAAGTGCTGCTACTGAAATTGATTCAGATAAATTGCTGATTTGTTTTCCGGGTTTATGTTGTTGTTGTTTATTTGTAAGTTCAGTGTCTATTGACACATTATCGTAGCCTTCATTATTACCAGTTACGTTATTTTCTGTAATGGATTTTTTTTCATGAGTCATATTACAATAGGGCGCCTCAATTTCTTGTTGCGGTTGTGGGACTTTCACGCCTTGTTGTATATGCTTGCAATTGAAACTTTTACACATTTCTGGATTAACTGCTTGACAATTCTGCAATTTTTTACTATTTGCCCGCTGATGGTGCAGTTGACTTTTAATAAAAGATTTACTCGTGTTAGTGACATTTGCTGTAGTTGATGTTGTATTCGCTGCTATTGCAGCACCTGCTAGGGCATCATAATACACAGATTCTTCAAGGTTTGGGCTTTCTGCAGAGTTTTTTTTTTTAAATACTATGAGCAATCTATTTCTCGTTTAAGTTTTTTTTTTACTTACCCTGTGGTATAACACGAATTTCTAAACGTCCACTTACAGCACACCCTTCTTGCGTTTCATCATTTTCTACAGCGTTCGTTGTTGTCGATGCAGGAAGACTTTGCACGCAATACTGCTGTTGCTGTTGAAGCCTTAGTTGTTGATCTCCATGTTTTTCAGTTAGAGCAGAAGGTGTTGTTCGTGATGTTGTGGTTGTTTCCATTTTCCATGACAACTTAATTTCACAATTTTGCGACTCTAACTTGGTCGAATTATCAGCAACAATAGCATTTTCAAAAGATTGTTGGTCCAAAATATCAGGAAACGCCACATTTGGTAAACTGTTACGATGCTTGTTAAGCATAGAACGATGATTTTTATTTTTGTGTATGGCATATTCCACTGCTGTGGACATGGCAAAAGCTGGCACGGCTGAATTACAACCATTAGCAGCTGAGGCAGTGACTGATGTAGATACAGGGGCTATTACTGATGAAGCTGCCTCGGAAAAGACTTCACGCACACAAACATTTCGAGTAATATCCATGCGAAATATCTAGACAATTTGACAAAAATCAAAAGAAAACTCAAAAATATGATCTAAATGATTAATGTTTTTTTGAAAAGGAGTTTTTAGTTTTGTGAATAAGCAGCATTTCACGGTTACCCCTGATTAGAATGCTTAAAATGTCTAAAAAAGTTTAATTTTGTAATAACTTTGTAAATGAATTTAATAAATTAATCATGTTAATGACTTAAAACATAACAATATATAACGAAGAACAATACAAAATAAAACATTCAGCAATTATATATATACATACATACAACAGTTTTAAAGCATACTCAATACTGACAACTGAAATGATAGCGATGAATGTGCATTTACACATGCTTTACATATAGGTACCACTAAATAGAAACTATATATATATTTAAATTATAACGCTTACAGTGCCATCGAAAGCTGCTTGCTGTATAATGGGAGGCTCTAAGCCTCTGCGCAATACATTACCAAGGGCTGGTTCAGACCAACAATGTGGAAGCAGTTCTTGCAAATTTGAATAGTTCTCCATACCCGCAATGTTTAAGTTACACCTAGTAAAAATAAAAAATTTTATACTTCTTAAATGCTATTCAAATTAATTTTCATGCATTTAAAAACTACGATTTATAATCGAAGAGTTTAAAAAAAAAATTAAAGTTTTTTATTTAATGTATACAGGACGTGTATTTAATGTATAATGACAGGACGTGGGTACGAATCTCGTCAGAAAATATGCTCTTTTTCTATTAGCACGTTTTAAATTTAAAAGCAGGAAAAAATGCTTTTAAATATTTATAACCAGGTTTTAAAGTAACATTTATTTTCATGGGTATCAATAAAAAAAACATTTACATTTACGAGAATCGAACCCACGTACTGAGGGCTATGAGTTCACAGTCCTAAACATTACGCCACGCTGCCTGATAAACTCGATTTTTTTATTATTCCTTTTGTTCACTGCGTCTACAGTATTTTGTGTCAATAACGCTGAGTAATCTATTTTTTAAAATTTTCTCATAATTTAATGCAAGTTTTTCTTTTTTTTATGGAGTCAGACTGTATCTTCGATTTTGGGTAAAAACCAGGTTTTAACTTTATTTTGCGACTATGACTATGTGCCTATGTATTTATTTTATACATAGAATTTTTCGAATTATCGTGCTTGTCCAAGAATTTACATATGTGTTTTATTTACGGGTTTTCAGCTTTCAGATCATAATTTAATAATTTTTTTTTTCTGAGCCTCCTGTTCAGTACTGTCAGTGTAAAAAACTCAAAAAAAAAAAAATACAGCGCAAAATGCATAAAAGAAAAGAAAAAAAAAGTGGACAACTAGCAACTTATGATATACTAGTTTCAATGACCGCTACATCATATCATCACGTATGCTTGCAGACTTTTAAGCGTCGCACATACAGGTATTTAACTCAATTGGCTGGCCAAAAATATTTTGAAATGAAAATTTATTCTAAATGTTTGTTTGCTGGTGTGTCATGATAAAGCAGTGATTTCGTCTATGTTCTAGGGGCCAAACTAGCGGCCGGAAAAAAACACGTTTCCACGTCTAAACTAATGGACCGATTTTGATGAAATTTGGTATGGAGATAGAATGAATCCTGAGAAAAAGTTTTAAAAATGTTTTACTTCTTTATTGGGCGTGTCACCGCCCCTAATGAGAAAAAAGTAGAAATATCTATTTCTTAAAGTACTAAACTTAAAATCGCTGAAGTTGAGAAATCGGAGCATTTCGGCCTTTATTTTTATTGATTATAGATAGTACAAATATATAAGTTTTCGACAAAATAAAAATAAATGCCAGGACGAACCCTGATATAAAGTAAACCCCTAGTTAAAATTAATTTTTTTTATGTTAAAACTGCAATTTCAGCAGATTTCTTCTAAATCACAAGAAAACCTGGATAATCACAATATTCTATAATAGTTTTATATCCAAAATAAAGGCAATTACCTGCAGTTTCAAAATACATAGCTTTTGTAAGTTTCGATAAGTAACAAATATTTATTATTATATGTAAAGTAACACTATTATAATATGTAAAAGCAAAAAATATTTAAAAGTACTTTTTTGACGCTCGAATTTGGACTGATTTTGACTGTTACTGGTTGGGAATGACAGCAAACGAACAGTAAGGTTAAGCCACAAATATATCTGGCTGCATTGTATACATATTTTTTATCTTCCAACTTTGAGTTTGGAAAAATTACTTTTGGCCGGCTAAATTATTCAAATACCAGTATGTGCGTCGGCTAAAAAAGCTTACTGATGATATGAAGTAGAGGTCATTGAAACTAGTATAAGCTGCTAGTTTTCCACTTTTTTTCTTTTCTTTTATGCATTTTGCGCTTTAATTTTGTTGTGTCTTTTGCACTGACAGTACTGAAAAGGAGGCTCAATAAAAAATAATGATTTAAGATGTTGCTTACTTTTTTTTGGGGTATCAATAATATTTAATATTTTTAAACAAAAAATTATTTTTGTGTTTGCTATATTTTTTGCAACTAATTGTATACTTTGGCTTTGTAAACTATGAGCACAATATACTTATATAAAGACGCACAGTGGAGAAAGTAGTCCTATTCATATCAGCTTTAGCTTATACATACATGTAGACTTTTTTTAATAAATAAAAAACTAATTTTCCTCACTTTTTAAATTAATATTCAATTCATATTTTATTTAAGATTAAATTAAAATAACAAAAATTAGAAAAAGAGAGTTCTTTGATGGCGTCGCGTGGTACCGAACCGAACAAAGGAGAAAAGCGTGTGTCGCTATCCGAGTAAAATCACCAACTCTTTTTTTTTGTCTCTTCATTTACATTTACATTCTTTTAACATAGTTTATTCGTAATAGCAAGCGTACACCCTCTACATTTGATTTAGGGTTTAACCCTTTAATGACTAAGACTTTAATTATCTACACGGCCATCCTGGTTTTCGGACGCCTCGGTCGAATTACTGCTGCTTAGCACCGTGAAATTTTCTCCACCATCATCGTCGCCTTGGCTTTTATTGTTATTATCGTCATCATGCTGATCTTCGTCACTAGATTCTTCATCAGAGGAATATACGTTCCATGGCTTCATGTAATCGACTGATGTCGATGTTTGATTTGGACCTTCGTGGTCTCCCACCTTGCAGACATCGTATCGATCGTTGCGTTTTACTCGAGAAACTTGATATGGGCCCAGGAACTTAGGATATAGTTTTAATCCTGTCCCGAATTGAGTGCGCTGAATTGCCACTAGATCGCCAATTTTATACTTGATAGGCACTTTTCTGTTTTTGTCGTAACTTTTCCTGTTTTCTTCTTGTAACTTTAAAATGTCAAGTGCTGCTTGTCTACGAAATTCTTGGCGGTTTTATTCGAAATCATGTCGCATCTCTTCTTCAAGTATTTTCGCAAGCTGCAAGTCTTCATTGGTGAACATTGGTACTCCAGTGAGCAGTATAAAAGGCGTTTTTTGTGTTGATCTTGATATTGTAGAAATCAGGATCTTCTAGACTCTGTTAATGTGCTGATACCACTTCAAAGGCTCGTCGACAAATATTTTAGAAAGCACCTCAATGATGATTTTATTGATATTTATTATTTATTATTATTATTTTTTATTATTATTATTTATTATTATTATTTATTATTATTATTTATTATTATTATTTATTATTATTATTTATTATTATTATTTATTATTATTATTTGTTATTATTATTTATTATTATTATTTATTATTATTATTTATTATTATTATTTATTATTATTATTAAATTTTACATAATGCTTGAAGATAGAAATTAAATATCTCACACACAGCTCACCAATGTACATATTTTTTCCATCGACAGATGACTAACATTAGTCGAATAATCAAAGAGTACCTACAACAAAAAAAAAACTTAATGAATAGTTAGAGTATAATCACAGGTACAGAGTTATCAACACTGATAGATCTAGAGCCTACTTTCCTGTTTGTTGTTCCAGACATCTTAGCAAAATCTTTATAAGGCTACGCATTGGGCATATGAAAATCTCTCATAGACATCTACTATGTAACGAGGCTGCACTAAACTGTCCTTTTTGTACCAGCACACCATCTGTTAGCCACATAATTGATGAATGTCCCAATTTAGACCAACTAAGAAAAACAATTTTTGGCAACACTAAACCAACCGAGCTTCTTAAAGTTATGAATACAGAAAATATTGAGAAAATTTAAAAATTTTTAAAGATATCAAATCTATCAAAGTCAGAAGTAACCTTTATGACTGCAGATTCACAACTGTGTTTATTTCGAAAACCGGACTGCCATTTGTTCAGTTTATTGGCTTGCAATAAATGAAATTGAATTTGGTTACCAAGAATTTTTTCAAAAACTTTTGATGTGAACGGAAGGATACTTATTAGCCTATAATCAGATGGACATGAAGGCTTTGACTTTGTGGGTATTGGCATAACTCTGACAGATTTCCATTCAGTAGGGAACACTTCTTATCAGGCATGAATTAATAATATGAACCAGGTACGGAAGTATTTGAAATTTAGTGAGATTTAAGAACTTAGGACAAATCCCATCAGGTCCAATAGCTTTTGATTTCACTAAATTGATCACTGCGAGAACTTCGTGTTGGTCAACACAACGAAAAGAAAACGTATCTTCACCTTCTTCTTCAAACGGACCTATATCATAGGAAACAGAACTGGACACTGATGGTACAAAGACACTTAAATTACAATACACTTAATTCTTCTGAGCTAAAAGGACATGTATGAAAAGATTTACCTTTAGCTATGCCACAATTTCTAAGGTTTTTCCATAGTTGCGTAAGGTTCAGTTCAGGGCTAAGCTTACTACGCAAATAAGCATGTTTAGTAGAGAGTATAAGTTTATTAACCTTATTCCTGGAAACAACAAACTGTCTTTTGTTTAGGAGAGAAGGATTTCTCCTATACCTTTTGTAGAAACGTTCTCTTTCACGAATTAGCATTTTTATATCATTATTAAACGAAGGACAATGATCAGATTTTAACTTTTCTGTAATTAAAGGAACATATGCTTCATAAAGCTCTTTAACGAATCCATTAAAAATGTTCACTTTAGTATCTATGTCAGGTATATCATAAATGATATTCCAATTCAAACCAGAACAGCTATTATAAAGGTCAGAATAGCAGATGTTCTTAAAACTGCTAAAAGTAGTAGTTTTTTCATATTGGCAAACAAAAGGTAAGGCGCTCTGCCTTTCCGTTTCCTCTCAGGACACCAGTAGTCACAAGATGATGATTAATGTTTCTTTCTTTACAATATTCGGCGAACTGATTCGAAGTAAAAGCTGCTCCTTTATCCGTTACAATTCGTTGCGGATTTCCGAAAATATCGGTTTGTAGCTCTAATTTCTTTAAAACTTCTTCTGCACCTGTGCTTTTCACTGGATATAGCCAAATAACTTGGAAAAAGCGTCCACCACCACAAACAGGAACTTGTAACTTTTCGCAGTAGATGGTAAAGGACCTAAATGATCCAAATGGAAAGTATGCAATGGTACATCCATTTTATCTATTACATTGAGATAACCTTCTTTTCTTCCAGATTTCTTAGATGCAAGTATGCAACTGATGCAGCCTGAACAACTTTGCTTAAATTCGGTATGAAATAGTCGCGTTGTAGAAGCGACTGAACTTTGCTGTCATTGAAGTGTTTTCGAACAATTTGCTTTTGAAGTGATTTCGGTACTAAAATTCGATAATCGCCGTTAGTGTACTTGTAAATGATTTCATTTCGCAAAACATAGTCTTCGTACTGCGACGATTTTAAAATTTCCAAAACGATTTTACAAAATTCGTCCCTCGCTTGAGCTTTTCTTATTGATTCTAGTACTCCGTCTTCTATAATCAAGACAACTGGATACCGACTTAAAGCGTCGACATGTTGCATAGCTCGTCCAGATCGATGTTGTACAGTGCAATTGTACTCTTCCAACTGTAGAGCCCAATTTCCTATTCGGCTATTCAATTCCTTTTTAGCCATCGTTTGCTGAAAAGCTTTGCAGTCGGTAAATATTTTGAACTGTAAGCCCAAAAGATATATTCGTAACTTTTTAAGAGACCGCACAACTGCAAGGACTTCTAGCTCGTAACTCGAATAGTTTTTCTCTGCAGGCAAAGTTTTATTACTGAGGAAAAATACGGGATGCCAAAGCTCGTCGTCACCTTTTTAAAGCAAAACTGCTCCGTATCAGTCTCTACTGGCATCTGTATGTAGCTCTGTACGACGACTAGGGTCAAACAGAGGTAATACCGGCTCACTACATAAACTTTCTTTCAAATTAATAAAAGACTCTTCTTTCTTTTGCCCCCAAGCAAACGCATCTCTTTTCGTTAGATCGGTAAGTGGTTTAGCTATCCAAGCATATCCTGATATGAACTTTCGGAAATATCCCGTTAGGCCTAAGAAGCTTTTAACGTCTCTGGCATTCTTCGGAATGGGAAATTTTTTCACAGCTACAATCTTTTCTTCCGAGGGTCTGATAGTGCCATTCTGAACTCCATGTCCTTAAAATTTAATGGTTTTAGATAAAAAATTGGCATTTTGTCCACTTTATTTGAAGACCATTCTGACTACAGACATCCAAAACTTTTTTCAAGGATTCAACGTTTTTAGCTTCGTTTTCAGAAGGAGTAATGAGATCATCCATATAAACCAAGTGTTCCTTCCTGAATCATCTTTCGAAAAATTGAATTAATAAAACGCTGAAAAACAGCTGGTGAGTTACATAAACCAAATGAAACTCGATTGAATTGATACTGCGCATCTGGTATTACAAAGGCAGTATATCTTTTACTAGATTCCTCTATGTCAACATGAAAAAGTCCATTTTTCAGATCCAGCGTAGTGGAAAACTTGGCCTTTTGAAAGTTTTCCAGGACTTCTTCAATATTCGGTAACGGAAACCTATCCTTTATAACCTTTATATTCAATTTTCGATAATCTACGCAAAGGCGTCTGCTTCCATCCTTCTTCTTGACTACAACAACAGGACATGCGTAATCTGAATTGCTTTCACGAATAATTTCTGCCCGTAATCGTTCTGAAACTTGCTCAAGGACTATTTCTTTCTCTAGCGGAGCTAACCTTCTAGCTTTCTGATGGATTGGGACTTCATCTTCTAAAATGATTTTCATTTTAACCTCTGAATGCTCTGATATTTGCTGTGGCTTATAATTTTCAACCATGGACTTAATTTAATTTTTAACCATTACATCATCAATTGAATTTAAGCTGTCTAGGCATAGATCTGTATTACAGCCTATTAAATTAATTTTATCAAGAAATATTTGTTCATTCCCATTTTTGGTAATAGCAGGCTTCCCATTTTCAATAGTTAAAGAGGCATCTACGAAAAAATTCTTCCCAATAATCATATCGGTAAAGATTCAATGATTCGGAACAACGTGACATAAAAAATTATAAGGTTCTGAATTTATGACAGCATCAATAACCACAGTACCATGAGTAACTTTGTTGCTCTGTCCAAAACCAACAACAGGAATACCATGTTCTTTAAAGTTGGATATACCTAATTTAATCTTTAAATCTTCTTTAATAATACAAATATCGCTTATCCATTAAAATTTTCTCCGTTAATGGAAACTTCAACAGTAAAATCGTGAATAGTCACTAGGTTGACCTTTGGGCTTGTCCTTTTAAAAGTATTTTGTTGACTTGTCACGCTATCGGCATTAAATTTCTTTGGACATTTTGGCCAAACTCGTTGCAGTAAAAACACCTTGTTCCTTTAGCTTTATCTGGACAGTCCCAATTAGTATGAATAATTATGTTCATGGACTAAATTATTATTAAAAAAAATATATAGTATGAGATGTTGCCCCACAATTAGTACACCGCTTAGCTTTAACTTCTCTATTATCTTTATTATCTTTGTATCTGACACTACTTGGACTTTGATGAGACTTTTCTTTCTTGTATTTTTTTTTCCTATTTTGTTCACCTTTCATCTTTTCGTATGCTTTCAGATTTTCTTTAAGTTTATCTAACGTTTGAGAATGATACAGAATACTTTTATTTGTAGCACTGTCTGGAACACCACCAATAATGTAACCTGTCAAATGTGAATCCTCAACTTTTTCTCTTGCGGCTATCTTCTTCAGCCGATAAAAGTATTCTAAATATGATACTGAAGAGCCCTTCTTCGCATCTGATAATAACTCGTGAACATTTTCAACATCTTTTTTACCAAACTCTCTGCAAAGAGATGTTTTTAATGATTTCCAATCGAAAATTCCAGGTTCCGATTCTACAGCTAGCCTACTAGCTCCTAGCAAAAATCGCCTAGCGTATAGATATTTCTGCACGTCCGTCCAACAGCAAACAACAGCAACATTTTCAAAATCAGTCAACCATAAATCAACGTCTTTTGATTCCCCATCAAATTTTTCTAAAGCGTCTTCGACGTCCTTAAACTGATAATTATTTTGGATTCCCTCGCTTTTTGCCATTTCGGTATATGCAGGTTCTACTTGATTTTCTATTGTAGATTCAACTGAAATTTGGGCTAAAGATTCTACAGCAACTGAATCCTCACTACCATCATTTAGTTCAATTTATTCTACTTCCAGTGATAATCGTAGCCTATCTACCAAGTCGGTTTTTAACTTATAACCATAAGACAGACCACAGCTTTTCAAAATTTCTTGGAGCTCTCTGGTCGTTAGCGATTCAAGGTCTTTAGTGACGGGCATTTAATGACTGTACAAAATAGACAACGGTTTTTTTTCGCAAAATCTTACAAAATGTCATGCGTTTATTATGTTCATTGGAAATAGCGGTAAAACTCAAAAAAAAAATGGAACGAGCTCACCAAGTTGAGTGCATCAGTGGTTTGGTAACAGCAATTTTCCCTTGTCTTTGAATGTTGTTTCTTGTTGATCTCTTTCCAGTGCCCTTGAAATGAAATGACTCTGCTTACAAGTTGAGCTTCGATTTTTTCGTTTTGACTGTACTTTTCAGGTTCTGAACAAATTTTAAAATTTCACTTAGTTATTTTTTCTTAACAATGACTTTTCACACTTTTACCTTTGCACTTTTCTCTTACGCTTTTCAAAACTTTTTCACAGGCTTTTCGATATAATTCTTTTCCATTACATACTTATCTTAATCTCTTTGCACTTTGCTTTTCTTCCTTTAAACTTTTCAATACGTTTCTTTAAACTTTTCATTAAAATACTTTTCTGTTATGCATGTTTCCGTTTCACGCAATTTAGTTTTGCACTCTTTTCCAGTTTCACACAACTTGTCTTAATTTACAAAAACCGCGCTCGCTTTGTTTTTGTCTTTCCAATAACACTTTTTTTTATAACTGTCCGATCAACCGACGCATACCGCACATCCCACTTCTGACACCATGTAGATTTTTTTTAATAAATAAAAAACTAATTTTCTTCACTTTTTCAATTAATATTCAATTCATATTTTATTTAAGATAACATTAAATTAACAAAAAGAGAGTTCTTTGATGGCGTCGCGTGCTACCGAACCGAACAAAGGAAAAAAAGCGTGTGTCGCTATCCGAGTAAAATCACCGACAATTTTTTTTGTCTCTTCATTTACATTCTTTTAACATAGTTTATTCGTAATACCTCATACAAATAATTATAAGTACATACTTGCATTTCTATATATTTTTGTTATAAGTTAGTTTAATAAATTTGTTTTTATGGAGATCGTTTTCGATCTTTGTTGCTTTTGGTTTCCAAATCATCAATTTCTCTTATCCTCTAATTTACTGTACCGTTATTTGAAATATGTGTGCGTGACCTCAGTTCACAGTAGTAAATAATTATATGTGCAAATCATTATTAATCGCTTTTTCACTGCTTTATGCGTAAGTTGTCAAATTTTTAGAAACAGAGATTCCAAAAACAAAGTGCATAAGTGATATTTTTTTCAAAAACTTGCCAATTGATTTGTTATTTTTTGTTTTTAGGCAAAAATGCCTCTTGGAACGAGCCTAACCTAGATTGAGCAAGGTTATATATTGGGAATGAGCCAAAATGGTGTTCCAATCATGGAAACCGCAAAAAATCTAAATCGCTACAGGAACACCATCACAAATTTTTTAAAAAATCCAACTAGTTATGGCACAATCAAGCGCAGTGGCCGAAAAACCAATATTGACGATCGTTGCAAACGCGAAATTCAACGCTCAGCAGTTGTCAAAGGAATGAGCAGTGGGCAAATTAAGGCTCATATGGATCTTAATATAAGCAGAAACAGAGTGGTCCAGATTTTACATGAAAATAAAAATATTGATATATGATACCTAAACATATGCTTTTGTCACGGCACATTAATGCTCGTATAGCATTCGCCGATAAGTATAGATTTTGGGACGAAGAGTGGCGAAATGTTATCTTTAGTGACGAAAAAAACTTTAGTTTAGACGGACCCGATAGCTGTAAGAAGTATTGGCGTAATGTGAACCACCCGCGACGGGTGTGCTACAAGCGTGGTCATAGAGGAGGCTCATTAATGACTTGGGCCGCCTTTTGTTACAAAGGAGAGACTCCAATATGTTTTATATCTTCAAAAATGAATTCACAGATGTATGTAGATCTGTTGGACAGTGAACTGATTGAGTTTTCAGAACAGTCTTATGGAGATAACTTTACATTTCAACAAGACAATGCTCCAATTATCAAAGGAGTTTTTTTCAGCTAGGAAAATACCGCTATTGCAGTGGCCAGCACTAAGTCCCGACCTAAACCCCATTAAAGATCTATGGGGCATTCTTTCTGCCAAAGTGTATCAAAATGGGAGGCAGTGAGACAGTTAAAAGTCGCCATACAAAAAGAATGGCAGAAAATCAGTCCATCTACACTTCAATCATTGGTCAACTCTATGCCACTCCGTCTTGATCAGCTTATTGTTAACAGAGGAAATCATACAAGCTACTAACATTTCCACTCCACCAAATTAATGAAGGATAAAATTAAAATATGCAATTTGCACATATAATTATTTACTACTGTGAAAATGTGTGCATATATTTTTTTTAGTATAATTTTTTGATTTCTGTTTTTAATTGCTAATAATAAATTTGCAAAGCCAAAATTTTAAAAACTCTTTAATTAAAAAAATAGTTTAAGTTTGAAATGATGCACATATTTGTATGAGATAGCAAGCGTACACCCTCTACATCTGATTTAGGGTTTAACCCTTTAATGACTAAGACTTTAATTATCTACATACATATTGCGCTTATACTTACTTCTTACGCCTGATATCAGCTTTAGTACTTTCGGCATCTCGTATTTGCGTAGGAATTTCTTCGCTTTGTTGCTGCCGATGCTGTTGTTGCAATTTACTAACCACCAAATTTGGTTGAGATTGCGAAACTAAATTTATTTTGCTTTTGTGATCAGGACTCTGGAAAATAGTAAATTCAAATAAACCACAGAAGTAAAAAAAAAATACAAAAGCATAAGGTAAATAAATTATATGAAAAATTTTTGTAAAATTAACAGTTCTTGACAAGTTCGGCTAAGCAAATAAATGCATAGAATGGTTTTAATTGTACATAATAACATATTTTCAATACTACACTGATACCGATGAAGAGTATTTTGTACAGTTTGTATACGTTATAATAATGGAACACTTATTTAAAAATAAATAACTCAAAGTGAATGGGAATGGAATACCTATGTATGTATACTAGTTACTAATGTTATTAAAGAGAGTTTGGTATACAAAACACATTAGTTATATGTATATTTAAGTTATTATTTCTCCCCAAGAAAAATACATGGCCAAAACAAAATATATGCGATTGTACATAAAATATTGATCGGTATGTTACGTGCGTTATTGTTTTCAGTCAACATTTCCACATACAAAGTTTTTAGTTAGTTTTTCCCAATTTTTTAGACACTTTAAGCAATTATGATACAGAGTTCACCGTATTCCTCTACATGTACGTGTACAATTCAGTGTATTTATTTACCTGAGGTTCCTGTTTCCATTCATTATCAGTCGTTTCTTCAGAATCATCGAACTGGCTTTTCCATTGTGATGCCAAAGTTAAAGCTCCACCGCCTTTTGTTACTTGTTGCAAAGCCGAAACATTTTCGTCATCTATAAGAGCAAATTGAGTAACAGAATTATCACCACCACCGCCACCGCTTCCACGTGTGGTACTTCCGCCACTGCTAAGGCGTTGAGTTGATCCTGCTTTTCCACCAGCTGATGACGGACGTAAATTTGTCGACGTCGCTGATCTTCGGTTTGCTACAGTTGTCATATGCGTTCCATTTCCAGCGCTGCCAATAGAACCCATTTGTTGTAAAAAGTGATAACGCTGACTCGCTGTCGCCGTCCTTTGAGTAGATAACGTTGCAGCAGCAGTTGCTGCATCAAATGAATATGGTAAAGCTTCGTTTTCTTGTTGAGAAAATCTTGGTTCATTTAAGCAAGTCGCAAGTGTAACGCCACAATTCAGGTCGTGTGCACTAGCAGATGGTGCTGTTAAAACACGCAAACGACCATAAGTAGATTTGCATGTTTCTTCAACATCAGTGTTACCCCCATTCCGCTTACCTTCAGCTGCAGACTTTTCAAATTTATCAGGTAAAAAGCTATTCGCAAATAATAAAGGCGCATCAGGGTCATCAATTTGCGATGACGAACGTGTACTTAATGGTTTTTTAGTTGTATCCACTAATTCACCATTTGTGGCGATAGCTATGTCAGCAGCACAGGTGACATATCTATTTACTGGTAAATTTGTATCTAATGAACCACTGCTAATGGCAACACACTGGTAATTGTGTTGTTCATCAATATTTTCAGAAGCAACAGTTACTGGAACATTATTAGTATCTTCTTTTCGATGGCGCACATTTTTAGCAGCTGAGGCAGAATTTACTCTACTTTCAACCAGAGATTCTATAACAATATTTTGATATTGCAGCTAAAAATAGTATTAAACTATTAAGTTATGTAATTATATTAGTAAAAGGCTAATTAATTTACATTGATTGGATTAATTGAATTAAAAGGCGCTAAATTATTTTGGCTGAGTCCAGTTTTACACAATTGCGAGCCAACATGTTGATTATATAAGTGTTGAGATATTGGTTGTGCATCTCGATTCAGGTTGGGAACTGTTACTATTGTAGACGACTTCATAAGACCACTTGGTGACACATTCTGCTGGCCAGTGGCGTCTGGCAATTGCTGTCGTTGCTCAGTAGTTGCAATAATACAACCAATGCCGAGAGGTTGGTGGTGTTCTTGTGCACTATTATTTTGGTTAAAAGTAGTAGCGTTTTGCATAACATCAATTTGAGGAGACGTTGCGTTACAATTTTTGTCAACCTAAAACACGAAAATATATTATCACATTTTAAGTTAAACAACCTAGTCAATACAAACCTTGTCTTTTAAGTTATTTACTGGTTCTGTGGATGCCAACTGTGCAGTATCGATTTCAGTACGGCGTCTTATCTAAAATATACAGAAGAATTAAATTACTAAAGCCAATCAGCAAACATATATGAAATATGCATTAAGTTTACATATTCAGTTCCGCTAGCGTTTGATGCAGCCACTGTCATTTGCGTAATATTTCCATGTATATATTCGTTTTTGGTTTGAGCTTGAAGATTGTTCGATTGGCTTGCAGCCCCTGTACCCACTGCATCTACTTTTTCCCAGTCAAAGGGATCTGATTCTTTTACACCCCGTCGTTTCATGCAACGCTCAAAAAGACCAATCAACATCTGCAATCAAAAATATTAGCCAATTTCTTTTGTATATGTAGCATGAAACTTACAGCATAGTCAGGCCGGTCTGCATATGTCAATGTCTGTATATGCTCCAAAAATTGTTTTAAATCTGACGGCAAATGCTTAAGTAAGATTCGGTGATCATATTTTTCTTTAGTTAATCCAACTTGTTCTTTGTCTTTAATTTTACGCCAAGGCAACTGGCCGTTTACAAACTCGACTAGCATATAAAATAGTGACCATAGATCATCATGTCGTCCCATTTCACGATTGCGATGAGCGTTTATTGATGCATAACGAACAGTGCCACGAAAACCAGCCGCAGCACGCGGACAACGCACTTCACCAGTACCAGTAGTATACTGTCGTGCCAATCCAAAATCCAACATGTAAACGCGCCTACAGTTATAAGGCAGGCGACCAATTGAAAAATTACTCTATAACAAAAGATGATCCGAATGAAACTAGACAGTAACTTTATCGAAATTTGAATTTTAAAAGAAAGAAACCACGTTTGGATTTAGAAAAAGACATAATTCAATGCAATAACTTAGGCTTTGAAGTATTGAAAAGTAAAAAAGGTTACATATTATTTTAACTAAAATGGTTTCATTCACTTTTAAAATTTTACGATTTAATCAAGTAAAACAACAACAAACTTGACCATACAGGTTTAATATCACGATGTAAAAATCCAACAGAATGTATTGATTCGATTGCTTTGAGTATTTGTAACCCTAAACGCAACGTGGTACTCAGCGAAAATGCGCCACGAGGCTGAGCACGGCGCAATTCAGCCAAGTTCTTGCCTTGCAGTTGCATGACAACATAATTAAAGCGATCGTTCCGCCCACAACCAATAAATCGACAAACATGCTCCTTGCCTTGTAACTTTTTTAAGACCGCAACTTCCATTTTAAGGACTTGTTTTGGTTGACGGGCTGATTCAACTTTCAGAGCAACTTGCTCCCGTGTTATTAAGTCTTGGCCTTCATAGATTTCACCAAAACCGCCACCACCAATTTTGCGTACAACCTTAAAATGAAAAAAATTAGAAATAAAAATGTTCAATTAATTTAATTAAAAACTTTTGTATGGAAGAAGTATTATAGATTCTTAATGGTGTTGTTCATGTTAGGGAAAATTAAAACTTTTGCTTATTTTTCTAATAGCATTTGTTTGTACAAGAACTAATTTGAATGACACATAATTTGAAAGACAAATTGAAACTGCCCAACTAATTAATTTCAAATCAAGTCATATATTTATTTCCATTTCTTTTTCCAGCAACTAGTTATTTTCTGCTTTAACGTACTCTCTAAATTTACATACAAGTAAATTGTCATTTTTCCAAATCAAATATGAAAATAACATCAATATATATATATGTATATACGGCTAGAAAGCCGGCAGACTTCAGTTGGCGATTTTCACATTGTGTGCCCAATCCATTTTCACTTTCGACGATTGATTTGAATGGAAATCGGATCTTTACAGCGCATTTGGTGACTAATTCGACATTGGAAATGCTCATAGGCCACTAAATTTTTAGAATTTGGCAAAGCCTAGTACATACTATCTATACTACTATAAGTACTATCATATATTGTGTGGTGTTCGAGAACTGCACTGCTGTGGTAAATATTAGAATACATAGAGTACTAGAGTAAAAACAAAGAATTTTGCTGACGTTCAAAGTTTCGGCCATAATAAATGATAGATTGCTCTCAGAATTTTATATGTACCTCACCTTACTTTCTATCATTAATTTTGTTTTTGTTTGCTTTTTATCTTCAGTCGCGAGATCGTTTTATTGTTGATATTGTTCGATGTATTTTATTGGACTTTTTAATTTTGCTTCGTTAAAAAAGTCGCATACTTTCTGTTAAATTTTGCCGGTGTACAAAAACATTACGGCTGCATTAAATGGAAGACACTTTGCAAAATTTTTTGGCGCTTAAAAGTTTTTTTTTTTGGATATTTTATGAGTTCTAGGGACGTAGAAAAAAACTGAATGCAATGATGCAAATGTATACTACTTCTGCATTATCACTTGCGCACTCGTTTCTGATGTTAATCTGGTATTCAGAGGTTTGAAATTTTAAAAAATTTTCAAACAATCGACACCTGGACCAGAACAAAATTTTTTTTTAATTGTACATATACATTAGGGTGATTCAAATTTTTTTTTTTTTTTTTTTTTTTTTTTAAAAAAGTGTATGATATGAAGAAAAAGTTCACGAAAATTCAGCTCTGTACCTCAATTTTATAAGGTGGCGCCGAAGCCTGTTAGTTTTAGATGTAAATTGTATGGAAAAATTATTTTTTACTAAAAAGGTATCTAATTGAATAGGTGATTAATGTTGTTGAGTTGAAAAGGGTCGTTTTTCAACGTAATTTGTTGCGCTGAAACCGAATCTGGCATTTTCTTGCAAAGTTATAGCCATTTTGAAGTGACATGAATTTGATCCCCTACAAAGGGTTGCAACCCTACAATATTAACCAACGGGTTTCAAATTCATGTCACCTTGAAATGACTGTAACTTTGCGAGAAAACATCACAGATTACCACTTGAAAGCTCATTTTAAAGGGCAAAAACGGTACTAAATGATGTTTTGTTAAAAATAAGCTGTTTAAGCATGCTTTAGGTACTTAACCTCAAATATTTCAGGATTCTGATATAATGGGTCAATTGTTCTTGAGCAATGAGAAGATAGTTGTGTGAATTTTTAGCTTCGCAGTAAATTCGTATTTTGGTTAGTAAAAGTGGATTTTTAATTTATAATCTTTGGCCTTGTGACAAAATAAATCGCCGTGAATATAAATTTTGTATTTTTATTTTGGTCAGTCGCTTAATCAATATTAATAACCACAATTTATTGAAACTCACTAAATTATTAATTTAAAGAAAATAAGAGAGAAGAAAGAGGTGAACTATTTAAAATAACTATATTTGTTTGAACCGTTTGCCGTATTGCAACTGATCACTTAAACATGCCTGAAACAAATTCTGATCTTGCGCGTAATCTCCGGTCGACTAGTTCCAACCCGAGTTCTTCGGTTCTCTCTCTAAATGAGTTATGGCTTAAGTTCGAGGCACGGATGACCGCACTGGAAGAAAAAATATCCACTTCACTTTGCGCAAAAATTTAATTTGAAGTTAAGCTTATCATCGAATGTTTTTCGAAGCGACTTGCTGATTTGGAGTTTGATATGAACAACAAAATCGTTGCCATTGAAAAGAAATTGGACACTAATTTGTGAACTCACAAATAGCTAAAAAGATCAACGAGGTTGAAAGAAAAAATATTGAAAGTGATTTAGTATTAATTGGAATTCCTTTCAAAAGTAATGAAAATTTAGACGATACATTTAAGGGGAGGGGTAGGGTTTTGCCAAATTTTGTTTTTCCAAGTTTTTTTGTTGTTTTATTTAATAATATAACTCTTCAAAAGTATCCTGTTGAAATTTGAGGTCGATTGGAGTAAAACTGACGCAGATACAGTGTCTTGAGTCTCGATGATTCTGTGTAAGTATATGAAAAAAAAGACGGGGCTAAAACTTTAAACGTGATTTTCTCGAAACTAACTTTTCAAAGTCGGTGGACACTTTTTCTCGAAAACTACGAGACCGACATTCTTGAAATTTGACACACTTCTTTAATACATATAAAACCAGGTAATGACGAGGGATTTTTTTTTTTCATTACAACCAGTTCTGCAATAATAAACGTGCTGATTTTTGCCTTTTTTTCCAAACAAATTCGGTTTGTGACTTAAAAATTATGCCAAAATTTTAAAAATCGTCAAAGAAAAAAAACCCTTCGTCAATACCTTAAAAAACTTATAAGCTAAAGAAAGTTTCTTTTTTTGATTTCAGATGATAACGTGATGAGATATCTTGTCCACCGCAAACCACCTTTTTTTTAGGCGTTCGCGGAAACTTGCTACCAATGGCTTATTTTCGAATATTTTTTAATTAAATTTTTACAGAATACTCTTTAAATATTTTACTTTTATATGCTTTTTAAATAAATAAATTTACTTTTACCGTATCGCTAAAAAACCTTCTAAAACTTATGCCTAAAATGTAGCGTCAAAACCCTACCCCCTCCTTAAACGATATTAGCCGTGTTTTTTTCTCAGTGGAAAAAAAAAACGGCTATCGCCGCTTAATTTTTTCGTAAGTCAAACTTGGCAGCACTGCCGTAGAGCAACTGTCAAACAAAAACTGACAACTACCATTTTGCAGATCTACTACCCCTGGCTTTAGTAGTTGTGCTGGCAGTTTTTTATGCTTCAGTTAATTTTTCTTAGACCGAGCAGGGCATTAAAATCCGTTTGCCAGACAACTTTGTCTTTCATAGTTGTTTTCAATACTCCAACGCTTATTTGCACGACTAATATTTAAGCGGCGATTATATCGCCGACTAATTTCTCATACAAAAAATAAACACGTCAAAAAAAAAACACGGCTATTGTGTTGCAATAAACTTTGAACATGTATTACCGTACCACATTTTTCGCACCACGCAAAAGGAAAACTCCAACAGTGTAATTATTGTTAAATTTGTATACCCTCATTGCAGAAGTATGTTGCTTAAAACCGTCGCAGCTTTTTACAATAAAAACAAAAAACTTGTTACGCTGCGTGAGCTCGGGTTTGATAGCAACAGGTTCGTACGGGTATGTAAGAGCTTGACTAAGTATGATCATGCAATATTCAGAAAAGCAAATTTGTTGCGTCGTATGAAGCATTTGCATTCTGTCTTCACACGGAAAGGGAGAGTGTTCGTGAAGTTGTCACCTACAGCTGAGCCGATCTATGTAGAAAGTATTGCTGCTCTTGAAAATAAAACTTTTACAGTTGTTGCTGCTGTCGATGATGACGATAATATTGGTTTAGCTGACCGTCGGTGATTTCGTTCTTTGCGGTTATTTATGTTTATTTTTAGTTTTTGCTCTGTTCTTTTAATGCATATTAATGAGTAGTCTGTTATTTTGATTGTTTTTGCAAATTCTTTTTTTTATATATATTTTCTAACCTATTTGCCTTATTAATTACTGCGCTGCTTCTGCTCACACTTGCATTGAAAAATTATAAATCAGTTTCTTCTTAATTCATTCATTCTTGAAAAATTTTAAAAATTATTTTGCACATTATGCTTATCATATTTTATTGTAGTGTTTCTGATGGTCGGTTTTTGGAATTCGTATTGCTGCCTATGATCGTTATATTTTTAAATGTTGAATGCGACTCCAGATAACGTAAGATGCGTTCTAAATGTTCTGTGTCGTAATTTTAATGGGTTCAGTGTGTGTCACTTGAATGCTTGTAGTATTAAGGCTAAATACTCCATATTATCTCAAATATTTAGTGCGTCGGAAGTTGATGTAATAATGATATCAGTCTTGGTTAAACAATTCTGTTTCAACACAATTAGTACACATCCCTGGTTACAATCTATTGAGAAATGACCGCGTTGACAGAGTAGGGGATGGGACTTGCATCTATTTTAAAGAATTTATAAAAGCCAAAATGATATATTCCTCTAAGGATACCAATTTGGAATTCTTGTGTGTAGAGGCAAAGCATAATGACTTTATTTGCCTACTGGTAGTAGTATACTGTCCTCCTACAAAGTTTCGAAGTGATTTTCTTGTTGAAATTGAAGAAATTTTACTAAGGCTAAATAGTAAATATGAATACATATTGGTTGGTGGTGACTTTAATGTTAATGTGCTGTGCAATTCTAGTACAACCAATTTGTTTCATTATTTCTGTGACAAAATTTGCCTATCTAAAGTTAATTTTCATTTGCCTACCTGCTTCCGATCCCGAAATAACCCTTCATTAGTTGATATGTTTTTACTGAGTTCTGATTTAACATTTTAGGTTTTTCACAAACTACACCGCCCTCTGATTTCGATCATGACTTTTTATTTTGTGCGCTCCCTTTTATTTTGTGCGCTCCCTTTTATTCGAAACTTCGACAAAATTATCACTAACAGGGCATATCATAAAATCTGCTATCAAAGACTTTTTACAGACACCTCCAATTTAGACTGGGATGCAATTTACTTCATTCGTGACTTAAATGAAAAAGTGAGTTTAATAGTCCTATAGCTGAACTCTACGAGACTTATGTTCCGATTGTGACTAGGCAAATTAAATCCAAAAATTGTCCCTGGTTTAATAATAGCATTAAATTATACATTCTCGAAAGAGAGCGCTTCTATAAAACATATAAAAGAAATCCAAATGAATTTAATAAAAGGCAGTTTAAATTATCAAGAAACAAAGTAATCACGTTAATACGTACTAACAAACGTTCCTATTTAGGTAAAAACTTAATCCCAACCTTAAAATAGAAGTTTTATGGAAAAATCTTAAGGATCTTGGCGTTGCTAAAGGAAAATCAAACCATGGATGTCCTCTCAGTCCAAACGAATTGAGCCTTAGCTTAAGTCTACCTGTTGCCCCTGTCTCATTGTCAGAGACCTTATTTTCTCAACCTGATTCTGATTTTTATTTCCATTGTGCGTCTGCTTCTGAAGTTTTAGAGGCCATTTAGGCTGTAAAATCTGAAGCAATCGGCCCCGATAGGAATTGCCCAAAATTTTTTAAACTTATCCTGCCACAAATTTTACCCTATGTTATTCACATCTTTAATAGCTGCTTATTGAGTAGTCAGTTTGTGGAACTTAGGAAATTTTTAAAGGTTATCCCTATTAAAAAGAAGCGAAATCCGACAAATTCGACAGATTTTAGGCCCATAAGTATTTTGTCTTTCTTGTCAAAAATTTTAGAAAAACTTATTGCTAACCAAATTTTAAATTACATTAGTAGAACGAATAAGCTGAATCAGTGGCAGTCAGGATTCAGGAGAAAACATTGTTGTGAATCAACTGTTATCAAGGTCACTACTGACTTACGCTCTGTTGTAGATAATGATAATTTATGCATAATGGCTTTATTGGATTTTACTAAAGCTTTTGATTATGTAGACCACGCACTACTATTGAAAAAATTGAAATATCAATTTAACTTCTCCAATACTGCCTTGAAGCTAATGAAAAATTACTTATGCGACAAGGCATTGACATTTGTCACTGAACAAGGACCGTCCAGACCCGTTTTAGTCAATTGTGGAGTTCCTCAAGGATCTGTTCTCGGACCGCTTCTATTTTCAATGTTCATCAACGATCTGCCTGATATTGTGGTCAATTGTCAATCTTATATGTATGCTGACGATGTACTCATCTACTTCTCAAGGCCTTTAGGGCTTTCCGAGGACTGTGTGGCTAGAATTAACGAAGATTTGAATAATATTCTTACTTGGTCTTTAAAGGATAGGTTAAAACTTAACCCTGCAAAATGTGTTGCTATGATTTGCTCGAATAATTTCTCCACCACTCAAGAATTTCCGCCTCTAATTTTAAATAATTCTGTTATTCCATATAGTGAAAATGTGAGGTATCTTGGTTACAGAATAAACTGCGTGCTAAGCTGCTGTGATGCTACTTCAGCTACTATTAAACAAATCTATACCAGCCTTAGAAGCCTCAGAGTGTCTGCTTATCTTTTATCTTGTGATATGAAAATGTGGTTAGTCAAAAGCTTAATTATGCCTTATTTTACTTTCAATTGTTCGGTCTACCCTTGTCCCGATTCTATTTGCAAAGGCAAATTAAATGTTGCGTTCAATGATTGCCTCAGATTTGTGTATGGTATGGCTGGACATGAAAGAACTGGTCATCTTAAGAAAAGTATGATAGGGTTAGACTTAAATCAGTCTTATAGTTTTCGCAATGTTATTAAATTGCACAACATTATTAATCATAATTGCCCTGACTACCTTTATGAGTTATTGCATTTCGCGCAGTCTCGAAGAGGTTTAAGATTGCTGGTGCCTCGACACAGATCTTTAGTTTTGGAACGCTCTTTTCTGGTCGCTGCAATTCGCTTATGGAATAATCTTCCACTGGAATTGCAAATTGTTAGGTCGGCAGTGCAATTTCGGGAACGACTTTTTGAACACTTTAATTCTTTGATGTCATAATGTGCCTATATTAGAATCAATCAATATATTTTTAATTAACTATTCACAAGCATTATTTTAAGTTTCCTAAACGTAAATCTTTTCATTGCTTAGTATTCAAATTTGTTATATATTATTATTGCTTATTTCTAAGATAAATTATCTTGTAGCATGTTGTGAACTTGATTAAATAAATGAAAATGAAATGAAATGAAAATGAGATTCTGAGGCCAGATTCGGATTCAGCGCAAAAAATTACTTGGATACCTTTTTAGTAAAAAATAAATTTTCCATACAATTTACATGTAAAACTAACAGGCCGGTGGCGCCGAACCTTATAAAATTGAAGTACAGAGCTGAATTTTCGTGACCTTTTTCTTTATACCATAAACTTACTTTTAACGCAACAGCACCTTTTGATCATATTTGTTAAAAATGACTATAACTTTGTAAAAAAAGTTAGAAAAATTTAAATTATTTTGTTAACACAATAATTTTTTTAATTAAAAAAATTTTCCTCAAAATATTTTTTATATTATAACATAATTTTTTTGTTTTGAGTTTTTTATATGTTATTCCTCAATCAATCCTAAGACTGTATGTGCTTTTATATCGATATTCCCGCCATAACTTTGGAAACTACGAATTTTTTACTGATGACGCGCACCATGTTTTTCAACAAAAACATGTTATCTTCAATCAATCTTAAGAATGTATCTGCATTCAAATCTAAATTCCCGCCATAAAATTAGAAAATATGAGTTTTTATAAACGCGCGCATCACTCTAATTGTATGAATTGTATGCTATTTTCCATTGGATTGATTGAGGAATAACATATAAAAAAATTAAAACAATAAAAATATGATGATTGATGTCTGGCAACACTGTCATTAAGTTCAAGTTGTGCATAAATTTTTGCTCTTCACAAAAAAGAAATTTAATTAAATAAACTTCAATTTAAGGAAAGAAAAATTAAACTAAAATCTAAAACATAACTTTAAATAGTGGTCAATATCTTGCACAATAATTTGTAATGGTGAACACCAAGAAAACTGTTAAAGATCCGTGCCAGTCTTGCAAGAAGCAACGCTTGAATACTCAGGACTGTGTCGAGTGCGATCAATGCAAAAAGTGGGTCCACGCGGCATGCGCTAAAATATCAAAAATTCAATATGATCGAACCCAGATAGTGAATTTAAGTGCAGCTTTTGTGACCCGGTCTCTGCATCAAGCACCAGTGTCAATGCAAACTTAACCTCAAACGTCAACGGCAGTGATGTCGCAGTTATCAACATGATTGATAACCTAAAAAAAGAACTGTTAAAAGAAGTACGAGAGTTGAAGAAGTCGGTGTCCTTTATCAGCAAACAGTATGATGACATTAAACTGCTGGTTTCACAGTACAGACAGGAAATCTCCACCCTCCAATCTGAAAACTGTGTCTTTTAAAGACAGAATTGAAAAACTGGAGAAGGAAATGCTCTCGTACGACAAAAGATCTGTTCGCAATGACTTGGTGGTAACCTCTGGAAAAAACTTGATGAATGATCCAGTAGATTCGTTAAGTGCAATTGCATCGGATATAAGAGTCTCACTTTCAAACGGTGGCATTATATCTACAAATGTCTTAAAAACATACAACGTTACTGATAAAACTGGTGTCGTGCATGAGAAGGTTGTCTTGAAAGTGTCGATGAAGAACGGCCTTCTAAGAGACGAAATGTTAAAAAACAAGAATAAGTTGAAAATTTCTAAAAACTTCCGCTTTGTTTCTCTACGTGAAGCGTTACCGAGTCGCATGCTTGAGCTGCTGTAGTATGCAGGGAATCTCCGTAAGTTGGACTACACATCAGAGGTTTACTCTTTTCATGGCCGGATTTTTGCTAAGCGTGGTCCTGATTCCAAACCAATTCTATTAAACGATAAAGCAGCTGTTGATGTCCTCATGAAAAACTGTATGAGCCCACAGGGAGTTGGTGGAATAGTGCAGTCTAATTAGTTTGAATAAAGTATGTATCTATTAGTTTACTTTACTGTAGTATTACTGTTCATGTATCATTTATGAATTTTAAGTTTAATTTTTCAAACACTGCTGTTAATAACTTAAGTATAGTTTGATTTAATAATAATTAGCTCTTTTGATAAATTCAATCGCTTTAAAGAATTAATTTCGTCTTTCATAAATTTGCCAGGTATTCTGATTATTCAACAAACATGGTTTAATAGAGGCTTGATAGATCTGTACCAGCTCGCTGGATACTCTGCTGTTCATTGTTGTAGATTTGATGGTTATGGGTGTTTATTGATGTAAAAATTGCCCATTCAGAGCTCTTTAATGAGAGCTCCCAATATTGTGAAATTATTGGACTCAAATCGTTAGATTTTGGTGTGTATATAGTTGGATATTATAGATCCCAACAATGTGATGTTGAGTCTTTTATGGAACTGCTTCGTCAAAAATTTGACTTGTTTGGTAATTCCAAAACTCTGTTCTTTGGTGATTCTAATATTGATATTCGTGATCCATCAAGCATTTCTAATCAATTCTCAAACGTTTGCCTAAGCTACAATTACAAATTTTTACATTCATTGATTACGAGGCCTGCATTGATAATGTGTTAGCAATTTGCCCAATGTATGCTCCAATAATTTCGTGCATCAGGTGCTCCTTCAGTGACCATAATTTATTTCATGTGGCTCTCCAGTCTCCTGCTAAACTAAACAACTATATGGAACAAAGTATAAAAAGGATTAACTATCAAATGATTGACCTAGAAATTCAAACGCTCACTTCGTCTATGAATAACTCGCATTGTAACTGTGATCTCGTAATGAATTCATTAGCCACTATTGCCAAAAACAACTCACATTTTACTAAAATTCGTATCAGTAAGCATAAAAAATTATCCCCATGGGTCAGTGGTAATTTAGAAAAACTAATAACAATCAAAAATGACTATTGGTCTAAATTTAAGAAAAACAAGAACAACCTGACTTATCTTAAAAACTTTAAAAGGCTCAACGCATTAATTAAACCAACTCTGAAAGAAAAGCGATCCAACTACTTACTTAAATGGTGAAATCGAAAGATATCAAGGGGATCCAAAAAAGATTTGGAGGAAAGTTAATTACCTGGTCAAGCTCAGTTCGAAAAGAACAATCCCAATTTATGAGAATAATGTTTTGCTTGACGACCTCTCTATCGCTGCCAAATTTAATGAGTTTTTCACTTCCATAGGTGAAAGCCTAGCCAGGTCGCTTATTAGTTTTCCGTGAGATGACATTAATTTTTTCCAGACATTCAGTGCTATGCCGCGCCACCTTTGCTTTAATTTTCAGAGAACATCTGTATCTGAAGTAAAAAAGTTATAACTTCCCTTAACAATAAACCCTCCTCTTGATGGGATGGCGTCTCTAGTGTAATCCTCAAAAGGTCATTCGATCATATCTCTGGCTTAGTGTTCAATATTTTTATTTCAATTCTAGATACTAATTCCTATCCTGAATCTCTTAAAATTCAAACTGTGATTCCTATTTTTCAAAAAGGTGATAAGGAGTGAGATCGAAAAAATCTTAAAATAAATAAAATTCAATAATTTTTAAACGGTTGATCTTAGAGTTTTGATTTTTTTTTTTTACTTAATTGATAATATTTTACAAATTACAGAAAAATATAATTTTTATGGTTCTAACCACTATTTATGAACTCGTGGACCTTTTTTGGTAAGCCTTCCATTAGAGATTTGATAGTTGTGTCAGACACCTTTTTGGAACAGTTTGCCCATGTCCTTTTAAAATCTTCGACATTTTGGGACACCCAATATCTCTCGACTGGTCTTAGCTTCGGACAATTCGGAGGATTGGCCTCTCTTGGTACAAAAACTATGTTATTACTTTGGTACCACTCCAGAGCTTTCTTGCCGTAGTGACATGATGCCAAATCAGGCCAAAAATATGTGGACACATTATGCTCTCTTATGAAAGGAAGAGGTTTTTTTTTCAAATATTCTTTGATGTATATTTCGGTATTTATAGAGCCCACTGTAACAAATGACTTGCTTCTTTTGCCGCAACAGCATATAGCTTGCCATACCAAGAATTTTTTAGGAAATTTTGTCTGCTTTTGAATTCTAATTTGTTCTTCGACATATCCTTGAGCATCAGCAACATAAAAATTTTGACCTGGAAGCTGCGTAAAATCTGCCAGTACATACGTTTCGTCGTCCATTATACAACACGAATATTTTTGTATGAAATTTGATTTTAATTTCCTAGCCCTACTTTTGGCGTCTAAATTTTTTGCAGCATTCTTGTCTGAAACTTTTTGGACTTTGTATGTTTTCAAACCTGCATTGGCTTTAACTTTTCGCACCAAATAGTCAGAGCACTGGGCTAACCGGGCAGCTTTTCTAGCAGATGTGTTTGGAGATATTTTCAATATGCTTTAAATTTTCTTGGCTTTCCCAATATCATGTCGTCCTTGTTTTCTTCCCGAACCAGGTTTCCTATCGATGGTCAAATTCTCCTGATACTGTTTAATAACATTGGAAACAGTTTGACGGCAGATCTTCTATTCTTTGGCCAATTTTGTGTAGGACCAATTTGGATTTTTTTGAAAATTTTTAATAATTTTTAGACGTACTTCTTTCTCTTCACTCATGTTGATCAAACTCACAACAAATCAACATGTTTATCATTAAAAATAATAACTGACATATTTTTGAAAGTTAACTAGATCAAAGAAACTTTTAAATTTTACACCCAAAAAAAATTATTAGGTAAAACGTATGTTAAGATTTTTTCAATCTCACTCCTTAAAAGTGTGATAGATAATTACCGTCCAATTTCAATACCTCCTACCCTTAGAAAAGTCATTGAAAAACTCCTATATGACCAAATGTCTTTTATCTCTGATAATGACTTATTATATGAGCACCAATATGGATTTCTACGAGGCCTGGGTACGCAGTCTGCTCTCATTGAGTTAGTAGATCTTATTTCAAAAAACAATGTCTCGAATAAGTTTGTTGGTGGAATGTTTCTTGACCTTAGCAAGGTGTTTGACTCTATAGATCATAATATTTTACTCGATAAATTGTGCTACTATGGCTTTTCTTCAAGTTCCATTAATCTTATCAAAAGTTATTTAAATTGCCGAACGCAGTATGTACTTATTAATGAAACTGCTAGTGAGCTCAAAGGTGTTAATGTCGGTGTTCCGCAGGGTTCTGTATTGGGGCCTTTGCTATTTCTGATTTATATCAATGACATTTCCAGGTTACCATTAAAAGGAAAAATTTTTTTGTTAGCAGATGATTGCTCTATATTTTACCCAAATAATAGCATTGATGATATCAGAGTTAACATAATGGAAGACTTGATCATTTTGGATGAGTTTTTTAGACTAAATAAGTTGAGTTTAAACGTTAACAAGACTAATGTCATTTGTATCCGAGGTAGACGAACTTCAATTAATAGGCTCGATATCCTTCATAATGGTGTGTTATTAAATGAGGTTAATTGTGTTAAGTTTCTGGGTGTTAACATTGATAGCTCATTGCGCTGGCATGAGCATATTGATCTAATTGAAAATAAGTTAGCTATGGTCAATGGTTTACTGTATAAAATTAGACATTAAATTCCAACAGTCACAAAAAAACTAATATATATTATGGTTTAGCACATTGTCACATTTCCTATGCACCCGGTTTATGGGCTGGTGTTTCTAATGCTAATAGAGTCCAAGTAATGCAAAATAATTTGCTGAAAAATGTTTTTGAGCTTCATCGCCGTTTCCACTCAATCGATATACTCCACTTTTTATATACTACCAGTAAAGTTTATTCATAGATATCAGTTATTGTGCCATGTTCATAAAGTCGCCAAAGGTTTAATTCGCGTCAAAAAAGTGTGCAGTTATTAAAAGAATGATCGATATATTTACAACCAGTAGTTAGTAGTGATTTCGGTTCTGTTAATTTATTGTATTCAAACAATATAAAGAAAATAATATGCCAGCATAAATACATTCATGCAGATCTTTCATGTAGTAAACTATCCAGCCACAATTTTTTTCAAAAGAAATTTGGGCATTATTTTTTTTTCTTTTTGTAAATGTAGTTGTCATTACACGTGTATAATGCTACTGTGAAAATATACTGTTCTTTTGCTGTTACGTTTTATGATATAGGATTACAACTCGAGATAAAATTAAACTGCTAAAAGTGCGAATACAAACCTTCCATCGCTCCTTAACTACGTGGCCAGGCTGAAGCAGATCTTCTGATGTCATTTTGGTATTTGATTGCTGTGCAGCTGGCAAGTGGTTATTGCTGCTGTTTTCGTTATTGTTGTCGTTATTCTTGATGTTACTATTTTTCTCACTTATGCGGGCTGCTGCTGCCGGCACACGGAAAGTAACACGGTTTCGTATGCCTAAACGTTTTGTATTCGCCGGTAGTGTTGCAGATCTTTGAAGTGGATGAGACCGCGGCTGCTGATCCTCAGCAACATCTACAAGTACGGCGGGTTGTAAAACTAACTGTTGTTGCTGCTGGTGTTGTTTTATGGAAGGTGGCGGCTTAGAAGGCGGCTGAAAGCGAATGTGTGCCTTTTTCTGGTGCAATTGTTGTTGTATAGTATTCTGTTCACCTGCGGTATTCTCAGCAGCAGTCGTTGCGGTTGCCGTTGTTGATGGAAGCACCGCAACATTTTCATAATTTCTAAATAGAAAACACGAGAGGTTACTAAATAGTTAAATGTACAATTTACATTTACATTTATATTAAATTCAAGATAATTTAGTTTTTGTTTGTCTTTTTTCCTACAATAAGACAAAAAAACTTATATAAATGAAGCACTAAGTATTTAAACTAGCGCATTGATGTTGCGGCATTTATTAAAAATACATTCTGTTGCTGATAAAACAACATTTTACTTTTTTATACTATTGACCCAAACAACAAAATAAAGATACTACTGTCTAATGCGTAGGGATGGTTATTTATCGATTACATCAATTAATAATTCAGAGATGTTATAAAGATAGGTACGAGATTCCTTTTCGAAGTTCCGAACTCCACAAGAATAGGAGTGTAAAAAACTTACTCGAAATACATTGTACAATTACCATGGTAATTGTCAAACATAAATTATGCAACCGTGAAAAGTTGTACCATCGCTGTCAAGAAGATACAAAGCAAAGAAAGCACGAAATTTGACATGAAGATTTTGACACTCTCGCATTCTCCTTTTTCTTTTTCACAAGAATTTGATAGTAGAAGATCAAGTAAGATAACATGAAAACGCGGCTTAAGGATGCATATTTATTTATTTTTTTATTTATTTATTTATTTATATTCAAACTTAGAATTGACAATTTCATTATGGTTATTGCTTTGTGTAATTTAGGAACTATGTTTATCCCTTCAGCCAATGGCTGGTGGTGGGATATCTTAGAGCAAGTTAATATATATAGTTTTCATCAATTCATATAGTTACTAATTCACTAATTTACTAATTGCTGCTAATTGAATATAATAATTGTATTATTCTATGTATCACATTTGTTTACTAATTTATAAATAGTTAATACATTTTTGGGTAAATATATCATTATTTATCACATTTTTTAAAAATTTATTTTTTAAATTGCATATTACTTAACTATAATACTTTTAAATATCACATATATTATATACTAAATTCTATGAGGTTGCTTTTTACGTGGCAAAGAACTCTCGACGAGAATTGGTTGAAGTTGATAATACGACGTAAATCGTTTGGGAGTTTATTGTATAGCCTTAACGCTGTGGGTATAAGACTTTCGTAATGTTTCTGTGTTCTGCTTTGCGGAATATGCATATTGTGTGATGATCTTGTAGTCCTGTTGGTTATGTCGCTACGTAATTCAATTTTTAGATTCTGTTTTATATTCTTGTTGATGACTTTATGGACAAATTTTATTTTTTCAACCGGAATGATTATGTTAAGACGTTGCAATTTTGTTTCTTCATATACCAATGCTATACTATAAAGTCTATCGTAGTAGTACAAGGATTTTATGGCTTTTGTGATAAAATGATCACATGTATTTTGAAGCGTTTGCGAACTTGAAGACCAGTTTATGACATTATATCGAAAATGAGTTAATACATGCGAGCTAATCAGAAGTTTTGCCGTAGATTTTGCTAAAACTAGTTTCGATCTCCTAATTGCTCCAATAATTGGAACAACTTTCTTGATGAGGTAGTTAACATGATCATACCATGTTAATTTGTTATCCAATAACACACCAAGGTGTTTCACAGAACTTATTTGATGAAGTATCACATTATTTAATCGCAGAGTTGGGTCAATTGGTGGTTTATTTCTGTTGCTAAATATCATATAATTTGTTTTATTTTCGTTGACAGTTAGTTTATTGCCAAATGCCCATTTTAAAAATAGCAGGAGGTCATGATTGACTAAAGTTTCAAGCGCAGTTTCATTTTCAGCAGCATATAATAGACAAGTATCATCAGCAAATATGTTGTACGAAGCACTAAGCTCTGCATTTTTTATATTCTGAATGTAGAGTAGATACAAAGTTGGTCCAAGGTTTGACCCTTGTGGTATACCGCACTCCAACGTTTCATTATTACTAAGTACACTACCAACTCTAGTTTTAACCGGTCTAAGCGATAGATAGCTTTTTATTAATGCATTGACAGTACCTCTTATGCCGAGATCATAGAGATTTTCCAATAATATATCATGTTGCACCGTGTCAAATGCTTTTTTCAAATCAATAAATACAGCTGCAACATATTTTTTCTCGTCTAAGCTATTATTAATATTTCTTAGCATTTCTGCTAGTGCGGCTTCAGTGTTGCAATTGTTTTGAAATCCAAACTGGTGTGGATCAAACTTCATATTAACGGTAGCCCTCATACAAAAATATTTTTAAAATCACAGAGTTTCATATAGAATTGACATAACGTAGCTCCTATATAAGGAGGCTGTTATTAAGTTGTTTCTTATTCTTAGAGGGAATGTTTAGAGTGTTCCTCATACAAAAATATCGCTTCATCGATTCACATGAAATTAAGCCCAATTTCCATGTGATCTTATCTTATCTTATCCCATATCAGGGATATCAAATCAAATTTTTGTAAGAAAGAAAAAGCATGCGAACAAAACCTAATGCGCTTGGAGAATGCGAGAGTGAATAACATACATTTGCTATCTTATAGCGTAGACAGACGGCAGCGTTAATTTGCATTAAAAATTTACTAATTCAAATTAAAATTTTACCCTAACAGACGATAGCTTTGTGCATTTAAAAAACTGCTGACTTGTTCAACACATATAGGAAGCATCTATTAAAATTTGTCACTCTCTTCTCCTACACGATTTTCTCAGCAAAAACGTATTGTTTACAAATTTTGTTTTTGTCACTCTCTTTTCCATATACGATTTTCTCACACAAAATCACAAATAATGACTTCTTTAATTAAAAAAAAGGATTAAGATTTTAATATATAAGTATTTTTTGTTAAATATAATTGAAATAACTTACCTTCGTTGTCTTTGTATCCATTCTTGAATATAAACAATAAATTCAATGTCACAAATAATGACACATTCACAATGACAATGATAATAATATTAGTAATTTAGAATTATCGGCTGTGTTGCCATATTGAAATAGCTTAATTCAGTATAAAATCAGTTTGATTTTGTGCATTTACACCAGAGCTAATGCGCATTAGAATGGGAAAAATTCACAAGTTAATTTGAATTAAGTCTGCTAATGCAAATAAACGCTGCCGTCTGTCTACGCTATTAATAGCATGTGATGTCGTCCCTGATATTTGATAAGATAAGATAAGATAAGATAAGATAAGATAAGATAAGATAAGATAAGATAAGATAAGATAAGATAAGATAAGATAAGATAAGATAAGATAAGATAAGATAAGATAAGATAAGATAAGATAAGATAAGATAAGATAAGATAAGATAAGATAAGATAAGATAAGATAAGATAAGATAAGATAAGATAAGATAAGATAAGATAAGATAAGATAAGATAAGATAAGATAAGATAAGATAAGATAAGATAAGATAAGATAAGATAAGATAAGATAAGATAAGATAAGATAAGATAAGATAAGATAAGATAAGATAAGATAAGATAAGATAAGATAAGATAAGATAAGATAAGATAAGATAAGATAAGATAAGATAAGATAAGATAAGATAAGATAAGATAAGATAAGATAAGATAAGATAAGATAAGATAAGATAAGATAAGATAAGATAAGATAAGATAAGATAAGATAAGATAAGATAAGATAAGATAAGATAAGATAAGATAAGATAAGATAAGATAAGATAAGATAAGATAAGATAAGATAAGATAAGATAAGATAAGATAAGATAAGATAAGATAAGATAAGATAAGATAAGATAAGATAAGATAAGATCACATGGGTATTGGGCTTTAACCTCGCGTGGTCCTTATACTCAGAGGCCATTCATTATTAAGCTTCATAAATTTTATTTAGGGTGGTCCTCATACAGAGATATTTTAAAATGTTTCCAGTTTTTCACAATAATTGAAACGTTTTTATTTCCACTGAGCTATTGAGGGTACTAAACAATATTCTATCTATTTCAAGTTCTTGCATTAATTGACATGACAACGACTGTCGGCTAGAAGCTTATAAAATTTCTTACTCAAAACACGTCAGATCATACTTTTCGAGTTTCATCTGCCTTTGTTTTTTTCAGAAAACAATTTTGGACTTGGCAGGCTATGATCCATTGAGTTTTCTTCGAAAAAAAAAGTGAACTTGACCGCAGGCCCGGATTTATCATACGGGCAGAGTAGGCGCGTGCCTAGGGCGGCAATAATTAAAGGGTGGCAAATATTGCCGGAAACTTTGAAAAATTGTCTTATTAATAGAAATTGAATTTCCCGCATAATTTCGTTGGCACACGTACCAACATAATAAGTGAAAAATGTCATTATAACTGAACATTGGTGATCGATTAATAGCGTCATTGTTAAATTATTGTTAACAGTTTGTTGTAAACATTCATCGCTGCGTTTTGTCATGAGTGATAACCGTAAAAGAATCAGGGTGGCTGAGTACCACAAACGGACGGCAGAAAAATGAAGAAGTCTTATAAGGAGACCACCACCCTTTGCCTCACCGATTTGGCTCAAATTTTTCCAGATGGTAGTTCACGTGAAATAAGAAAACCAATACTCTACCGTTTTTCGCAATGCTCAAGGAAAAGCGAGAAAATTGCGTTCAAAGTTTTCCAATAGTTATCTTATACAAAAAAAAAACGGCGGGTTGCACTCCGGGAGTGCCGACAGAAGTGAAAACAAATCGTTTAATGGCAAGTTAGTGCGTTAATTGGTATGTGTGCGTTTTCTTTTTATATGGCAATGCAATGGAAAAGTTCCTCATTCAGTGGCATGGAACATTGCGTCCAAGGGTATGGTCGTCCGATGCCTAGCTGGAGGCGTGGTGCAAGTTTGGATGGAATCTGCCCCAAAAAGTGGCATGCCATTTTCGGCTGTCGGTCACGTAGCCGGAGCATAGTTCGCACCTTCACCAGTCGAATGTCAAAAAAATTGATTACTGACAATAAACAATACTGACCGTGTGAGTGGTACACTGACAGTAATGTAAATACTGTCAGTAATAATACTGTCAGTAATATTGATCGTGTGAGAGGAGCCACTTTAAAAGTATGCAACACTTTCCGACGAATTTCAAAAATAGCACCTGAAATTAGGACACATTATCTGAAATTTTTAAAATCGTTACCTACTTTTAGGCGTTCTTTTTGAAATTTGTCAGAAAGTGTTGCCTACTTTTAGGGGCAAATTATTAATAGCACCTAAAAGTAGGCAACGTTTTATAAATTTTTTGAAATCGAGTTCATTTTCCAAGTCTTTAAAATTTTAAAATCGAGTTCGTTTCCCAAGTCTTCAAAATTCCAAAATCAAGTTCGTTTCCCAAGTCTTCCAAATTTGAAATCGAGTTCGTTTCCCAAGTCTTCAAATTTCTGAAGTCGAATTCGTTTCCAAAGTCTTCGAAATTCTAAAATCGAGTTCGTTTCCCAAGTCTTCAAAATTCCAAAATCAAGTTCGTTTCTAAAGTCTTCCAAATTTGAAATCGAATTCGTTTCCCAAGTCTTCAAATTTCGGAAATCGAGTTCGTTTCAAAAGTCTTCAAAATTCCAATATCGAGTTCGTTTCCCAAGTCTTCAAAATTTCAAAATCGAGTTCGTTTCCCAAGTCTTCCCGATGACGGTCGGTGTCGCGAAATTATACTTTTTTCCTCAGCCGCACAACGTGCCATAAGAAGTTTTCACTTCAAAAAGTTTACCTTCGTTCGACTAGCAGAGTAGCATAATGGTTAACGAGTTAGCTTATGATCATGGGTGTCACTAGTTCGATTCTCCGTTGATGCAACTATTTTTATACCCTACACCGAGGGTATATTCACTTTGTCTCTCCGTTTGTAACACCTGAGTCGATTTAGCGATGTCCGTCTGTCTGTCTGTCTGTCCGTTGAAATCAGGTTTACGGGAAAACCAAGAAAGCTAATTGAATGAAACTTTCACACACAGGTCACATCTTCTTGCAGGCATCTTGCTATTGAAAATGGGCGAAATCGGTTGACGGACACGACTACCGCCCATACTCTATGTAAATTTACCCAGGTCAATTTTGAAAAAAGTTGCAGCGATTTTGATGAAACTTGGTGATTTGGTGCACATGTGAACCAAATTAGGATTAGGCTGGGTTTCAAGTTTCCAAAAGGTCGTAGAGGTGCGTGGCACAGCCCTAAATTTTATCATTTAAGCTACCATATCTTATAAGCCGTTCAAGATATTGCGATGATATTTGATAAATGGATACATATCAAATATATCTTGAATTGAGACAAAAGTGGGCGGAATCGAGAAAATGGGCGTGGCGCTTTTCAACTGTTAAAAATTTTGATTCCGTATATCTCAGAATTGGCACAAACGATTTCCATAAAAATTTTGGGGATGATGCCGCTGAAAGCAGTCATCAATACAATCTCAGCTACTTTACTGAAAAAACTCGCTCAAGGGCGTGGCACCGTCCACAATATTTATAAACGTTATATAAAGAGAACTAACAACGTAATCGTTATGAAATTCAATGAGGTAGATATACTTTTTATAAGGTCTCTTATAACAAAAATTTGGTTCAATAGTACCTGTGTGCGTGGCACCTCCCATATAAGCAGAAAACGTTTATTGTTGTAGATAGTGTGCTATGAGAGTAATCTTCATAAAATTTGGTCTATAGATGTGAGTTACTATAAGCTTTAAAAATAAATGAATTTTGACAGGATTGCATCAGTGGGCGTGGCACCTCCCATATAAACATAAATTTGTAAACGCTGTTTTAAGTGAACTATTGTAGCAATTGCTATGAAATTTAATGTAAGTGGTTCAGTTGATATAGAGTATATCTGAATCAAAATTGGCTGAAATAGCACCAGTGGGCGTGGGACCTCCCATACAAGTAAAATACGGTAAGTGGCATATTTATCTAAATATGTGAGCAATCATACTAAAATTTGGTGTAAGAGGTTTGCTTATGGAAAGCTATTTCTGGATCAAAACCGGGCTGTATTGTACCAGTGGGTGTGTCACCGCCCTAAATTTTAAATTTAACTGCGGCACATATCGCAAACTATACAAGCTATTGTGCTGAAATTTAATATGAGGATGTCGATCACGAATATAGTTTATTGAACCAAAAGTGGGCGGAATTGGACAAGTGGGCGTGGTATATTTCTAATTTTTCATTTCTATTCGATTTTTTTCAACATTTTCCTTATTCTTTCGACTTTTTCAAACCTGTAACTTTTTCCAATATATCCTATATATATTTGTTCGACTTTTTCAACTTTCTTCATTAGTTTCTTTATTTTTTCGACTTTTTCATCCATTTTGAATTGCTTCAAGTTGTTTCAACTTTTTTAGAGTTTTTCAACCTCTCTCAACTTTTTTCAACATTTTGCATATATTTTCGACTTTTTCAACATTTTTCAACCTCTGTCAACCTTTCTACCATTTCACATTTTTTTCGACTTATTCAACCTCTTCAACGCCTTTTTAACATTTACTTAAAAGGTACTTTCAACGCAGTGTAGGGTATGTGAGTTCGGCCTGGCTGAATGGAAAAGTATATATATTCTTGATCAGCGTCACCACCTGAGTCGATTTAGCGATGACCGTCTGTCTGTCTGTCCGTCTTTTGAAATCAGGTTTATGGAAAACCAAGAAAGCTAATTGAATGAAACTTACACATACAGGTTACATCTTCTTGCAGGCATCTTGCTATTGAAAATGGGCGAAATCAGTTGACGGACACGCCTACCGCCCATGCTCTATGTAAATTTACCCTGGCCAATTTTGAAAAAAGTTGAAGCGATTTTGATGAAACTTAGTGATTTGGTGCACATGTAAACCAAATTAGGATTAGGCTGGGTTTCAAGTTTCCAAAGGGTCGTACAGGGGCGTGGCACAGCCCTAAATTTTATCATTTATGCCACCATATCTTGTAAGCCGTTCAAGATATTGCGATGAAATGTGGTAACGGATACATATCAAATATATCTTGAATTGAGATAAAAGTGGGCGGAATCGAAAAAATGGGCGTGGCACTTTTCAACTGTTAAAAATTTTGATTCCGTCTATCTCAGAATTGGCACAAACGATATCCATAAAAATGTTGGGGATGATGCCGCTGAAAGCAGTCATCAATACAATCTCAGCTACTTTACTGAAAAACTCGCTCAAGGGCGTGGCACTGCCCACAATATTTATAAACGTTATATAAAGAGAACTAACAACGTAATCGTTATGAAATTTAATGAGGTAGATATACTTTCTATAAGGTCTCTTATAACAAAAATTTGGTTCAATAGTACCTGTGGGCGTGGCACCTCCCATATAAGCAAAAATCGTTTATTGTTATAGATAGTGTGCTATGAGAGTAATCTTCATAAAGTTTGGTCTATAGATGTCAGTTACTATAAGCTTTAAAAATAAATGAATTTTGACAGGATTGCATCAGTGGGCGTGGCACCTCCCATATAAACATAAATTTGTAAGCGCTGTTTTTAGTGAACTGTTGCAGCAATTGCTATGAAATTTAATGTAAGTGGGTGGTTCAGTTGATATAGAGTATATCTGAATCAAAATTGGCTGAAATAGCACCAGTGGGCGTGACACCTCCCATACAAGTAAAATACGGTAAGTGGCATATTTATCGAAATATGTGAGCAATCATACTAAAATTTGGCTGTTAGTTAATGTGACTAATTATTGACATATTATACTAATTATAATATGACTAAAAATACAAATTAAAAAATCAAATCTAGATATTTTGGGCACGAGAATTTCCAATTTGTAGTTACTTTTACGCTTGTTGCGAGAGTTTAGTAGCTATAGGCATTTTGCGAATGACCGTCTAAAGGCAGTCTTGCCGGTTAATAAATAAATAATGCCGCTTAGCGTAGTTATGCATACAAACTGGTATATTGACTTCTTGTCGTAATATCTAAAGTATATAATTCTTATTATAAAATATTGTAAAATTTAAAAATTGTTATAAATTAAAATTAGTGTCTTAAGAGTACAAAGCTATTTTCTATGATGGGGATTACAGAAAATTGTTTGCGTGTGCTTCAGATTTTTTTCAGTGTTTGCATTTTGAATCAGTCATATTTGGATTGCGTGCCGTCTTTCGGCATCGTCGATTCAATTAAACAAACTGATTCAATTAAAGGCGAGGTAGCTTTTCCTATTGCTGTAGATGGTCTTCCAACAGCAATTAGCTTATATTTGTAAAGGCTTGCTGCCACGCCTTCGTGAAACTCTGGTCACATAAATTTTGTTTTTCGGCCTAACTGGTCCTTCGAAATACTATGTAAGCATTTATCATTGCCATGTCTAAAAGATTGCCATGGAAAAGCCACAGCATGGGGTAACGTGTCTTTAATCGGATATCATATCTGCCCATCCAGCCATCCATTAGGTCTACGCCGCCCACTTTTTAATTATTTCTGGATATTCTATTTGCATGTATTATTTTTTCGATCATATCGAGCTATTTTGCTAACTTCAAAATATATTCTATCGAGCATATGGCAAAATACCGTGGTATGTAAGCAGTGGCGGATCCAGGATTTTTGAGGGGGGGGGGGGGCCGGCTAACATAAGTCTTAAATGAAAACACACATTGACTTAATATTTCAACGAGCAATATTTATATTTTTTGACATATTGCAACAATCTAATCAGTAGTCCAGTCAAGGGTTTCAAGACGGCGAAGTTTCTTCTGGCAAAATAATTCAACAATTTCAGCTGAGCTGATATAGATTTCCTTATGAATATTTTCCAGAGCCAATCCATTCAAGCAATCTTCTGTCTTTGTAGACCTTAAATACAATACAATTTCAATCGTTTTAACACAGAAAAACTTTGTTCTGCTGGAATTGTGGCAAATACTTGCAGTAGAATTGTGATGCATTGGAAGAACGATTATATTTTTTTTTTTGGTTTTGATAACACCTTTTACAATTTCTCATATACTTTTTTTATTATTAATAAAGAAAGAAAACAGACCAAAAAGTTTATTGGATAGTTTTTATAATTGCAGAACAAAACTCAAGTTTTTTCTGGGACAGTCCTTATATTTATAGGGAACATGTGGTCATTAACTGTATGTATGTATGTATATTTGTTAGTTATTTAGTCACGACGAAACGATTTCGTTAAAATTGTGCACAAGTATGCATTAAACTTTTTACTTGTGCAAAATATAAGTTAACAATAATAATAAAACTTGGAGTGCAACAAATTATCTAAGGATCAACTAAACTAAAATAAAATTTTCCTTTGATAACTAGTAAAATATGGTTTCAAGTGACATCAGCAACAATCTTTATTTTTTATTCGTTTTTTTTTCTTTATTCAATATTTTCTTCTTCAATTTAATTTCGCCCAGCTAAACCTTTTATTTTTTTGTAAAGAATGTATACTTAAATTTAAGAAAAGTTAAGTGTAATTCTTTTAACAAGAATCAAAATACCATGATCCTGCCTGCCTGGGGCTTAAAACACGCAAAGTGTTCTGTTATGTGTATGTATTTATATATACGTTAGTGTGTGTGTAACTTACAGCAATTGAAATGGTAAAATCCTTGTTATGTGTACTTTCAATGACGTGGGTTCGACGGCAATTCACTTTAAATAATATTAATAAAATTTGCACTAAAATCAACCACGATATTTGAAAATCAGTCACTTATTTAATAAAAAAACAAATTTAATAATTAATTTGTTGATTTCTACTGCGTTACGTTGATTTGTCACAGCAAGGAAACTGCAGTTCATCTTAATTGATTTTTATCACAAATCCTATTGTTTTTTTTATGTTTTTAATTGTGACCGTCACTTTAAAATAAATTTTGTATTTCATTTAGTTTCCAAAGAAATCGAGCCTTGTGACAGTTTGCTAACTTGGTTTTTCGGTTTCATGCTGGTTTCAACTCTATATTCTTGGAACGTTCTGATTATCGATTTTGGTTAATTTTTACATCATTGCAAGTTTTAATAACACACATACGCGTGCCCTTGCACGCACTTCACTAACAAATACAGTATGTAAGAGTTTACGGTCGGCTAAGACCGTTATTGCGAACTTTTACCAGGGATGTTATTTCCGTTGTATCATCAGAACGTCAGTTGATTATGTCGTAATTTGGGTTTGACAGTTGTAATTAGAAGGAAAAATATAAATTTTAATTTGTTGTGACTATTGACTGATGACCTGATTATTGTTAATTATAGTTGAGCATTATTTTAACAGTAACCGATATTTATGTGAACTTACACAAATCAGTCAATGATTTTTCTTAAACAAACATGAGCCAACAGCTGAAACCATTTAAACTGGAAATCGGTGACATGTGTTTCGGCTATTACTGCATATGTATGAACATCAGGGTGATTCAAGTTTTTTTTATACCCTACACAGAGGGTATATTCACTTTGTCATTCCGTTTGTAACGCATAGAAGAAGGCGTGGCAGGTATGAAAAAGTACATATATTCCTGATCAGCGTAACCACTTGAGTTGATTTAGCTAATAACATGTCTCTCTGTCTGTCCGTCTGTTGAAACCAGGTTTACGGGAAAACTAAGAAAATGTTAATAGACTGCCAGAGCCCGAATTTCGAAAAAAAGATTCCGGTTTTTATTATTTAAGTTAAATGCCGAAAAAATGTTGAAATTAACATTTTTTTCTTTTAACTAAAGCTTACTCTGGCTCTGGCAGTCTATTAACATTTTAGTTAGCTTTTATTTAAAAAAAATTTGTTTCTTTCCGACATGATTTGCGCTCTCTAGCGATTTTTGAACCAAAACTCGATTCGGGACTGCTGTGCAGCAGCACGCAGTATTTTCAGAGGTGCGCGCGAGAGTTAATTTATTTGGGATAGTCCGTATTTGCCTACCACTCTAAAAAAATAAGTTTTTAAAGGAAATTTGACGAGAAATCTAGTGATATTTTCTTAAAATTCGTCTCGAGTGGACATCGCATTATTAACTAACCTTAAGCCATTGATTGGTCATAAAAAATTTTAGTTTTTTATCTAATGCCATAGGTAAAAATTTTGTAAAAAAGCTTATCTTTTTAGCTTTAAAACAATATAAGAAAATTATTTTTCCGCTAAAATTTACCGGAGATATAAAAATTTTAACATGACCATAAAACATCATAAAACGTAAAACTTTCGAACTTCACAGCTCGGTATCTCTCGATATAATAATAATAGAGTTTAGCTACTACAGCTAGTATAAATTTAATTAAATTCTTTTGCCCACCTCTTAATAAAGCCAAGCAGAAATGAGGATTTTTACAAATTTGATTAATATGCTCATTAAAATCAACTTAGTATCAAAATGTATACCTAGGTCTTTGACTACATCGACACGACAAATATTTTTACCTTTTAATTTATAATCAAATTCCACAATAGTTTTCTTCCTGGTAAAAATCATAGCTTGGCATTTACCAGGATTAAGATGTAAGTTATTCTTAGAACACCAGACTTCAAAGGATTTCAAGTCAGACTGAAGTGGAATAGTGTCACCAACCCCCTTTACGTTCCTGTAAATTTTCATGTCATCTGCATATACTAACAGATAGGAGTTTTTAATAACATGTGTAACGTCATTAATTGCTAAAATGAACAGGAGCGGCCCCAGGTGGCTTTCTTGTGGAACACCTGATGTCGCGCTAAATGGGGGGGAGGGGGGAAACACTCTCCGAAATTTTATTTGATACGTACGATAAGATAAATAAGATTCAATCCAGCTGACAAAACTTAAGGGAAATCCAAGCCTCTTTAACTTAAACAAAATCAAATTATGTGGTAATTTATCAAATGCTTTACTGAAGTCAGTGTATATGCAGTCAACTTGCCCACCAGAGTCTAAAGAGCTTAATGCAAAAGAAGTGAAATCAAGGAGGTTAGAAACTGTAGATCTGCCATTAACAAAACCATGCTGACGAGTTGTTATGACTTCACTACAGCACACCTTAACCTGATCGTATAAAATATGTTCAAAAATTTTCGGTGGCTAAGTAGCCACGGGCCTGTAGTTTGAAACATAATTTTTGCACCCTTTCTTGAAAATGGGGCTAATGTATGCATTTTTCCAAAATTTAGGAAAATAGCTTCCTCGAATTGATATATTAAATAAAAAACTGAGCGGCTGACTCAGCACAGAGCTGCAGTTAACTACTTAAAACTGTCGCAGGAATACCATCAGGCCCGGAGCTGAAGTCATCATCAACAGATGAAATATATTTCTCTATGAGGTCAGGAGAGAAAGATATCTCATTAACCGAAACTAAAGGGTCGTTATCCATATATTCAAAATAGTTGATTTCAGGGCTAAATAAATCCGTAGAAAATGATTCATTAAACAAATTAGCAAACAACCCGGCTATAATTTGTGGGTCGCTAGTGAGCCCATCAACTGTTTTAAACTCAGATGGAAACCCGTCAGATTTTTTTTTAGAATTAATCACAAAAATTTTTAGGGTCATGAAGAATATTCAGCCTAATTTTATTCGATATCTTCGATCAGGGCCTGACTTAGACTTCTGACAGCCCTAGGCTAACTATGAATATGCGCCCCCGGCCCATCCTGCTTGTGCCTGCCCAGACTACAAATATTTCAGTTGCGATAGTAAAAGCTTAGTAAAAATTAAAGTTTTTGTGAATTGAAGTGAGTAATGGCTTTTTTTTATTTGCTTGTAATTGATTGGGAGATGTCGGGCTCTAATGAAAAGAAATCTTCGAAAGAAAGGTAAGACTACAAAAAACTTACAAGACTTTCGACTTAAGTGAAAAAGATCGTTTCGTACTGTCGATGAAACACATGTACAAAATGTAATAAAGGGTCTTAAGAACAACGTTAAAAATCTTTATGAAAAAAAAAAAAAAATTGTTAATTAGTTTTTAGATATTTATATTCTGAACACTAGCCATTATTAATAAAAAAATAAAAAAAACCAAAAAAATTGCTTGGTATTTTTTTATAACTAAAAAACAAAGTGCAAGTTTTTTCTGGGACAGTCCTTATTTTTAATCGTAGCACACACATCAATGGTCAATGGTGTATTATTGGGTGACCTACCGAAATCTATAAAAATCTCGATTTTGAAAAAAATGTTAGTTAGGGCATTTCTATATTAAGGTAACGATATAGTTTAATTGAATTGTAAAATATTATAACACTTTTTATTATTATACTTTTAACTTTTCACCAACGACTAATTGCGTATAGAAACTGTTCAAAATTCAAGTTTGTCAGAAATGTATTAATTACTTTATTGAAAGATAGTTCTTAATCGCTATTTAAAAAAACAAACCGAAAAATTAAAATTTTTTGAAGTTTTTTGTATCTAAGATCATAATACTATATCAAAATTGTAAACAAATACCTTCGTCATTATCATTGATAACACTAGCCGACTTTTTTGACATTTTTTTTTGTTCCATGAACTTTCTTAATTTTTTATGATGTAGTTAGGTCCTTAAGTTCAAAAAAATTTTTCATAGATTTTTCTAACGGTTAGTTTTTTTTTTAAATATTTTTTAGTGTATTCTCAGTGAATTTTAATTTTTTAGGCTATATCTCATACAAATATAATAAAATATATGTATCCAAAAATATGTATCCAAAAAAAAATTGAACGATCAAACGCCCGCCTTGCTTAACCAAAAAAAAGTTAATTTTCTTTTTCCGGATGAACCAGTCTCCAGATACCTTGCTCACCGCAAATTTTGAGTTCGTTCACGGCATTGCACTTTTCTAACTTATTGACGAATATTTTTGGACCAAAATTTCAGAGATAAGTCTTGAATAGTTATACTTTAATTATGTAAAAAAATGTTTGTCAAAGATACAGTATTGTTCGAATTAATGTGAACACAATTGATAATTTGAAAAAATAACATTTATTAGTTATAGACGAAGAATACAATTTAAAATGTTTTAATAAGAACTATGTCCCCACTTGGCTTTTATAACTTCTTTAACACGTTTTGGCATAGAATCCACAAGTTTGTACACATTTCAGATACTTGCTGGCCTTGAAACCATGTCTGGATTACAGTCCCAATCATTTTTATACCATACACCGAGGGTATATTCACTCTCCTCTCCGTTTGTAACACCTCGAAGGGGGCGTGGCAGGTATGGAAAAGTATATATGTGGGAATTATTTCTTAAGTATATACGACAACACTGTTTGAAGAAACTTGGCATCATTGTAAGCAACGACGGCAGTTGATTTCCGATGACCGACGAAGACGCGGGTTCTTAAAACTATACTTTACAGTACTCACCTCATACGATCAGTAATACTGTCAGTATGCAAAATACTGTCAGTAATATTGATCGTGTGAGGGCCGCTTAATACTGATGGTGTGAGGTGAATACTGACAGTTCATCAGTATTATTTGCACAGAAAAGTGGCCAAGTGGCATGCCACTTTTTGGGGCAGATCCGGCTGAAAGTTGGTCAGAGGGTGCAAGTAGGCACGGGACGGCAAAATCCTGGGAGGGGGCGTGGCATGCCCCATTTTGTGGCAGATAGACGATGAGGCAGCGAAACTTGAAAGAAACTTGAAAAAGTTCCTCATTCAGTGGCATGGAACATTGCGTCCAAGGGTATGGTCGTCCGATGCCTAGCTGGAGGCGTGGTGCAAGTTTGGATGGAATCTGCCCCAAAAAGTGGCATGCCATTTTCGGCTGTCGGCCACGTAGCCGGAGCATAGTTCGCACCTTCACCAGTCGAATGTCAAAAAAACTGATTACTAACAATAAACAATACTGACCGTGTGAGTGGTACACTGACAGTAATGTAAATACTGTCAGTAATTATACTGTCAGTAATATTGATCGTGTGAGAGCCGCTTTAAAAGTATGCAACACTTTCCGACGAATTTCAAAAATAGCACCTAAAATTAGGACACATTATCTGAAATTTTTAAAATCGTTACCTACTTTTAGGCGTTCTTTTTGAAATTTGTCAGAAAGTGTTGCCTACTTTTAGGGGCAAATTATTAATAGCACCTAAAAGTAGGCAACGTTTTATAAATTTTTTGAAATCGAGTTCATTTTCCAAGTCTTCAAAATTTTAAAATCGAGTTCGTTTCCCAAGTCTTCAAAATTCCAAAATCAAGTTCGTTTCCCAAGTCTTCCAAATTTGAAATCGAGTTCGTTTCCCAAGTCTTCAAATTTCTGAAATCGAGTTCGTTTCAAAAGTCTTCAAAATTCCAATATCGAGTTCGTTTCCCAAGTCTTTAAAATTCCAAAATCGAGTTCGTTTCCCAAGTCTTCCCGATGACGGTCGGTGTCGCGAAATTATACTTTTTTCCTCAGCCGCACAACGTGCCATAAGAAGTTTTCACTTCAAAAAATTATTTGTTACAATTGTGGCGAAAAAGATCATAAGTCTGCTGAGTGTAAAAATAAAGAAAAAGGCACAAAATGTTTTCAATGTCAACAGTATGGTCATATCGCAAAGAATTGTACCTTAAATAAAACTGAAAATTATAAAAGTAACCTTCGTAGTTTGAAGCCAAGTAATATGAACAAAGAAATTAAAATTGGTTGCTTAAAATGTGTGGCTCTGTTCGATACAGGTAGCAAATTTAATATTGTTACTGATAGTGTTTATAAATCTTTAAATCAGCCAAACATTAAACAATCGGATTTGTGTCTTATCGGTTTTGGGCAGGGTAAAGTTAAGCCAGTTGGCAGCTTTACGTATGATATTGAAATCGATGATCAAATGTTTAATGTTAGGTTTTTGATTGTGCCGTCAAAACATGTAGATTTTGACGTTATTATTGGGGAAGACTTTTGTTCCGAGGCTGAAATACAAACAAATCCTAATGGACTTTTCATAAAAAACTTGACACTGAAGTATACACAATAATGAAAATTGACGTATTTTCTTAAAATAACGATATTGACATTGAACAAAGTGCAAGCAATAAAGCCAAAAACAAAGTGCGTGAACTTATTCAAAATTACCGGCCGGACAAATTAAAATCAACAAACGTTGAAATGAAAATTATTTTAAAAGACGAAACACCTTTATTTTCTAGACCACGTAGGTTACCTTTAAGTGAAAGATCTGTGGTTGACCAACAAATTGAACAGTGGTTAAAAGATAATATAATCGAAGTTCCAGAATCTGAATTTAGTAGCCCGATTGTGTTGGTGAAAAAACGCTATGGTACACCCAGACTTTGTATTGACTTTCGCAGAATAAATAAAGTGATAGTGAAGGACCGTTTTCCTTTACCACTGATTGAAGACCAGTTGGATCGGTTGCAAAATGCTGAAATTTTTAGCACAATCGATTTAAGAAATGGATTTTTCCATGTACCCGTTACGGAGTCGAGTCGAAAATATACTTCCTTTGTAACGCATAGTGGTCAATATCAATTTCGTAAAGTGCCGTTCGGACTATCAAATTCTCCCGGTGTATTCCAGAGACATGTCAATGCAATCTTTCGTGATTTAACTCGCAGGTGTATTGCATTACCGTACATAGATGACATCATAATCCCAGCAAAAGACGAAAACGAGGCAGTAAAAAATTTAATAGAGGTAATTAACTTGTGTAGTGAATATGGACTAGATTTAAATTTGAAGAAATGCAAGTTCTTAAATAGAAGGATTGAGTTCCTTGGACACATCATAGAAAATCATAAAATATCGCCGTCTCCAGTAAAGGTTGAAGTTCTTCTAAAATATAAGATGCCACAAAACTTAAAGCAGCTGGAAAGCTTCTTAGGACTCGCCGGATATTTTAGAAAATTTATCTCAAACTTTTCTTTGATTGCAAAGCCGCTGAGTGATTTGAGAAAGCAAGGTAGAACATTTGAAATCAGGGATGAGCAGATCATTTCATTTAACGCATTGAAGAAACTTTTAAGTGAAGAACCAGTTTTAAATATTTTCAACCAGAACTATGAGACTGAGGTTCATACAGATGCATCGATGGACGGATACGGCGCTGTTCTTTTACAGAAATCTCCTGAGGATTCACAATTGCATCCTGTCTATTACATGAGCAAGAAGACAACAGATCCTGAGAGAAAATATACAAGCTACGAGCTGGAAATATTAGCTGTTATTGAGGCGCTGAAAAAGTTTCGAGTCTATCTTCTTGGATTGCACTTCAAACTGGTCACCGATTGTAATGCGTTTACAAAAACTTTAGAAAAAAAGGATTTATGTACCAGAGTTGCACGTTGGATTTTATTTTTGCAGGAGTACGACTATGCCGTCGAACATCGAGCGGGTTCGCAAATGAGACACGTCGATGCCCTGAGCCGGTTCGCAGTTATGATCATAAGTGAAGATAATTTATTAAGAAAAACAAACTATGCACAATTGCAAGATGATGATGTGAAGACAATTTTGGACATCCTTCAAGAAAAATCATCGTACAAAGACTACTTCTTAAAAGGTAACATTTTATATAAATTAGTAGATGGTTGCGAATTAATAGTGGTTCCAAGAGGCATGCAAAAAGATGTTATTAGACAAGCGCACGAAAAGGGCCATTTAGCGGTTAAGAAAACAAAAGAGCTTATTTGTAACGACTATTTCATAACTAAACTTGACGAAAAAATACAAACTTGTATTACTAATTGCATACCATGTATAATGACGAATAGAAAGCGAGGTAAACAAGAGGGCGAATTACATCCGCTACATAAAGACGAAATTCCTCTTCAAACCTACCATATAGATTTCCTTGGACCGTTAGAGTCAACGACGAAGCAATATAAACATATCCTTGCTATTATTGACTCGTTTACAAAATTTTCCTGGTTATATCCTACTAAAATGACGTCAGCTAACGAGGTCATAGCACGACTACGAGCACAAAGTATGGTGTTTGGGAATCCAGTGCAAATAATTTCGGATCGTGGCTCTGCGTTTACTTCAGATGATTTTCGAGAATACTGCAAAGCAGAAAATATTAAGCATTTTAAGATAACAACAGGACTGCCACGAGTAAACGGACAAGTCGAAAGACTGAATGCAACGATAAGTTCAGTATTAGCAAAGCTCAGCATTGGAGATCCAACGAAGTGGTACAAATATGTCGAGAAGGTGCAACAAGTAATAAATTCGACTTACTCTAGAAGCACAGATACGACGCCTTTCGAGCTGCTTGTAGGTGTCAAAATGCGTACGAAAGAAGACCTGCATATTAAAAAGCTTATCGATAATGAAACTATCAACGATTTCATCGACGAGAGAACGGAAATTCGACAGCATGCTAAAGAGCAGATTCTTAAGACACAAGCCGAAAACAGAAAGACATACAACCTACGACGAAAGCCGGCAACGAAGTATGAAGAAGGCGACCTTGTAGCTATAAAAAGAACGCAATTCGGAGGAGGTCTTAAACTACGACCTAAATACTTAGGACCTTATGAAATAAGTAAAACTTAGCTTAATGATACTTACGACGTTGTAAAGATTGGCACTGGCGAAGGTTCAAAACAAACAACCACTTGCGCGGAGTATATGAAGCCGTGGCCTACTTATGCTGGTGATGATGATGATTATAATGAAGGCGCATTCGGGTCGAATGCTTAAGAGGATGGCCGAATTGTGGGAATTATTTCTTAAGTATATACGACAACATTGTTTGAAGAAACTTGGCATCATTGTAAGCAGCGACGGCAGTTGATTTCCGATGACCGACGAAGACGCGGGTTCTTAAAACTATACTTTTATTTAACTTTTCTTTCATAACTTTCATTAAATAAATATAATTTAATTACACTTTAATAAAAAGAATAAAATCCTACATATATATTCTTGATCAGCGTCACCACCTGAGTCGATTTAGCGATGTCTGTCTGTCTGTCTGTCTGTCTGTCTGTCTGTTTGTCTGTCTGGCGTGGCACTTTTCAACTGTTAAAAATTTTGATTCCGTATATCTCAGAATTGGCACAAACGATTTCCATAAAAATTTTGGGGATGATGCCGCTGAAAGCAGTCATCAATACAATCTCAGCTACTTTACTAAAAAAACTCGCTCAAGGGCGTGGCACCGCCCACTATATTTATAAACGTTATATAAAGAGAACTTACAACGTAATCGTTATGAAATTTAATGAGGTAGATATACTTCCTATAAGGTCTCTTATAACAAAAATTTGGTTCAATAGTACCTGTGGGCGTGGCACCTCCCATATAAGCAAAAATCGTTTATTGTTATAGATAGTGTGCAATGAGAGTAATCTTCATAAAATTTGGTCTATAGATGTCGGTTACTATAAGCTTTAAAAATAAATGCATTTTAACAGGATTGCATCAGTGGGCGTGGCACCTCCCATATAAACATAAATTTGTAAGCGCTGTTTTAAGTGAACTATTGCAGCAATTGCTATGAAACTTAATGTAAGTGCTTCAGTTGCTATAGAGTATATCTGAATCAAAATTGGCTGAAATAGCACCAGTGGGCTTGGCATCTCCCATACAAGTAAAATACGGTAAGTGGCATATTTATCGAAATATGTGAGCAATCATACTAAAATTTGGTGTAAGAGGTTTGCTTATGGAAAGCTATTTCTGGATCAAAACCGGGCTGGATTGTACCAGTGGGTGTGTCACCGCCCTAAATTTTAAATTTAACTGCGGCACATATCGCAAACTATACAAGCTATTGTGCTGAAATTTAATATGAGGATGTCGATCACGAATATATTTTATTGAACCAAAAGTGGGCGGAATTGGACAAGTGGGCGAGGCATATTACTAATTTTTCATTTCTATTCGATTTTTTTCAACATTTTCCTTATTCTTTCGACTTTTTCAAACCTGTAACTTTTTCCAATATATCCTATATATATTTGTTCGACTTTTTCAACTTTCTTCATTAGTTTTTTTTATTTTTTCGACTTTTTCATCCATTTTGAATTGTTTCAAGTTGTTTCAACTTTTTTATAGTTTTTCAACCTCTCTCAACTTTTTTCAACATTTTGCATATATTTTCGACTTTTTCAACATTTTTCAACCTCTGTCAACCTTTGTAACATTTCACATTTTTTTCGACTTATTCAACCTTTTCAACGCTTTTTTAACATTTATTTAAAAGGTACTTTCAACGCAGTGTAGGGTATGTGAGTTTCGGCCTGGCCGAAGATAACACCTTAACTTGTTGTTTTTGTTGTGAAGTCTATTTTACGAAGTCTATCCTAAAAAATATCATGCCTTGAATATCCAGGAAACTGAGCAGATCTTAATCCGATTGAAAATCTTTGGGTTATTGTAAAGGCTAGACTTCGTAAAATAGACTTCACAACAAAAACAAAAATGATTGGGACTGTAATCCAGACATGTTTTCAAGGCCAGCAAGTATCTGAAATGTGTAAAAACTTGTGGATTCTATGCCAAAACGTGTTAAAGAAGTTATAAAAGCCAAGTGGGGACATAGTTCTTATTGAAATAATTTAAATTGTATTCTTCGTCTATCTATTATATAAAATTCATTTTTGTCTGTCTGTCTGTCTGTCTGTCTCTCTGTCTGTCTGTCTCTCTGTCTGTCTGTCTGTCTGTCTGTCTGTCCGTTATGGACGCGGAAACTATCCACCCGATCGTGATGAAATTTTTACAGTATGTTAGTATTAACCAGGCGGATGTCATAGGCTATAAAATTTTTATTTAGGGTGCATATTTAGGGTGTCCCTCATACAAAAATATTTTAAAAATAGCATTTTTTCAAAGACAGGTAAATCGATTCTCATGAAATTTACACAGTATGGCTTTTATGTTAAGGGGCACAGATTCTATGGTAAAAATTTTATTTAGGGTGCATACTTAGCGTGGCCCTCAGACAAAAATATTTTTAAATATCATTTTCACGAACAAAAATTAATCGATTCACACCGAATTTACACTACGTATCTCTAATGTTAAGAAGCATATCTTAGGCCACAAAACTTTTATTTAGGGTAGCCCTCATACACAGATATTTTAAAAATATCATTTTCTCAAAGACTGTTTAATCAATTCTCTTGGACTTTACACCAAATGGATTTTATATTAAGAGGCAGAGACTAGATTGTAACAATTTTATTTAAAGTAAAAAATTAGGGTGGCCCTCACACAAAAATATTTTTAAATATCATTTTCACAAAGCCAGGTAAGGGAGCGTTCAAGTATTACGTAACGCCATTTGTAAAACGATACCATGCAGTACAGGGGCGGGAGGATGTGTCGAACAACGGGTGATTTGAAATTAGGTGTGCATAATGAAACGCTTTCTAGATAAGCTACAGCAATAAATATTATATTTATTATATAAGTAAATAACGGCGCATTACTTTCAAAGATCTTTGAGAATTGCGTTACGTAATACTTGAACGCCCCCTAAGTCGATTCACACCGAATTTTCACCACGTAGCTCTTATGTTAAGAGGCTGAGGATTTTCAACTGTTAAAAATTTTGATTCCGTATATCTCAGAATTGGCACAAAAGATTTCCATAAAAATTTTGGGGATGATGCCGCTGAAAGCAGTCATCAATACAATCTCAGCTACTTTACTAAAAAAACTCGCTCAAGGGCGTGGCACCGCCCACTATATTTATAAACGTTATATAAAGAGAAATAACAACGTAATCGTTATGAAATTTAATGAGGTAGATATACTTCCTATAAGGTCTCTTATAACAAAAATTTGGTTCAATAGTACCTGTGGGCGTGGCACCTCCCATATAAGCAAAAATCGTTTATTGTTATAGATAGTGTGCTATGAGAGTAATCTTCATAAAATTTGGTCCATAGATGTCAGTTACTATAAGCTTTAAAAATAAATGCATTTTAACAGGATTGCATCAGTGGGAGTGGCACCTCCCATATAAACATAAATTTGTAAGCACTGTTTTAAGTGAACTATTGCAGCAATTGCTATGAAACTTAATGTAAGTGCTTCAGTTGCTATAGAGTATATCTGAATCAAAATTGGCTGAAATAGCACCAGTGGGCTTGGCATCTCCCATACAAGTAAAATACGGTAAGTGGCATATTTATCGAAATATGTGAGCAATCATACTAAAATTTGGTGTAAGAGGTTTGCTTATGGAAAGCTATTTCTGGATCAAAACCGGGCTGGATTGTACCAGTGGGTGTGTCACCGCCCTAAATTTTAAATTTAACTGCGGCACATATCGCAAACTATACAAGCTATTGTGCTGAAATTTAATATGAGGATGTCGATCACGAATATATTTTATTGAACCAAAAGTGGGCGGAATTGGACAAGTGGGCGAGGCATATTACTAATTTTTCATTTCTATTCGATTTTTTTCAACATTTTCCTTATTCTTTCGACTTTTTCAAACCTGTAACTTTTTCCAATATATCCTATATATATTTGTTCGACTTTTTCAACTTTCTTCATTAGTTTTTTTTATTTTTTCGACTTTTTCATCCATTTTGAATTGTTTCAAGTTGTTTCAACTTTTTTATAGTTTTTCAACCTCTCTCAACTTTTTTCAACATTTTGCATATATTTTCGACTTTTTCAACATTTTTCAACCTCTGTCAACCTTTGTAACATTTCACATTTTTTTCGACTTATTCAACCTTTTCAACGCTTTTTTAACATTTATTTAAAAGGTACTTTCAACGCAGTGTAGGGTATGTGAGTTTCGGCCTGGCCGAAGATAACACCTTAACTTGTTGTTTTTGTTGTGAAGTCTATTTTACGAAGTCTATCCTAAAAAATATCATGCCTTGAATATCCAGGAAACTGAGCAGATCTTAATCCGATTGAAAATCTTTGGGTTATTGTAAAGGCTAGACTTCGTAAAATAGACTTCACAATATTGGGACTGTAATCCAGACATGTTTTCAAGGCCAGCAAGTATCTGAAATGTGTAAAAACTTGTGGATTCTATGCCAAAACGTGTTAAAGAAGTTATAAAAGCCAAGTGGGGACATAGTTCTTATTGAAATAATTTAAATTGTATTCTTCGTCTATCTATTATATAAAATTCATTTTTGTCTGTCTGTCTGTCTCTCTGTCTGTCTGTCTATCTGTCTGCCCGTTATGGACGCGGAAACTATCCACCCGATCGTGATGAAATTTTTACAGTATGTTAGTATTAACCAGGCGGATGTCATAGGCTATAAAATTTTTATTTAGGGTGCATATTTAGGGTGGCCCTCATACAAAAATATTTTAAAAATAGCATTTTTTCAAAGACAGGTAAATCGATTCTCATGAAATTTACACAGTATGGCTTTTATGTTGAGGGCCACAGATTGGATGGTAAAAATTTTATTAAGGGTGCATACTTAGGGTGGCTCTCATACAAATATATTTTTAAATATCATTTTCGCGAAGACAAATAAATCGATTCTCACCGAATTTACACTTCGTATTTCTAATGATAAGAAGCATAGCTAAGGCCACAAAACTTTTATTTAGGGTGGAACTGATACACAAATATTTTAAAAATAGCATTTTCTCAAAGACTGCTTAATCGATTCTCTTGGACTTTACACCAAATGAATTTTATATTAAAAGGCAGAGACTAGATTGTAACAATTTTATTTAGGGTGCATATTTAGGGTGGCCCTAACATAAAAATATTTTGAAATATCATTTTCACAAAGACAGGTTAGTCGATTTACACCGAATTTACACCACGTAGCTCTTATGTTAAGAGACATAGCTAAGGATACAAAACTTTTATTTAAGGTGGCCCTCACACAAAAATATTTTTTAAATATCATTTTCTCGAAGACCTCTAAGTCGCTTCTCATGAAATTTACACCTTATGGCTTTTATGTGAAGAGACACAGATTAGATCGTACAAATTTTATTTAGGGTGCTTACTTAGAGTGGCCCTCACACAAAAATATTTTTAAATATCATAATCACAAAGACAGGTTAGTCAATTCGCACAGAATTTACACCACGTACATAGCTCTTATGTTAAGAGGCAAAACTAAGGATACAAAACTTTTATTTAGGGTGGCCCTCACACAAAAATATTTTTTAAATATCATTGTCTCGAAGACCGCTTAATCGATTCTCATGAAATTAAATCACGTGGTTTTTAAGTTGTAAAAATTTTATTTTGGGTGCATACTAAGGGTGGTCCTCATACAAAAGTATTTTTTAGATAGAATTTTCACGCAGACTGCACATCGAATCTACAACACGGTTGAGGTGAGGCGATGCGCACAGGGTAGCGCTAGTAGCTAATAAATGTTTTTTTTTTCAAATTGCCACTTGTGTTCACATTAATTCGAACAATACTGTAAAATGCAGCTTAAAAAAAAATTTTAAAAAAATGTCTTTTTATTTTTCGAAAAACTCCCGGACGCCCTTAAGATCAGTGATGGCAGTTGGGTTTTGTGAAAATGTACTGAATAAAGACTTCAAATGTACTTTTAAAAGCTGAATGTACAAAATTTTAAATTTTTTACTTAAAAAAAAAGGTCAGCCATTACGGCAGGTTTGCACGCATATTTCACCTGAATTTACTTAAAAAATTGTTATTTTTCAGAAAAAGTTCAAGTGATCTAAAAATCCGCCGAATGTACTGAAAAAGGGTCAAATGTACCGAATGTACTAAAAACTTGTTGAATGTTCTGATAACGATTTTTCACCGAAAATACCATCACTGATTAAGATTTGTATATAATAACTTACATATATATGTATGTTTGACAAATCAGCATTATTTGCTGGAAGCTGTCCACTAATGATTTGAAACTTGACCAGCACAGAGTTCCAAAAACACAATATTATCGTGTCATTTCTAGGGTTTTCAATTTTCCTGCTATTCTTCCTGCTTCTATTTTGAATTCAAAGCTAAAAAATATCGTTTTTATATTTAAAGTGGTCGGTAGGTATCGCAGTAGTATTATTTTAGAATTATTTTGGATTTAAAATTTATGTAAAAGCATTAAAAAAAGAATGTATAACTATTTAAAACTGAATAAAAACGCGAAAACAAAGGGAAAACCAACGTTAATTCTCAGCGCCCCTCGGACCTTGCGCCCCAGGCTTAAGCCTTTTTAGCCTGTGGGTAAATCAGGCCCTGTCTTCCATAGTAAATTAATTCCCGGCACACGTGTCCACTAATATAACTCAAAAAAAAAAATTTGGAGCGATTAAAGATGTGGCGGTCAGAAACTGTTCGGTTTGCAAAAGAACGTCTCATATAAAATGTACTTTCAGTGCAGTGTTGGGTATGTGAGTTTCGGCCTGGCCGAAGATAACACCTTAACTTGTTTTTTTTTTTGTCTCAAATAGGCTTAATAGTTGCTGGTATATGAAAAAAAATTATGGTGCAAGAGTGCTAATAATATTAATATTAACAGGTGGCTCATCCAGCTTTTTATTTTTCCATATGATTTATGTGGAAAAAATGCTTTGTTAGGTAGTTTCATCTATGTATATATCGTGACAAAAGAAACTTACACGAACGGTACCAAGCCCATCAGAAAGAGCATATAATTTTATACAAAAAAAAATGGTTTACTCCTGAATCTCCGAAATATCTCTAAACTCTTGAAACTAATAAACTGGTGAAATACTATCTTCACACAAAAAAAAAATTAGTAAATACATTTTTATGAAAAATTATTCGTTCCGTTTGTGTAAAATATTTTTTTCCACGAGATATAGACGAAACTGTCTAATAAAGTACTCTTTCACATATAAATCGTCAAATATTAATATTATGAGTTGTCCTTGCACCACAATTTTTCTTTCATGTACCGCAAAAAGTTACAATACGATTTTAAGTATAACAAATTTTTACTGTAATGGTAAAAGCTTATTTTCAAAAAAATAGTCCATGCCGTAACAATTCGAATAGTTCTTCGGGAAAATAATTTTAATGGCCGAGTGGCACAGGATAAGCCATGCTGCAATATGAAAAATTCGCTTGAATTTTGCAAGAGAGCACATTTCAAAAGATTCACATTTCGGTGCACGGTAAACACATTTTATTAACTGTAGTCCCTAAATTAGAGCGTTGGGCGTTGACTTTGTCAGCGCTACGCTTTTGAGTTGAGCGCTAAACCTAAACAAGAGCGTAGCTTCAAATGTCATGCAGAGTTAATTTGTTTACTGTTTATGACAGAAAACAAAATTAGCTGTCAACACTCTGTCAAAATTAGAAAATCGAATAGGCTGGCGCTAGCGCGTTGCTTATTTCGGTTTGCTTCATATGAAATGTATGTGATTCAGAGAATTTTGACAGATAAACGACGCCGGCGCTCCAATTTAGGTTGAACAGTATGACGTGGTAAAAAAACCTGTAGAATATTGAATTATTTGTAGGAATATTAACCACTTCTTTAACATACATATGTATCATACATATAAGATATTTTTTGTTTGGCCTATCCGCAACCTAAGTATTGCTTAGATTAAGATAATGATAAGTAAGTACTTTGCTTAGATTAAGATAATGATAAGTAAGTACTACGACCAATCGGTCTATTGTACTTCACAATACTTACTTCTGGTTGGCGTCCACTAAATGCATTTTGAAATATTGTTGGTTATTTTTTGTTTTACTTTTTTCAATAAATGAATATTTATTACTTTTACTTTGACATCGCTTTTGATATCTTATGTACTTGTATTATATTATACACCACTGGTGCATCTGTATTACAATTTTCTGCAAAATTTTATAATTAATTTAATTTATTTTTATATGTATTTATAACTGTCAATTTCACTTTTCATAGCGATTAGCTATTTTGTTATCGTCTATGAGCCGCTTGTTTCACAGGGTTTTTAACGTGTCACCTTTCCGTTATACCTAGCCTCTAGGAAGCACATTTCGCAGATTTTGGTAATTTTGAACTACGTACGACATTGCATTGTTATTAAAAATAAATCTTGCTGTTTCTAAACTTGTTTGACTCACTGTATATGCGTGCTCTAAGAATTTAATGACTATACTTTTAGAGAATTTTTTGCCGAAAAACTTCGTTAACGTGAGTCATCTTTTAACGGTTCTCGTACCGAACGAAAGAGTCTTATCCAGCTTTTAATACTCGCAAATGGTGGACGGCAATCAGTTTTTGTTTGATCTGAGTTGGTGTCCGACCTTCTTTTGCTAAAATTTTTATTACATTCTAAAAAAATTACTTGGCCATGCCATCGCTTAGGCACTTTCACAATTATATCTATTACACTGTGCTACTGTGAAAATTTATTATCGGTATTCATTTAAACGCGCAAGTTTCCCATTTGTACAAAGAGGTACATAATTTTGCGCGATATGTTGCATGAGCACCCCTCCGAATATTTTGTGCAATTTGTGGCAGTTGATCCTGACCCAGGCTGAAGAAAATATTGCGGAAGCCAAGTAGCCTAAAAGTTGCCGTGGAAGGCCTATTAAGCGTATCAACGTTTGGAATGTGCGCAGGTGGAAGCAATAATGGAAAATAATTTCCATCGCCACCACCTTTCAACGTCGACATAAATGCAAGAGGATTGATTTTGTCTCTTAACTGCTTCCGCACTATCCTGCCACTCACTTTCCTTAGATGAAGTCAAATAAACAAAATACCGAAGAATCCATTTTCACACTCAAATAATTCCAATAAAATAAATAATAAACTCAAATAATTCTATTTTGTTTATATATTTTGACGTTTTAATTTCAAATCCAATTGCAAAATCTATTACAAAATTTTTTACAAACTTTACAAATTACGTTCCGTACGCTATCGTATGCCATAATCTCATTACGTTCATTCGAATAACGTATCATGTAATTTGTTTTCATACGATTGCCGCGGCAGTCGTTATCGAGTAAACGAGATCGAAATTTCTTCGTTTGAGAATACGGCACTCGTTATCGAATGAAAAGTATCGAAAATTGAGAATATGCCATTCGATAACGAGTAGTCGTTCGAATGCTACCATACGAAACCTCACGCGTTAGATCACTGTAAACGGAATTGTTTGACATAAAATTTAAAATTCCAAGAATTCTTTGAAAAATATAAAATGTAAGTATATTTTTGTATTTAAAGTAAAATTAAATAAATGAACTAACTTGTTACCCCTTTTAAGGACTAATCCAAATATAATTAACGCTCTACAAAAAGGTAAGATGGCAGAATTTATGCTGAAGCATCAACATTTTTCAAGAAACCGTCTGCCAAACAGCGCGCAAGAGAAAGCCATGTCCTAAAGGCTGTGGAAGCAGCTAACTAAAAAATTATATTCTGCAGGTCCTCTCCCATTAGAGATTCGAAATTATGGCGAAAGATACGTTTGTTTAAAACTCTGCTTTCTCTGTTATGTAAAATTTTTCTCAATGATAGGTGTTTGCTAACCAGAAGCACAATATTAAGAAAAAGCGTTCTTTAAATAAGGCTTCAAAAAAACAAACTGGTCGAGGACCATATGAAGAGAAGCTGTCGAATGCAGCAGAAAAGCAGCTACTACAGGCAAACGGAATGAATACTATGGTCGAAGGTATTTCTGTAAAGTCTTTCGAAAACGTGATTGAAACCGAAAAAGAAACGAATAACCTGCATCAATAGATGAGCCTGACCTGGTAGAAGAATCCTTAAAAAACCTACTAGAAAGTGAAGGTGAAAGCAGCGATAACTCTTCAACGATAAGCGATGATTTGAAAAAAGCTCAAAAAGAAGCTCAACGTCGACATAAATGCAAGAGGATTGATTTTGTCTCTTAACTGCTTCCGCACTATCCTGCCACTCACTTTCCTTAGATGAAGTCAAATAAACAAAATACCGAAGAATCCATTTTCACACTCAAATAATTCCAATAAAATAAATAATAAACTCAAATAATTCTATTTTGTTTATATATTTTGACGTTTTAATTTCAAATCCAATTGCAAAATCTATTACAAAATTTTTTACAAACTTTACAAATTACGTTCCGTACGCTATCGTATGCCATAATCTCATTACGTTCATTCGAATAACGTATCATGTAATTTGTTTTCATACGATTGCCGCGGCAGTCGTTATCGAGTAAACGAGATCGAAATTTCTTCGTTTGAGAATACGGCACTCGTTATCGAATGAAAAGTATCGAAAATTGAGAATATGCCATTCGATAACGAGTAGTCGTTCGAATGCTACCATACGAAACCTCACGCGTTAGATCACTGTAAACGGAATTGTTTGACATAAAATTTAAAATTCCAAGAATTCTTTGAAAAATATAAAATGTAAGTATATTTTTGTATTTAAAGTAAAATTAAATAAATGAACTAACTTGTTACCCCTTTTAAGGACTAATCCAAATATAATTAACGCTCTACAAAAAGGTAAGATGGCAGAATTTATGCTGAAGCATCAACATTTTTCAAGAAACCGTCTGCCAAACAGCGCGCAAGAGAAAGCCATGTCCTAAAGGCTGTGGAAGCAGCTAACTAAAAAATTATATTCTGCAGGTCCTCTCCCATTAGAGATTCGAAATTATGGCGAAAGATACGTTTGTTTAAAACTCTGCTTTCTCTGTTATGTAAAATTTTTCTCAATGATAGGTGTTTGCTAACCAGAAGCACAATATTAAGAAAAAGCGTTCTTTAAATAAGGCTTCAAAAAAACAAACTGGTCGAGGACCATATGAAGAGAAGCTGTCGAATGCAGCAGAAAAGCAGCTACTACAGGCAAACGGAATGAATACTATGGTCGAAGGTATTTCTGTAAAGTCTTTCGAAAACGTGATTGAAACCGAAAAAGAAACGAATAACCTGCATCAATAGATGAGCCTGACCTGGTAGAAGAATCCTTAAAAAACCTACTAGAAAGTGAAGGTGAAAGCAGCGATAACTCTTCAACGATAAGCGATGATTTGAAAAAAGCTCAAAAAGATGTCGTAGAAAATATCAAAAGCCAAGCGAATCAAAATTATCACTTTTGAAGACAAATATCGAGGCATTTCACAAATCACAAACTACAATTATATATAAGCTTGATATACTCATAGGACTTAAGTTATCATCTTAAGGCAGAGTTTGGTTTCAGTTTTACACACATTCGCAACGATATTGCAGACGGTGTTTTGGCACATTTGATCTCAATAATCATTTCTAACTGTGTTTTGAAATCTTCCGGCGGCCAATAGTGCAAGTGTTACTGCTAGTTGGCGGCATTACTGTGGATAAACGACCACTGAAGTTGACCTTCGAGAGTACATAATTAAAAGCTTCTTTGGTTATCCTAAAACATTTCTTAAATCTGCAAATAAATCACTTTCAATATTTCTATGTATTTTTAACTTGTATGTGTCTTACGCTGCTGTTCGTAGCGAAAAAGGATTGATTTTATCGGAAGTTGTCTTTTCATCCGCATGTCCTGGCCTTCTTCCTCCAAATCCGAATAACAAAATAACACCGGTTTCATTTTTTAACACAAATCTTACCAACTGCACTAAATTTAAATTGAAATTTTGACGTACTTTGTCATATGATAATAAAAGAAATCGATAACCTTATCGTAAAATTTCGTCTCGTTTCGAATCGACTGCCGCGATCCATCAACTCGTTTCGTTTCGAAATTTTATTTGATACGAATGCTTACTCGATAACGACTGCCGCGATTCGTTTTATGTCAATATCAGTACCTTTTTTTTTTTTTTTTATAATATTCTATTTTGCAAAATAACGGGTGATTTTTTTGATATTTATTTTTTTAGTGTAAATTTTTTGACTCCTTGCAAATCATGGAATTTTATTTCAAATTTCATGCTCTGTGAGAAATGTGAAAATGAGAAAAAATTTCTTCAGTGATGAAGCTCATTTTTGAAACAATGGGTACGTCAGCAATCATAATTGCCGAATTGGGTCTGAAGAGCAGGCGGAGACAGTTCAAGAGCTGCCAATGCACCCTGAAAAATTCACTGTTTGGTGCGGTTTGTAGGCCGGTGGCATCATTGGATCGTACTTTTTCAAAAATAATGAAAATTGCAACATTACGGTCAATGGAGAAGGGTACCGTTCGATGATTACCGACTTTTTTTACAACAAGACGGTGCCACATGTCACACGGCACGCGATACCATTGACCTATTGAGAGGCTAGTATGGTGAGCAATTGATCTCACGTTTTGGAGGCAGCCAAGGTCATGCGATTTGACCCCACTAGACCACGTGAAGTCTCTCGTGTACAGGGACAAGCCAGCCACAATTGCAGCCCTGGAAGACAACATTACAGCTGTCATTGGTGAGATACCGGCCGAAATGCTTGAAAAAGTATGCCAAAATTGGAGCTTACGAATGAATCACTTCAAACGTAGCCGTTGGCATTGTTTACATGAAATAATCATTAAAAAATAAATGGCAGGTTTTGATGTATCGCTAAAAATAAATATATCATTCACTGTTGCAAACTTTCTGTTATTTTTTTAATTTTTTTAAAAACGCTTAAAAAATCACCCGTTGTAAAATAATAACAACGCCGTGGGTTGCCGGTCGCAACAAAAGATGTCTCAACATATTTGACTTCATGCTTGTGTATCGAAAGGCAAATTTTTGTTGCGATCGCTCTGATCGCATTTTGTTTTTTGGACTTTTTGCAAATTTACGCATTGGCTCGTTTAACCAAGTCATTAGCGGTTTCTGGCTCCCTTTTTTCAAGATTTTTGGTCTACGGCATCAATGTTAGTTAAAGGTCATTTGGGAAGAAGGCTTAGTCCTTTTATTTGGCACAATGAGCAGAAATAATTGAATTTGTAATTTTTATGAATTTAAAATTTTATCTTTTTTTTGTTTTGTTTTTGATAAGAATGTTGCATAAACGTATGCATATTTGCTCAAATAGACTGCAATAAATTGCAGCAAAAATCAAATAACAAAACAAAACACACATTACACAAATCAATCTTCAACATTCAACGTGAAAATTGCTTAACTCTTTGGCTTTATAAATAAATTTTTTTTACACATTTTATGAAAGATCACTGATGAACGTTTTTTTTTTTTTTAATTTTTAGCCCGTTTGGTTTTCTTTTAGAACAATGTATGTATTGCTTTATTTTAGTAAAATATCTAGCAAACCGAACATAATTCGAAATAACTGCAAGAACTTTCTTATGTCCTTAAAATGAGTGATGAATTGATTCCAATGATGGTATGGATTGTTATTGAAAAATATTGAGCAATCAATAATTTAATTTTTACTACATCTTCAATTACACAGGCCAACAAAAAAAAATGTGTTGGTCAGAAAACCAAACCCACTTATTCTTGTGTAAAATTCTTCGCTGAGTTCGAAAAAAAATTATCGAACCAATTCCAAATCCACCCTTCCCCATTTCCCACACTCTTCTCACCAAAAAATTTTAATAATCCTAATTTTGTTTCTAAATATATCTATCCTTTGCAAGATTCTTGAGGGGAAATGGCTCGAAAAATATTTTTTTTTTCGAACTTAGCAATTTACATTTGTCTTTCCGACCAAAACTTTTTTTATTGTTGGCCTGTGTTATTGATGTTTTAATGGGTAAGGCCAGTGTTGCATTTTACATTTTGTACCAGGGACCGTAAACAATCGTTATTTGCAATAATTGAGGTCAAAAAAAATTCGATGAAAAAAAAAAGACGAAATATTAGTTTAAATATGCAGATGAATTTCTTTTCGTGAGAAGCGTAGATAGGTATGTATATGAAACGATTTTCAATTTTATGATTTATGTTTATGATTTAATTTTTTCGATCATTGATAATTGTAATCTTGGATTTAAATTTTTTCGATCAGAAATAATCGTTATTTTGAATTTCTATTATTTTATATTCAATATAATCGTTGAATTGATTTTTATTTTTTCAATACGAAAAATCGTTATTTTGGATTTTTATTTTTTTAGATCCAAAGTAATCGTAATTATATATATTTAGATTAAAAATAATTGTAATTATGGATTTTAATATTTTACATTCAAAATAACCGACACATTGGATTTTTATTTTTGATGTTTTTATGGTATTTTTTGACTTTTATCGATGGGTTTCGAAAGCTTTAGCGTAAGTTTTTTTTGGATGTTTTTTAGATAAGTTCCAACTTTTTCAATATTTTCCCATAAGCTTAAAATTTTTCGGTGATTTTCGATATTATTAACTATATGTGGTTTTTGCAATATTATTCGATAATGTTGGATTTTCTCGGAAAGTTTCGATAGTTTGCGACAGTCGTTGACATTTTCGATATTTTTCGAAAAGTTTCTACATTTTTAACATGTCGCACACATTAAGCTGAAGAGGAGCAACTCAAAATTTTGGAATTTTAAGAAAACGCAAAAAAACTGTTTTAAGCTTGTGAACTATTTTTCATAAATAAAGTGTGGAGTATTTAGATGAAGGTACTAACAGAATATGGTTGGTAACCACTTCGCGATCACAAAAGCTTGAACTTTCCGGCACTAAAAATAGGACACTTTTGCATATTGTAGTCTAATTTTCATTGCAACATGAAGAGAGGCATAACTGTTTTTTGACACCAAAGTACAGCAAAAAATGAACTAATCTCTTTTGTGTTGATAGATATGTTTATGATGAATAGTTTTAACAAGTAAACTTGAAAATGGAAAATTTTGAGTTGTGCCCCTTTAGCTAAATGTGTGCGACGTTTTTTGACTTTTCCGTCGTATTTTAATATACTTCAAGTTTTCGATTATCATAATAAATAGAAAAAGTCGGTATATGTCGGAAAACATCGAAAGGCTCGAAAACTATTGAGAACAATTTGAAAACATCGATCAAGCTTAAGCCATCAACAAAATTAATCAAGAAAAACGATATAAAACCAAATCAATGTATTCATGACAGAACTTATCAAAGCGCATCGAAAAACTCGATAGCAGTCGAGAACTATTATATCGAAAAGCTTCCTATCAATAAAGTCCAAATATATCGAATTGTATCGAAGTTCATTATTGAAAAGTGTCAAAAAGCAATGGAAATGTCGAAGAATATCTTAAGACTACAATCGCAGCGCGGATTGAGTTCCAAAATAAAAACCAAAGTAACAATTACATTGGATCGAAATAAATATAAATTCAAAATGTCGAATACTTTGGATCGAAAAGCACACAAATGCAAAAAAAAATAATTTTTTATTAAAAAAAAAATCGAAAAACATAAAAATCCAAAATTACCACTATTTTTGATTGAAAAAAAAAAATAAAAAACAATTTATAATTAATGCAGTGATTTCTGTCATAAGATTCCTCAATAAAACTCCATTGTTATCTTGAGGCACAAGCCTTGACTGTAAGCCGGATGACTGAGCAATTTGAAACATAGCGCGTGTTAAGAGCACTTTGCACTTCTGAAGCAGTGCACGCCAAGACATTACCAAGAGCGCCCCTGACCTTCCTAAGGGGGTGTTAAAATTTTTCAACATTTTTCGACCCCTTTCTCAAGTTTTCCGAATTTTTCAACACAATTCACAAAACATGTCGCAAGTGCTTCCATTCACTTGATTTTTTTTTATATATAGTAAAGTTCACAATTCGAGCATAGTAAGCACATTTATGAATTCCTAAAATGAGTGGGCATGTAAGACTGCTATTATTTAGGCTCTAAATTTTAGGGTAATTATTGTATATTTTACACAAATTACTGAATTGTGTTCTGTTGAAAGGCAAAATAGTATTTCCCTTAAGCTACCGAATTTCAACGACATCATAGATCGTATTGATATTGCTTTAATAAGATTTTTAACCAAAATAAAATCAAAATAGCATTAGGGTTATAATCCTTTTTTTTTAAACGAATGCCATTTTAAGTATATCAACGACTCAATACCAAAGTCTTATCAATGTCCTAGGTCCGTCCAGTTTTTGTTTGGTATCGTAGCACTGTGCAGCGGTGGTTTACACCTTTTGCAATTAATTATTTTTATAACACGGGAGATAGTTTTCCTTTTGTTGCTGTCAAATTTATTTTTACACTTTCATCACAAATTTGATTGTTATTTATAAAAACTTTGTATACTTGTTTTTTTTTAGTTTTAATTAATTTATGTTTTCTTTCGTTGTTAATTGTTTTGATTGGCTTAAGCAAAAAAAATCCAAAAATTATATGCGTGTAAATATATTTTGGGCTTGAACGTGTAAGCAAAAAAAACGAAAAAGAAAACAAATTTCAAAATTATAATACGAAAAAGATGAAAATTTTCTGTAATTAGTGGGCAAGAGTATGCACGTATTAATCCTACATGTATTTTCGCACTTTTCTTTCACCTTTAATTATTTTTTTTATTTGGGTTTTTTTAATATTATTTTAAAAGTATTATTTGGATTTTTCTGTTATTTTCAAATATCCGTCGGACTTTTTTGGTTTTTTTATTTATATATTTTATTTCTGTATTTTTAGTAATTTCAAAAACTCGCATTTTTAGGATAACCGTCCGTGAGGAGGCCGCCACCGCGCTGTGTACCCGTTATGATGAGTTGCACACGCTTTAACAACAACAACAAAAATATATTAAATTTAAACTATTTTTTGTTTTGGTTTTGTTAGTTGGTGGGTACTCATTTTCTATTTTCAAGGAAATGAATAGCATATCAAAAGAAAAGCAATTTAATTTTATAATAAGTAACAGTGGCGTTTAAAAAAAAAAAATATAATTGAAGCAGAGCCGCGAATAACGTTGTAAGCGACAAAATTCAAATTGTTCACAATCCGTAAAAAACGTTTTAAGAATAGCAAAGAAATTCTAGATAATTTTTTTTTTTTTAATTCAAAAAATGTTTAATAATAATGCTTGCTTAATAAATTAATTATTATATCTGTTTGAAATGGAATAACGTTTCACATTCAAAACTCGTTGGTTGATAAAACGTTATTCCACGTTGCACAACAGACAGTACGATGACATTTTAAACGTTATTAGTTATTCATAGCAAAAACATAAATTCAACATTAAAACAAAAATCTGTTTCAAGAACATAAAAAAAAATATTTCAAAAAGTTTAAATGTTGGTTTTCTTTCAAACTTCTGGCTTAGCAAATAATAATGGACAGTAACGTTAAGATGAGAAATGCCTTCTTTAACTCTTCTTCTTCTTTGAGGCACGCTCAATTCGATTAAAGATGATAAAAAATCCGTTTGTTCATTGTAATTTTTTTTGTAAAATTTATAAAAATGTTCCTTAATTGGAGTTCTGCTAAAGTTTTTGCAATAAAAGAAGCATTGGCAATTACAAAGCTATAAAACAAGAGTTCAAATAAAAAATAACGTAATGGGTACTTAAAACGTTTTTCCACATTGCCTGCTCTTGAGCGTTTTTTGGAGGTATATTCTTATTTTTTCTTGAAATATACGCATTTCCACTATTTCTCAACCTTTTATTTTTATAATCTTTCCAATTTTCTACATTAGATTTTCATTTTGTACCTCTCTTACAGTTATGAATTACTTTCGACAATTCTGTTCGTATCATTTGATTTGTAACATACAACGTTTTTCCGCTGACTGACACTTTCTAAATGCATTTTGATATCGATAAGGCTGATTTGGTGTTTGAGCAATGTAAGAGAGCCACGTTAACGGTAATATGCAAAAAACACAGGTTTTGCAAAAAGGTTTTACAACGGTATTTGCGGCTCTGCTTCAATTAATAAATGGGTAGTTGTTCACAATTGGCCATCATACTTCGAACAGCTGTGATCAAATAAATAGCACATTTTTTCTTAAGTTTAAAAAACATCAAAATTGTATTGAAAGGAACTTATTTTATACACTAAATATGTATATTGAGCTGTTCATATAAATAGCACAAGTACTAGAATTTGGAATTTATTTGTTTTTTCAATATTAGAACTGAATAAAATCTGCATGTAAATGATTAAGAACATTTAATATTTTGTACTTCGGTCAAAAACGGCGAAAATTCTTAAAGATTTTTAAAATTCTCAAATTTTTCTAAAGTTGAAAAATTGAAAAACTTTAAAAAATTGAAAAAAGCTCTAGAATCCAAAATCGCAAGAAAAAATATAAAATTTTTATAAATTTTCAAGAGTTGAAAAAATTGAAAAAGCTCTAGAATTCAAAATTTCAAAAGAAAATATAAAAATTTTTAACAAAGTTGAAAAAATTTAAAAACTTCAAAAATTTGCAAAATAGAAAACTTAAAAAAATCGAAAAACTGATAAATATTCAAAAAAGCTTTAGAATTCAAAATTTCAAAAAAAAAAAATATAAAAAATTCAAAAACTGCTAAGATTTTCAAAAGATGAAAAAATTGAAAAACTTTAAAATATTGAAAAAAACTGTAGAATTCAAAATTAAAAACGAATATGTATATAAAAATTTCAAAAATTGCTGAAATTTTCTAAAGTTAAAAAAATTGAAAAGTTTCAAAAATTTGCAACAAATAGAAAACTGTAAAATACTTAAAAAAGCTCTGGAATTCAAAATTTAAAAAAAAATATACAAATTGCAAAGATTTTCAAAAAATTTTCAAAAGTCGAAACATTTCAAAAATTAAAAAAAATCTAAAATTTCAAAATAAGTACAAATAATAATAGAGTTTAGCTACTACAGCTATTATAGCCTTCTTAGCTATTTAGCATTGAAGCTTTATACCAAGTGAAAAGCTTATTAAAAAAATAATGGAATAGAATAAATTATCATGCACATTGATTTGTAATTAATGATAACTACCTGAAACATTCACAAAATTTAATTTCAAAAATTTTATGTGTATTTCAAAATTATGGGGAATAGAATAAAAAACTCAATATATTTTTTGAGGCCAAAGAGAAATCGTACTATAAAAATGGTATGGAAAAATTGTATGACCGCTATAATCGTTGTATCGCCCTCGTAGGCAACTACACATATTAAATATTTAAATCGAGTTTTATCATTTTGCTATGTAACCTTACAAAATTTTCAGTCCATTTGATAAGAGGAAATCTAATTTTTTTTTTGTTAACGCCACTGCCTAAATTACTCTAAAGACAAAAATAATTTCTGGCGTTGGGTGAGAGTAATACACGCAAAGAGCAACATAGTCTAGGGACCGGTGTAGTTTTTGTTCACTACGTACAGGTGATTCCTCTTTCCCATCTTGACAAAATTACTTTATTTAACCTATCTTGATTTTATTCTTATTTTAACGTGGAAGCAACATCTTCAGTCTTTAGCCAACGGATCATGTCATCTGTGCTTTTATTATTAATACCTTTCATATACTGTATAGTAAGTTAAGGTTTCGCTTATGTCGACTTCTAGCTCAAAACATGTTTGCGGTCACATAAATCATATATTAGCCGTGTTTTATTCGCTTTGGTTAAACCAAAAAGTGAATAAAACGCATAAGTTTAACCTATTATATTTCTGCATTTGACCAACAGGTGGCATGACAGTGTTTGGCGGAAATTCTATTTAGTATCAGAGCCGGCTTTATGGTCGTGTGTTTGAACGGGGCATACCGCGGTAAATGGCCTCACGTATCAGTACATAACTTTTTTTTCAAATTATTGCTATCAAATGATTTCAAACTGTTTTTATAGTGTCGCAGACTCTAATATCAAAGTTTTCTTTTCGTTTTCTGTTTTTTCATCGCTGTTTTTATTTTTATTATGTGTTTCTATTTTAATATTTGCGCCTAGCACTGATTGGGTACACAATTCCTCGCGTGACTTAAGAGCGCTTCTTCAAGATTCCAGCAAAGTTGCCATATATTTTTGATTATTTTAGGTTTCTGTCTACAGCTAATGCAATGACCTTCAAATTTTAGCAAAGACAAAACAATTTGAAACAATTGAACTAGAAATTGAGCTGGTTCACACATTTGTATGAAATTTTGGTTTAACGCAAGCAAATAAAACACGACTATTAAGGGTATACCTCTAAACGCGAAAAGCATGTAAAATTCGAAAGTTTTCGAGATTATTTAAGGGAACACTCCTGTTTAAGAAAACAGCAATGTCAATTTGGCAATCAGTGTTGAAGCAGCCATACTAAAAAATTTATTGCACCAAGAAGAGAAAATGTATCAAAATATGTAGAATTAAGTAAGTAAATAACAAAACACATATAGGAAATAAAACGTAAATTCTGAGAGTCGCGCTTTTAATATATATAAAAATCATAATGTTGAATGTGCAAATTTCAAAAATAATTTCATATTGGCGGCAAATGGTTTCGACAAACGGCAACACTGATTCCCTTTCCTACTTTTCGAGGCTGCTTTCTGATCAAATATACCGCGAAAGTTTTCGAGGTTTATGTAAGCTTTGATCCATACACATTATTTTTTCGAGGCTCGAAAATGTTCTCAGCATACGTGCGATGGTTCCAAAAACAATAAAACGCTTTTTGACAAACTATTTTTTAAGCTGTTTATCTTGTTGGCTCTCATTTCTTTGTGTTGTCTTCCTTTTCTTACTAAATGTCTAAACAGAATTGGTAGAGAGTAGTAGTGAGCAGGGACATAACTATTATAACATTTATGTCAAAAGATTGGTTTATAATTATTATGAATAAGAAATATTTTATTAGTTGTCAATAACTATTATTTTTCAATGGATTTTTTTTTAAGTTGAGTCATAACTATTATGAATAAGAAATATTTTATTAGTTGTCAATAACTATTATTTTTCAATGGATTCTTTTTTACGTTGAGTCATAACTATTATGAATAAGAAATATTTTATTAGTTGTCAATAACTATTATTTTTCAATTTATTCTTTTTTACGTTGAGTCATAACTATTACGAATAAGAAATATTTTATTAGTTGTCGATAACTATTATTTTTCAATAGATTCTTTTTTACGTTGAGTCATAACTATTATGAATAAGAAATATTTTATTAGTTGTCAATAACTATTATTTTTCAATGAATTCTTTTTTACGTTGAGTCATAACTATTATGAATAAGAAATATTTTATTTGTTGTCAATAACTATTAATATGGAAAAAATATTTTTTACGTTGTTTTGAAAAAAGTGTTCAACAGATTTTCATTTTTGTGAATCTTTTTGCACCAATCGATGGGGAGGTGGTTTTTATGACATCACCAGAGGTGGTCATCGGCTCGAAAATGTGCGCGATTTTGACTAATTTTTGAAGTTTTTTTTGCTTCAATCAATGAAAAGAGGTCTAAAAAGGATATTGGCCATCACTAGAAGTGGTACCGATCCTTAAAAGTGCCCGATTTTGGTCCATTTTCGAAATTATGTCTGCACCAGTCGTTGAATAGAGGTCGAAAATAGATTTTGGTCATCATCAAAGGTGGTCCCGAGTCCCAAAAAGTTCCCGATTTTGATACATTTTCGAAATTTCATTTGCACCAGTCGTTGAATAGAGGTCGAAAATGAATTTTGGACCACATTTAAGGTGGCTCCGGACCCTGGAAAGGACCACCCATTTTCGAAAAAAAACTTCTTTTTCTGTAATAAATGGGAAAAGGTCGAAAATGGATTTTGGACATCATTAAGAGTGGCTCCTGAGTCTGGCCCCGAGAAAGAACTGTTTTTGACCCATTTTCGGAAAAATTTTTTTTTTTCTGTAATTAATGGGAAAACGTCGAATATAAATATTTGACATCATTTAGGGTGGCTCCGGACCCTGGAAAGGACCGCTTTCGATCATTTTGGTAGTTTTCAAGTTCCGGAGCTACTCTAAAATATATTCAAAACGCATTTCCAACCTTTCATAATCGATTGGAGCAACAAAAAATTTTAGGATGGTTCATAAAAAATTTTTTTTTTTGCACCAATGCATAGATAAAGCTCGAAAATGACTGCTGTCAACATTTCCTTATCGATTCGAACAAAAAAAATGAAAATCTGTTGAACACTTTTTTCAAAACAACGTAAAAAAATATTTTTTCCATATTAATAGTTATTGACAACTAATAAAATATTTCTTATTCATAATAGTTATGACTCAACGTAAAAAAGAATCCATTGAAAAATAATAGTTATCGACAACTAATAAAATATTTCTTATTCATAATAGTTATGATTCAACGTAAAAAAGAATTCATTGAAAAATAATAGTTATTGACAACTAATAAAATATTTCTTATTCATAATAATTATAAATCAATTTTTAAAAATAATTATTAAAATTGGGCAATATTTTCAATCTGAAAAAAGCAAATAATAGTTATTTTGGGTCCCTGGTAGTGAGTGGTAATGAGTACAAAATTGACACTTGAAAACTTATCGCAGAGAAATAGAAAAAATTCTATTTTTTTTTTGTGTGAAGATAAATCGCACGTCCCAATTCTGTTTAGGCATTAACCATGTTACTTACCAATCGCACGAACAAAAGAATTTGTTTTATTCGCTCAGCTATAAATTTTGTAGCGTCACTTACAAGAGTTTGACATCAGTTTGACATTTCTGATCAAAAAAGCTCTATGTCGTATCTTTAGTCCAGTTCACATTATCACACATGCTGTCCAACATGGCTCTACAACACGAATAACTGTAAATATCATTTTGCGTTCACATCATCACACATGTTTGTCATACATCATTTGTAGATAAATTTTGAGGCGTAAACATCACTAAGTTTCAGCTCTGCTTTCACCTCTGAAAAGAAAATATTGTAATTGTTCTCTATGGCAACAATCGTATAGAGTTAATCTCTTTTTTTAGCATGTCAACCGTAGCATTTGGCTCGATTTCCTTCAATTTTACTAAAAGCACTTCATGTGCCTTATTTTATGCATTTCGGTTTTTGTACATTTTCCTTTTTATTTTCAAAGTTCTGGAAAATTTTAATAAATTTCAAAAAAACTTTGCCAAAACTGATTATTATTAATGGCCGCCATTGAAGTTCACTCCATGAAATCTTATTTGAAATGAAAAATTTGAACTAGGCTCGACAGCCAGCGTTCACACTAGTTGTACGGTTGGACAAGCCAGCAGAGAAATTAAAAATTTTTGAAATCCATCAAACATGTGTGTCAAGCGGTCCATCCTACCGTTCACATTATCGAACGTTGATGTTGTCACACCATGTTTGGCAGCATGTGTGATAATGTGAACTGGGCTTTTCTCTAACGTATAAGGGTGTTCAAACCGTCAAATTTTTCATCAAATTGTTTGTCAAACATCGTAATGTAGGACAAATTATTATGTTCATGAAAGTATTGGGTGTTTTTTTTAGAGGTTTCTTTTTCGAATAGAGATAAAACTGGCATTTTATGGTCAAATCTGGCAACTCTAATGTCATTTATGTTCAGTTTGGTTTGCCATTTCATCATGAACAGGTTGACAAAAGAACAACGCTTGCAAATCGTGCAAATTTATTTCGAAAATAATGGTTCAGTTCGCGAAGTTTACCGCAAGCTCCGTCCATTTTATGGTCGACATAATCGTCCATCAGAGCAATTAATTCGGTTAACCATGGGTCGTTTTCGCACTACGTTTACTCTATGTGATAATACGCATCCGCAGAGACGTCGAACAGTGCGCACCGAAGAAACAATTGCCGCTGTAGAGCAAAATGTTGAAGAGGACCCGAATGAATCGATTCGCCACCGTGCACAGCAATTGGAGCTTTGTCCATCAACTTTATGGAAGATTTTGCGCAAAGATCTTGGCTTGCGACCTTACAAGATCCAGCTTGAGCAAGAATTAAAGCCGCGAGACCATGCAATGCGCCGTGATTTTGGTGTATGGGCCGAAAATGAGATTGATCTCGATGCTGATTTTCATCGCAAAATTTTGTTCAGTGATGAGGCTCATTTTTGGTTGAATGGCTACGTCAACAAGCAAAATTTCCGCATTTGGAGTGAAGAGAATCCACATGAGACCCTTGAGACGCCATTACATCCACAAAAACTGACTGTTTGGTGTGCTTTATGGGCTGGTGGAGTCATTGGGCCATACTTCTTCCGAAATAATGCTGGAGAGTCAGTTACCGTTAATGGAGACCGGTATAGAGCCATGATAACCGACTATTTTGTTCCCGAATTAGATGGCATGAATGTGGATGAGTTGTGGTTCCAACAAGACGGCGGTACATGCCACACAGCGCACGTCACAATCAATTTATTGAAGGAAACATTCGATGAGCGCATAATTTCGCGGAATGGACCTGTCAATTGGCCACCAAGATCGTGTGATTTGACACCATTGGATTATTTTCTTTGGGGATATGTGAAGTCGCTCGTCTACGCCAACAAACCAGAAACGTTAGGGGACTTGGAAGCCAACATTCGTGGCGTTATTGCCGACATACGGCCCCATATGCTCGAAAAAGTGGTTCAAAATTGGACCTGTAGAATTGGCTTTATTCGAGCCAGCCGCGGCGGCCACATGCCCGAAATCATATTTAAACATTAATGGCATAAAATTATCCTTCCAATAAAGCCAAATTGATGGACATTAAAACGATTTTATTGTGTTTTATTTCAATTCGAAGCTCTATACCTCTAAAAAAAACACCCTGTACTAGAGTTCGCCTAGTGGTTGAAATTCAACCATTAAAACTGCTTTTGGCTTAGAGTTCAATATACATATCTCCATACCAAATTTCATCAAAATCTGTTAATTAGCTTAGCTAAGGAAACATATTTTCCTATTAAGAGAGTGGCATCACCCACATAAAAACAAAAGCTTCAATCTATCTCCAAATCAAATTTCATAAAAATCGGTCTATAAGTTAATGTCAGAATATAGGCAGTACGCACCTTAACGAATGTATGCTAAAACATACACACATATATATCGTCGCTCACTTGTACAACGGCCCTAATTGACATTTTTTTAAAATCCAGTTTATTACATATTCCTGAAGACCAACCTCAAATGCACCTTCACCCAAAAAATTAGAACGGTAACACAAAAAATACCAAGCTTATTAGGTGATATTAAAAAGCCCTAACTACGTTCAACATTTTTTATATGTTAAAAGGCCCTAAATGCTTTTTCTTGCGAAGTAGTTTTCAAAATTTTGTAGAGAATTTTGAATTCAAAATTTCCGTATAATTACGTAATAATTAGTTCATATCTTATGTTGGAACGCGTATGTGGCCTACGTTTTAATTTTTCGCGCAGAGAGTTAAGGAAAATATTTTGTGTGAGATCTATGCCTCTGATTCAATCCCGGAACAATTAAGTAAAACGTGATCGGATTTTAAATATGAAAAAACGAATTGGAAGAGTTCAATACATAGGCATTTCGATTGAAAATGGTTTGTGTCAAGGGGCCGAAAAACGGCTTGGACCACCTTGTACATCAAAATATTGCGAGCAAAGACGTAACCGGTACTGTTTGCTTTTTAGCACAAATGTAAGGAAAGCCATCTTTGATGCATTTTGGAATATGACATGAGAGCAAAAAAGTTAAATGTCATAGGCCTTGTTGATCCGGTAAGCAGAAAATGAATTTCGTCCAAAAACTCAGCGCGTACTCAGTCTCTAGAATATTTCTTAAAACACAATTTCCAACGTTTGCAAGTATATCGTCAAATGTTTTTATCAATATTATGTTTGAAAGAAAAGATTATTTACTAAAAAATTACATCATATTTGCATATTTTCTTTAATTTTGTTGTAAATGAATCTCACTTTTAGTTTTCAAAGTAACTGCAAAAAGCCCTAAATGCACTTTTTCATACATAAAAATGATGTCAAAAAGCCCTAATTGATATATAATAAGTATCAATAAAAAAAAATTAGCGTTTTCATTAAAAATAATTATGTTATTGTTTTTGTAAGTAAACTGCATTTAAATAAACTTCAATATTCTGCATTGTTGGTTTTTATACAGTTTTTTGTGTCTCCTGAACAAAATCAAAAATGTCAATTAGGGCCGTTGTACAAGTGAGCGACGATATATAGGTTTTTATTATTTCTTTAATTTTCTCTCTCATAAGTTCTGTTACACATATAAACTGTTAGTAATGCAGTTGCAGTAGATATGTTGATGAAATTGGAATTTAATATTACCTAAATTATTACTTATTGTTATTTTCAAGACCATAATAATAATTGGACATTTTTTGGTCCATAAAACCTATTAAACAAAGAGATAAAACTTTACGTACAAACAAAAACGTTTCCAATAATCGAAACAATTATAATGAAATTGGTTTCGTCTTTACTTAAGTATAAATTTAATTTTAAATAAAATTTACATCCTTTAATATAATCAATATCGAAACCTCAAGCCTCAAATGTTTCTGAAACGTTGCAGAAACCTTTCTACAGGGGGAAAATGAAAAAAAAAATTATTGTGTCTTGTCTTGGGGAAAATTTTTTTTTATCATTGATTGTTTTTTTCCACGTCTTTGCGGTGTAGCGCCACAAAATGTATACTTTTTTATATGATTTTATTTATACCCACACTTCCCCCGTTAAAATTTTTGTTGACTTATTTAAATGAATTTATTTTTGTGACGTTTATTTATTTATATTGTCAGTCGTCATTCATACACAGAGTTCACATTTATTCATATTTTGACACAACAGTAAAGCATAGAGTCACCCAAGCAACATTCACATAGTTCATCATAATGTTTCTATATTTTATGTCATATATATACAATTATGAAAACAAAAAAATAATAACGAATCATAAAAAATTGTTTTCATTTTATTAGAAAAATTCAATGTTTACCTGCGCTGCCACATTTGGTAGATTTTCCCCAAATTTGGTAGAAAATTTTTGGTTTGGTAGAAAGGAAGATTTTTTTCATTTTTGTTGATTTTTCTTTGACAATTAAATGAACCGGTGTAAATTAATGTTCCTTTTGATTAGAAAAGTTGCTTTACTTTATTAAGCTTGTTTTTGAATGTTTTTGTGTGAACTGTGTTTTATTTTAAGAAAAAACAGATTTATAATACAAAGCTGACGCTTACTTGAGAAACCGAGACCTCTAATATACCTTAAATATTGGAAGGCGACCGAATTCTGATCATTTCTGATATATTTTGAATATTTGTGAATTTGCAAAAAGTTTTTAGAAACATTTTTTACTTCTGTACGTTGCTATAACTATTTAAGTTAGTCCAGCTTTATCTAGTGTACATGCTTTTGAACTACTTTGAGTCCCAATTCGAAAAGATATATTTCACATAATTTGCGGCATCTTGCAGGTGATGAAAAAAGTTTTGGATGAACTCGATGCAATCGGATTTCAAAATTGCATTGGAATTCTATCAAAAATGGCTAAAAAAGGAGGTTCCATTGCAACAAATTTATCGCAAAATAACAACAACGAACAATTTTTTTCAATTACCAAAAATAAATAATACAAATAATTTTACATTGAGCATTGCAATTTAGTGCAAGCGGTAAACTATACGTCACAATAAAATCTTACACAAACAATTCTTTACTTTCTAATTGTGACATTATTGTTAAATACATAAGTAATTTTTAAAAAATTCTGCACTTCATAATTCAGTCGTATAACCACTCTTTTGTCTTTAATTTTTATTAGCCCAATTCACGATCCGGTGTAAATGACAATGCAAAACTATGCAATTGCAAAACTTAGCAGCGAATTATAAGCAATTTTTCATGTTTACTTTGCAATGCTTGTTGCAAAACAAAAATGGTGAGAGAATTGTATAGGAAGAAGAGAGTGACAAAAACCAAAATTTGTAAACAATAAATGTTTGCTATTTTGGTGAGAGAATTGCGTAGGAAAAAGAGAGTGACAAAAACATTTGCTAGTTGCAATTGCATTTGCTACAAATGCTATAGGGTTTGACTGTAGCATTTTTGCAACACCGTAGCATATGCAAATGTGTATATTTTGTTGTTGCCATTGCAAACTTTGCAATAATATTTTGCATATGCTCTTTTGCAAGACCATATTCACCGGATCGTGAATTGCGCTATTCTATTTAACAACAACTTGCATAGCTACATTCTTGGAAAGGCTTTTTTGTTTATATTTGTATCAGTTTTGTATTAAAAATATGTTGAAACAAAACTGTTTTATAAATAAATAAAAAGTCATTGCTGCAGTAAGCTTATGTTATTTTAATTTTCTAATTCCAATTATCGAGCAGCTACCACATAAATTTCCAAAAAAAAAATTAACAAACATTACAAAAACACCCAAATCTGGGAACTCTGATAAAATGACAATTCAAATATGACACGGTTAGAAAAATTATTATTATTTGCTTTTAGGGAGTCAATACACAACGATGAGTTTGGATGATTGCGTTAAGCAGTGCATCTAGCGATACGAAATGACCAGGTTCAACTCCAGGGCAGGAAAAGTTCTTCGACATTTTTTTTTTAATTTGAGTTCGCATAATGATAATTTATCAATATATCACGGTCAATATTCATTAAAAAATTTAATGAAGTAATGAAAATCAAATTTGAAAAAGTTCAGGAAACGTTGCATCTGAAACCTTTCAGAAACGCTTCAGAATGATTGCAACCGTAACATTACATTTGAAATGTATCAGAAAGATTTCTGTAACGTTTCATTTGCAACGTTTCAAATGAAGCGTTTCTGCAACGTTACGAAATATTTCTAAAACTTTCGGAAACGTTTCCGAGTCGGACCTTAAAAACGTTTTTCCGTTTTTTTGGGCAGACCACTGTCCCGGTTACATATACATATATATAAATGTATATATAAACTTTGCTTGCTACCGTTCTGCCCTGCTGCCGATATAGAAATTGTTCTATTTTTTATCCGGCAGCAAAGCAGCAAAATATCAGGGTTGTATTCAAGTGGCCAAGTAATAAAAATTATGTTTTTGTTAATTTTTTTAAGTTTATTTAGCACTAATAATGAAGTTAATTGAATTTTAATTGAATTTACAGTAATTTTCAGTAACCAACATTCATGTGAAATTTCACAAATTGGTTAATGCTTTATAAACAAACATGACAAAGACAACAAATGGAACAGTTTAACCTGGTAATTGCTGACACATGTTTTGGCTATTACCACATATATACTCAAATTTATATGTATAAACATAGCCTCATCAGAACAGTTTTTTAATTTTTAATGCGATTCGAACCCCCGACCATTCCATGAATTATATGTGGACAGCCGCTCTTTACACTGAGCCCCGACCATTCTATGAATTATGTGTGGACAGCCACTCTTTACACTGAGTCATGGAGGTTCTGCTGAACGACATGTACAAAGTGCACATTTATATGCATTTTTAGCGCCATCTGTTGTATTTATTGTCATTTCTCGTTTGCTGCATAGCTTTTTGTTAAACCGTCGTTTTAAAGACTTTGCTATGATGTGGCTTTATTATTTCGAATTTCGGGGTTCCACCACTTATTTTTCGAAAAATGGTTGGACGTATTTTTCCGGTTTAAGAAATTCTTAATTTGTTTTAGTTGACTGAATATTATTAGTTAATTGAATTTTAATTGAATTTAATTTCACAAGAATATCGGTTACTGCAATTGACTGTAAATTCAAATTAAAGAAGTTTCACTTCAAAAATAGCTATTTAACAAATGATTTTTAAAGCTGTTTATCTTGCTGGTTCTCATTTCTTTGAGTTGGAAAAATCATGTTGTCTCTTATTATTTTTTACACTATCGCTATCGTCCCAATTCTGTTGAAATATTTGGGTATGATTTAACTGCTTTCGACGATATTAACTGCGAAGCACAATGGATGCGTGATGCGAGGGCGGGAAAAAACAAAACGAGACAACCCGACAGCTCTAACAGGTAGAAAAAATCATATTCTCACGTTTTGTTTTTTCGCACTCGCACCCATTGTGTTTGGCAGCATAAATCTTGCTGATATTAACGTCTTACCTAACTTGAGTAAGCGAGGTAGCTATATACCTGACGTGATTTTAAAGCGCGTTCGTGCGCTAGAAGGTGATGTAAGATCACATGTTCAAGTGAATGCGTCAGACTTTTCACATGGTCCTAAATATGGTTGATGTGCAAATAAATACGACTTCTGCTTTTGGCAGTTTCAAGTCAAATGAATCAGCTGATCGACCAAAACACCTCTTTCTACAACAATCAATTGTCACAGTGTATTGGATTTTTACTTTCTTTAAGAAACGAACACAATTGAAACTTGATGCGATAGCGAAAGAAAACAAAACGAGACAAGAAGGTTTTTCCTATATGAAAGAGCAAGATACGAAATAGAGCTTCTTTTTTCGCATATTGCTCTAACATATAGAAAAAATCATGTTGTCACTTTTTGTTTTTTTCTCGCCGTTGCATCAAGATCCAATTATGTTCGTTCGCTATGTTTTTGCTATCTGTTTTGACATTTACCCAATCGGCATGAAACGTTTCAGAAAGTTGCAGAAATATTTCGTTACGTTTCGTAACGTTCCACAAACGCTTCATTTGAAACGTTGCAAATGAAACGTTACATAAATCTTTCTGATACGTTTCAAATGCAATGTTTCGTTTGCAACCTTTTTGAAGCATTTCTGAAAGGTTTCAGATTCAACGTCTCTTGAACCTTTCAAATGAAATCTTTCTGACACGTTTCAAATGCAATCTTTCACATGTAATCTTTCTGAAGCGTTTCCGAAAGGTTTCAAATCCAACGTGTCCTGAACCTTTTAAATGAAGTCTTTCTGGCACATTGTAAGCGAAGTCGTTCATGTGTAATTATTCTGAAGTGCTCCTGAAGTGTTATAGAATCAATGTTTTTTGCATATTATAATAAAAAATTCTATCAATATATAATTAATACCAATTATTACATTTATTTAAAGTTTTAGAAATTTATAATTCAAATTATTATTACATTTATAATAAATAGCTCACATATACATATTAAAAAATTATGAGGCAATGAAATAATATATATATTAGCTGCGTTCCCGTACAATAATGCATTAGTGCAATTTACAGGTTTTCAGAGGTTTTAGTTCACAATGCGTTCCTGTACTCGAAAAACCTGTAAGTGCGAACAAAAATGAGTATATTTTATGTTCTCTGTCAAAAAGAATATATACACGAAAATAAGTACTTGATGTCTTGCAAGCTCACTAGGCATTTTTGCATTTATTAGGCTCTTCAAGAGTTCTATATAACCATTCTTTAAGAGCAGAACTCTTGGAAATATTCGCTAAAGAGGTTTTAAAACACAGAATAAATGCTACTTAAGACCAAAAGGGCACCTTCTATGTGGACCTTCAAGAGGTTTATGTAAGAGTTAGCTATGACGTTTTCAAAACCTATTCAAGAGTTTAATGAATTAATACACCTAGAGGTCTATAAATATTTTGTGCTCTTGGAAATATTTATACACAATTTTTTTTCGAACGGAATTTTAATTAGGTTTATTTTATTTTGACGAAGTTTTAATAAAGACTTTGTTTTTGGTATACATACTTTTTGCAGTATTACAAAGTTAAATAGATAAAAAGAGAATAGCAAATGGAATTATAAAATGGCAATATGAAAATGATGCAACGAATAATTATGATTTTCGGCACAATTATTGACCAAAATTTACGTGCGAGCAAAGATTTATCGTGAAGTTTGGGGTTTTGCTTCGAAAAACTTAGCGCGCTTCTGAAATATTACATATTAGAAAAATAAAATATTTGGGCTAAAATTAATTTTTAGGTTTTTCTTTAATATTTATGTCTCAAAATACGTTTAAGTGATTTTTTAGGTAAAAGCAAATCGAAATAAAATGATTTACTGCACAAAAAATCATTATTTAGGCAAAAAAAAAAAAGAAACGCATTTATTTTTTTGTTGTTGTTGCTATTTCGTCGGCATGTATATTAAAAAAGATGGCCGACGACGCCAAGTTTTTAAAATTCCTCGATAAGTGGCATATAAAACTTAAGGATTATCTCTAAAGCTTCATAAGAGGTACTTTAAACTTAAGGATTATATTAAGGGCTTAATAAAACTTGACAGTTTTAATTTGCTAAAATTGTTTATTTAAAATAATTTTGTGTCCATTGTTAGGGTTACCATATGAACAAGTGGCAAGTTAAGAAAGAGATGTTTTATGAGCTATTTTCTTTATAGAAATACGAATTATAACCCAAATTCGAATAAACATATTTTGGGCCATCTTGCGTTTATTTTTGTTTTCTCAATTTAGTTTTGGTAATTTGTGCCTCATATTTTTTTATTGTCCAATGCCAAGATCTGGATAATTAAAGAGGGCGAGAAACGAGTTTTGCTTAATATCTCGGAAAGTAAGCTGCAACAGAAAAATATATTAAGGCCAATGTTCAAGAGAAGATGAAATCGATTTCATATCAAGTCTTCGTATCACAAGATTTGACCCTCCTTTCATAGCTTCCGAAAACTAAATTTTTCGCCGTAAATAATTATTTCTGTTCAAAATTAAAGTATTTATTGTAAGTTTTAATCAAAGTTGGGTCACTTGTCACATGGAGATTTTTCGAGCATGAAACCGATGTGTTTTGATCTGCTCCTCTACTACAGTGGCCTCAATATATTTTTCTGTTTGTGGCTTACTTTCCGAATTCTTGAGTAAAACTTGTTTCTCGGCGTCTTTAATTGATCAGATCTTGCCATTGGACAACCAGTGTACGGGTAGGCGGCCATTTTTATGATGTACTAGCATTGTTGAATGAAATAATATTTAACTTTGCGAAAATGTGAAAACGGAGTAAACAAGTCAAAAAAACAGTACTACTTTTGGAGACTTGAATCAAGAATTTATCAAATTCCAAAACTTTAATTTTTAAGAAAATGTTTAAGTTATAAGCTATTTACTATTTTTATAAGAGTACTGGTCATTTAAATTTTTTTATTGAATTGCGGACGTTTGGTAACCCTACTTTTCGATAAAAAGTTTTATGGAGCTCTTGTGAAGAGTTCTATAAATAAATTAAACCAAATAAAGTTTTATAAAGCTCTTGCGAAGAGTTCTATAAATGCATGAAACCAAAAAAAATTTTATAGAGCTCTTGGAAAGAGTTCGCGTAAGAGTTGAAGCTTATATTGGCACTTATATAGAACTTAAAAACTCAGAAATTGAAGAGCTCAATAAAATGTATGGCTCTTAAAGTAAAAAATAAATTTTATTTATTAAAAAGCATTTATCAAACATTTTTTAAAGATCTTGATAAATATTAAAATGTTTGAATACAAAAATATTTATAAGCGTTTTATGAAGATCTTCCGAATCCTTCTTAAGACCTTATAAATACCTTAGCTCTACTTAAAAAAGAAACTTTTACAGACGATTTAAGAACCTTTCACAAGACGTTGTTAAAACTTTGATAAATACTTTTAAAATTTTGAGTATTTTTTGTATTTGTAAACATCTTAATCGGGAGTTTTGAAATGCTTTATAAATAATTTTGATCGCAAGATTTAATTTTATTTTTTTAAGAGGCGAATAAATACTCTGGTATAAGTTAAGAGCCCTATAAATGTTTATTAAATGCTTTCGAAAATTCACAAGAGCTGTGGATTATTTTAATGCCCAGTGGGAGATTCGTGTTGCAGAAAACAGTGCTTGCGCTTGAACTGGTTTCTACTTCGCCGTAAAATCTTGAGTCGAAATGTTTTAAATTGACATCTGAAGCCGAGCGAAACTGAAATAAGGGAATTGAAATGGAATTGAGCAAAATGTTTTCTATTTTCAATTTCGTTTACATGCAAGTGTAGAAATTCCATTTCATATGTTATTGCTATATAGCTTCATCAGTCATTTAATGAACAATAGGAGTCTTAAAGAAGATTAGTAAATCTGAAAATTCATAACATTATTTGATGGAAATTTTATTTTATTTTTTCGTTACTTACGAACGAGTTCAATGTTGAAAAATATCATACTAATGTTGGTCGAAATGTCTTCGCACAATATTGAGCATGATGAAAACTCACTTGACCGATGAAATAAAGCATTAAAAAATCCATGAAATAAATATTTTGTTAAGCATTGAAAAATGCGTGCTGTGGTGCAAAAGTCATTGAGTTGAAAATTCATACATATTGGACACATGTTATGCGATGAAAAAATTATCTTATATTGATGTTGAAAAATGTTGACTTTGGCGAAAAATATGAGCTGCGGTGAAAAAAGTGATTATAAGACATTATGATGCGACGATTTCGAGGTTGAAAAAGTCAATCATTTGTGAAAATTACCTTTCACCGCAATGTTGACTGTGGCAAAAAATGTGAGGTGCGGTGAAAAAATTATTTAAAATACGTTACATGGTGAACGAATTTTCTTAGCATTGAAAAATGCTATTGTTGTAGTGATGAAAAACAGTCATTGATCTGAAAGTACAAAACATTATAATGCGATGGAAAAACTATTTTTTCTTTTGTGACTTACGAAAATTTATGAAAACGTATGAAGAATTGGAAAAACATCGTATTCGTTATTTTTATATGGTAATTTAATCATCTTCCCTATTATATCCGTGCAAGACCAAAACTGAATGTCATTTGTTTCTTTGACAACATTTATAGAGAAATTTGAAGAAGCAATCGGAGATGTGTACAGATTTCTCATTGAGCCATATTTTTTACCAATTACAAATGCTTTTTTTCCATACTTGCAAAATTAATAACTTCGACGACAGTTCCATCAACCAAAAGAACACAATTATTTCTGACATCTTTAACGCTCACAACATAATTATCTTTTTCCATTATTTGATATTGTGATGAAAATCTATGTCCCTGTCGAGGCAGAACACCAAATATATGACAATTACTCAATGTAACATCATTTGCATTCTTTCTTTTAGGTAATTGAGAAAATTTTTCCGTTGTTGTGATTTTACGATGAATTTGTTGCAATGGAAGCTCTCCTTCTTTAACCATTTTTGCCAGAATTCCAATGCAATTTTCAAATCTGAACGCACCAAATTCATCCAAAGCACCAAACTTTTTTACATCGTCTGCAAGATGCCGCAAATTATGTACATTATGTGAAACATATCTTTTTCCATATAATGATTCGAATTGAGATGCAAAGCAGTTCAAAAGTTGGTCTGCGTAAATTACATTTGCATGTGCACTAGATAAAACTGGACTAACTAATATAGTTTTTGCAACGTGCAGAAGTAAAAAATGGTTGTACAATTCGATTCTTAAAACTTTTCGCAAAACTAAAGGTCCAAAATATAACAAAAATGATCGCAATTCGGTCGCTTTCCAATATTTGTGGTACATCAGAAGTCTTGGTTTCCTATTAAAGTCTTTGGGTATCCACCTTGCTAACGCCAACAACAGTTCAGAAATGTTATTCACCTGCACCGTAGTTTAGAGGAACTTTTTGTTGATTGGTCCTTTTATCCAAAGTTGTATCAATTTACGCATGACACCCAAGCAAACAAGATGTATGTAATCCAATGGAACATTTGAAACTAAACCAAGATACGGTACTTGTGCAAGACAAGTCACACCTTTCTGATAATCTGGCACTTGTGTAGCAAATTTGCAAATTCTTCATCAGTTCTTTTTCTCTCACATATGCTAGGAAAACATATTGTGTTTTCAAGATATGCTCCGTCACTGCAGCATTTTGTACAGGATTTGTAACCAGCATGACCAGAGACTTGCATAATGTAAGATTTAGCTGGTACGTCGCAAACGAGTCCTATAATTCTGACGTTATATAATTTGCTCTTATATGTTATACCTTCATTAATTAATATCACGGCTTCTTTTACGAACGGATCTAAGAAGTCATTAGAGTTATCCGGTTTTCTTTCCCCAAAGTAAATACCAATGACATGAGCATATTTTATAATACTGCCGGAACACAATATGGGCCAGAGGCATTTTATCGCATATTTACCTGACGGAACACCATCGACATTAACGTGCATGTTGACAAAATCGTCATCGATACTTAAATGTTTTCGTTTTTTTAAAATCTCAATAATAGCCTTTTCTAAGCCACTGTGCCAATATTGTCCTTGACAAACAGCAACAATATTCGTATTTTTTGGAGTTTTTAAAAGTGATCTGGAGTCTACAGGGAACCGCACAGATATGTATGCATTCAAAAAACATAGCAAATCATTACAAGCTTCTCTTGACACAGTATGCGATTTCATCCAACCCACTACTTCTTTGACAAATTTGTCTTCTTTGGTCTCGAAGTCTGAATCATCTTCGTCACTTGAAATTTAAGGTGGATAATCACAGCTTGTTTGCTTGGGTGTCATGCGTAAGTTGATACAACTTTGGATAAAAGGACCAATCAACAAAAAGTTCCTCTAAACTACGGTGCAGGTGAATAACGTTTCTGAACTGTTGTTGGCGTTAGCAAGGTGGATGCCCAAAGACTTTAATAGGAAACCAAGACCTCTGATGTACCACAAATATTGGAAAGCGACTGAATTGCGATCATTTTTGTTATATTTTGGACCTTTATGTACGCTGTTAGCATCGTCATTAAAGTCCTCAACTGGCCGCCATTGCCACTGTTCCTGAGATGCTGCTATATGAAAAATATTTTATAAAGTAAGCCATTTACTAATTAGTATGGGGAGTACAGGCATTAAAGTTCGGGAAAATTTCGGAAAGCTGAATTTTCGTATGAGCCTAACCTTGATTTTGATTAATTTATTTTGATTTTATTCCTTAGACACTTGCTCTTAATCTTCAATAAAACTTATCACGATACGACAAGATATCAAGTTATTAAAATTTAAAAAATGCCTGAAAATATTTTTTTTTTGTTTTATTATTACGAATTTTTTTTTTTTTTTGGTAAGAAACATTTTTTAAGTAACGAAAATTGTTACGAAATTCAATAATTAATTTTATATTTAACCTAGCTATACATTTATACAATCATAACCGATATCAATAACAATTGATAATCACAGATATTTAATGTTTACGAAATTAACAGAGCTCAAAAAACCTGCAGAGTTATTTTCTCTTCCGCCAACATCTAGTGCTGCTATATAGCTAGCATCAACCATTTCAATTTCCGATTAAAAAATAAAACGTTTTCAAACCAAAAAAAAACCTTGCAATAAAAATAAACCAAAAACATTCTATTTGTATAGTAAAATTAAAAAAAATAATTATCAAAATCTATGAATTAGATTTAAAGCATAGACATCTATGATTTCAAGTGATGCGCAGACATATGTAGCTATAATTTTATTTATACATATACTCGTATGTATATACGATATACGACACATGCATGCATACCGTTGAGTGATTACACGTTACAAGTTTTTGAATCGAATTTTGTCGAAAACCGTTTTACAAAAGAAAAGAATGAAATGTTTTTTGTAGCCAATTTTCTAAGCTTCAACTTTGATTACAACTATTTTTTCGATAAAAGTGACCATGATCGTGACTTTCGCGAAAAAACCGTTTTTCGCGGAGGCTAAAAGCAAAAAAAAATAAAAACAAGAATTGCTCTGACTTAGTTTCGGAGATATAGACACCGAAAGTTGTGGATATAGCTTTAAAAAAAAATATATATATTCAAAATATGTGTGTCATAAGAAATTTAAATTTAACCAATAATTTTGGATAATTGTTAAGATAAGCCAAACGGATGGAGCGCCGCCGGCGCCAAATTTTTAAATTTTGTAACGAGAATATAGTTTTTATAACAAATCATTGAATACATTTTTTTTGTTTGCCGGTAAAAAAAGGAGCTAATATGCAAAAACTTAGAACAAACAATGTACCTTTTTAAAGGGAATAAATTAGGCTTTCTAAAAAAGTTAAAGGCGATTAGCAAAATTTTTTGGAAAAATAACGGGTTTTTAAAAAATAAAATTTCTCAAAATTTTAGAGAAATAGTCACATCTATTTTTTTGCTTACCATTATTGTAGGCCATTAAATTGTCGTTCTTATGACACATATATTTTTAATATCCATTCAGGGGTTCCAAACTTATAATGATTTTTTCAAAAGCTTTGATTGCACATCTATTCTTAGAATCGAAAATCAAACAAAAAAAGTTTGGTTTAATAAAAATTGGCAAATGAGAGCTTGAGTAATTTTAAGCCCAAAATTTAAAAGTTTACCTGAAGTAGTGTTTGTAGTTTCTTCGAATTCAGACATATTTCGATCCGTTGCAGTGTTTCGTTAGGATTAGTTTCTTCTGCGGGGGGAAGAGGTAGATATCTTTCTGGTTGAGAATTCAATATGTTGTCCAGAACTCTCTTAAGCTCGACGTTTGTTTGGCGCTGTAAAAGACGACGTTGGTGTCTTTTCGAGTAAGCGAAGAATCTTTTGACAATCCGTTTCATGTTGGTAGATAAACGGCGTTTTGCTTAGAATAGATAGAAGTTTATTTATATTTATTTTGTTTGTTTGTACTTACCGTTGACGAGAGTACGACACAACAATAAGACTTACAAACGGAGCCTTTTTTTCAAATCCTCAATTGTCCTTGATGATGGTTAGAAAGTATAACCTCAATATCGGAAAATTAAAAAACTGAAAGAAAAACATAATTAGTTTTATTTTATATTACTGCGGTCACAGCCCAAAAAACAATTAAAAGATTATACTTACCACAATAATTAAAGTGTAAATTATGAAAATTATGTTGCGTTAATAAAATTTAAATTTTTTCACAAACAGCGTCAATGCAATTCAAATGATGTTGTCAATTAGAAAAAATTGTCACTCAATTGTTTAATTTAAAAACTAGTTAACATGAATTTTGTTTTCAAAATTTGCTTTTTTATGCTAGATGCACACGAGGCAACCAGTGTTGCCACAGCTGAAAAAAATTTCCAGCCAAATTTTCTAAAAAATTAGCCAAATGAGAAAAAAAATAGCGAATTAGAAGTAACCAACAAACTTGTTTTTATTCATTTTCAAGTAACTTAAAAAACAATATAAACTTTGAATTCAAATGAAAACACAAAATCATAAACGCCGCATTGTGTCTTGACCAGGGGTGGGCACCAACACACATGCAAAAATGTTGTTTCTATGTGGTACAACAACCATATGAAATAAAAATGAAAGAATAAAAAATAAGAAAACAAGCGGCACACGTCTTGCCTTCTTCAATGCTTGCGGTGAACTGAACTGAAAACAATTTGAGAGCATAGAACTTAAGTCTTAACCAAAATAGACGTGACGAGACGGAAGCAATTCACGAACGTTTGCACCAAAGAATATCAAAAGAAGCGAAAGTCTCGGCAGAATACTAATACCAGTAAAAAACAAAAATTAATTTTCTTGGTACGTTTTGAAACTCACCCCGTTGTGGTGACTATTTTTAATATGGCTTTACCACTTTGGGTGTCTTATTCCAAATTTGGAATATACTTGAATTTTTTTTTTTGTTATAAATGAAAATTTTATTACTTTTTAGACAAAATGTAAGATATTATTAAATAAAATTAAGAAATAAAATAGTAAAAAAAAAATTTAGTTTGTGATTTTTCCTTAAATCATAACATATGGCAACATACTAAGCTGTCAATTTCGACATTATAATTGTCGCTGTTGTAATAGTCAGTGTTGTTGTTGCTTTTCATTGTTTTTGTCCATAAATACATAGTTTCCATAAGAATTCATTGCATTTTTTTTTATTTTTCGGTCAAAAAGGGGTTACATAATAAAGATATGCAACAAACTATATACCATTTGAAAGCAAATAATTTAAGCTTTCTTAATATGCCAAAAAAGTAACATGTTATTAACACAATTTTTGGAAAAAATAACGGCTTTTGAAAATAAATTGGTCAAAATTTCAGAAAAATTGTCATATCTCCAAAACTATGGGTTAGATTTCAAAAAATTCGCGTACCATTATAGTAGGCCATTAAATTTTCTATCTTATGACACCTATATTTTTTATATCCATTCAGGGGTTCCCAACTTATAAGGATTTTTACTTATGCTATATCCGCAACTTCCGATGGCAATATATCCGAAACCAGATCCGAGCGACACTTTTTTTCTCACTATTTTTATTTTCATTTTAAGGGGTTAAGCAAAAATAAAAAAAATTTTTTTGTTTTTTGGAACAGATCATAATTTGATAATTAATTTTTACTGTTTGGAGCATGGGAGCTAAAGTAAACCACAATTCTTTCCTTTTCCACCGCTCTAGTACAAATGTGTGGAAAATTTTACACCACACCGCTGCAGAAAAATCACGCACCATCAGGGCTGTCGCTGTCACTTCAATCGCAGTTTTTCACTGCGATTTAAAGTATGACACTGCGACACTGCATCTTTTTTGAAAACACTGCACTTTCAGAAAAAAGTGTCGCAAAAGTAATCTAGCAAAAAATTTTCAAATTATAAATTTTCAGTCATAAACCATTTCCATTTATAAGCCATTGAGGGATGTATACCTTGGCCCGAGAGCTAATTCATTCATTCACGATGGTTTGTTAAGTGAGAAAGAAGCTACAGAAATCAAAAAGAAATGTCAACAATTTTATATGATTTTATGCAAACAAGTGCTAAAAATAATTAATTTTAAAGATCCTGCTTTAAAAGCGTTTCAATCTGAAAGTCCAGTTTCGTAAGCTTGTTGACACTGATTCTGCTTTTTCCTAATCTGATAAATCATGATGACATAGATGATGTCGAAACCAGAAGAAAAAATTTCAGAAGAATTTTGGCTCGCTATATTTCATTAAAAAAAAGCCTTAGGCGAAACTACTGTAAGTATCCTGGCTTATAGAAATTTGTTGGCGCACTATTATGCCTACCTCACAGTAGCGCATCCAAAGACCGCATTTTTTCACTTACAAATCAAATAAAAAATTCAACTTGGAATGGTTTAAAAGTGGAGACGGTTAATTCGATCATGCTCATTAAAGGAACGTTTCCTAATGAAGATTGAAGATGAATTGGGTGCCATCAAAACAATTACTAGCAAATTACAGAAAATAGTCGTACATAAATCGTATTTTTATATTTTTTTTAAAAATAAAAACACTTTTTCTGGCTTAAGGTCAGTGTTTTATTTATAATTTTTCCCAATATTTCGATTCAGGGGTGACTAAGAAATAATAATTAAAACAATACACAATTGAATAAATTAACAAAACAAAACTTACGTTAAAATTACAGAAAAGCTAAACTTAAACTAACCTAATTGTCAACTAAATATGAGCACAATTTTCTGTGTCGCTCTTGAAATTTATTCTCTTGTCAGTGGGGGTGTTAATAATGTGGAGCATCTCTAATATGAATCTCTTCTCATGATTATTTTCTTCTTGTAAGATCTCCACAGCGTCAAAATTAGGAAAATGTCCAAGCTCAGCACAGTGGGCTCAAAGGGCTCTTAGGGGCTTGTTCATTTCTGTTTTTTTGGTCCGATCTGTGTCCTGAGAGTCTTGTCCTTAATTTGGTTTTTTGTAGTACCAACATATACCTTCTGGCATACATTGGACCCGTCTCCGTCACAAAGAATTTTGTAAATAAGGCAGGATTTGTCAAGTTTTGATATTGCTGTAAAATTGTCCAACTTTATTATCTGTCTTATTAGCAATTTTTATGACCTTAAACGTACTTAATTTCGCGAATCTCTCTGTCAAACCTGGAATATATGTCATCGACTGTACCCCTTTCCTGTCTTGGTCCCTTATCCTTATAAAAATTTTCTTTTATTATTTTTGTTGTGTGTTTTGGAAAACTGTTTTTCTCTAAGATTTTCTCAATTCTTTTTATGTTGTCCCTATGTAATACTTGGTCGCTAATTTTTTTAGTTTATTTTGATGTACACAGTACATAGAATATATAAACTTTTATTATTATCTTTTTTCTATAAAATGTACTGATTTATGCCATGAAGGCACAAAATGACAATGTTATTTGTTTAATTTTAACTATTGATTACATTTTATTAAAAATGTACCTAAAAAGTGTTTTTTTTTCATGTGATTTTAAAAATATTGTAGAATGTATCTTTTTCTTATAACACTGCAAAATTTACTGCACTTTTGTTTTAGAAACACTGCGAACACTTCACTTTTCCTCAACTTTTCGGAATTTTCACTGCGGTCAAAAATTCCAAAACGACAGCCCTGCGCACCATCACATGTGAAACTTATTCACCAAACTTTTTTCACAAAATTTCTTAATATTCTACCTCCTTTCATAAGCTTTTTATGCAAAACTCTGAATAACATGAAGAATATTATATACACCCAAACAATAATAAAGATTTTTAAAAATCAAAAATGTACCCAAGTTCTCTTGCAAGATCCAAAAAACATTGCAATTCCATTTTGAAATCTTCATATTTTTGCATATTTTTCAATGCTTTTTCGTTTCACTGCGGTTTTAAGAAGTTGCCATCACTATGAATAACATATCGTCTATGCCGTTAAATGTGTGGAAAAGTATTCTCGTAAAGTAATTCAATTACCCTGAACAAAAACTATCAATATTATTGTTTTTGTATTCCATTAAGATTTTAAAAATTAATTTCTTATAATTATTTGGAACATAAATCATTGAGAGATTACAATTGTCGTGTGCACCCAAGCCTAAGTTGGACGACGATCAGGCACAACGAAGGTTGGCAAACGAAGTTGCGTGCGTTTTTACAGAAAGGTTGTGCAGTTTAGTGACGGCTGAACGACGACCATCATAAAAATTGAGGACACAAAAAAAAATATGATGACAGATAAAAATCATGCGATGGGATTTTTGCAGAAGTTGCGGTTTTTTTCCCGCCAAAAAATTATATAAAAGGCAGTTTTAGCGATGGCGAAAAAAAGATCAGTACAGAAATTTTAAAACAGTGCGGTCATGAAAAGCGCGTGGAGTTTATAAAAAGAAAAATTTTGATGGTGGAAAAAAAACAGTTTCATTAAGTTTAATATAATTTAATTGTTAACAATAGAAAGAAAAAAACCATATAAAAGCAACTAAAGACAATATAATCTACAACACGCGAAATTTCTTGATTTAAAAAATTTGCTAAATTAGCAAAGCAGAGAAAAACCAAGCGAAACAGAAAAAATAAGCCACGAGGGCGCTTCAAGGCACGGTCCAGCAACCAACCAACAAACCATCTCACCCAGACACACCGCTCATCAACACAGCGAAGGACAAAATCTGCAACAGACGGTCGCAATAAACACGCGCAACAGAAACCAACACATCCCCGAATCAACATACCACCGCCGCAATAGATTCAGCACCACCGTCAACCAAAACATCATCATCTAGAGTCATCAAGCAGCAGAAATTACCAGCAACACCATCCCAACGCACATCATCGTAGTGAGCACCAGCACCAACCTTAGAACGCTCGCTCCACAGCAGCCACAGCAACGGCATACCTACCGCAGCAACAAAAGCCTCAGCGATAGCATCCAAATAATCACCAGCATCAACATCCCAACGCCCACCACCAAAACTGAGACCATCAATAGCATAGACAACAACGAACGGGGCAGCTGGAAGAAGTCCAGGCATCGATTTTTTTTATTGTATCACATATTTTAGAAAAAAAGCATTATTTCAAAAAAAAAAAAAAAAAAGAGAAAATTAGTAACGAAAAGTAGATAGAAGAAAAGTAACTATTTTTGAAAAAAAAAAAGAAAAAGGATTGTAAAACAATCAATTTAATGATTAGGATTAAACAAAAAAAAATATAAAATCGTAATATTAACAATTAAAATTAATAAGATTGAAAGGAATAATCTTATATATAAAATTCTTGTGTCACAGTGTTTGTTACCGTACTCCTCCCAAACGGCTTGACCGATTCTTATGAATTTTTTTGTGTATATTTGGTAGGTCTGAGAATAGGGGGTAAACTAAAAAAATTCTATTTAAGGTGCATATTTAAGATGGCCCTCATACAATTTTTTTTTTTATAATAGCATTTTCATAAATACCACTGCATCGATTCACATGGAATTTACACCACGTTGCTTTTATATTAAAAGACATGGTTCAAATTATAAAACTTCTAACTAAGGTGCATATTTAGGGTGGCCCTCATACAAATTTTTTTTTAAAATAACATTTTCATAAACACCACTCTATCGTTTCACATGAAATTTGCACAACAAGTCTTTTATATTAAGGGACATGGCTTAGTCTATGAGACTTTTATTTAGGCTGCATATTTAGGGTGGCCCTCATACAAAATATTTTTAAAATAGCATTTTCCCAAAGACCACTGCATCGATTCACATGGAATTTACACCACGTAGCTTTTATATACAGAGACATAGTTGAGACTATAAAACTTTTATTTACGGAGCATATTTAGGGTGGCCCTAATACAAAAATATTTTTAAAATTGCATTTTCATAAAGACCACAGCATCGATTCACATGGAATTCACACCACGTAGCTTTTATATTCAGAGACATAGTTGAGTCTATAAAACTTTTATTTACGGATCATAATTAGGGTGGCCCTAATACAAAAATATTTTTAAAATAGCATTTTCCCAAAGACCACTGCATCGATTCACATGGAATTTACACCAAGTAGTTTTTATATTAAAAGATAAAGTCATCTAAACTATTATTTACGGTTCATATTTAGGATGGCCCTCATACAAAATATTTTTAAAATAGCATTTTCACAAAGTCCAGCTCATCGATTGACATAGAGTTTACGCCACGTGTCTTTTATATTAAGAGACATAATTGAGCTCATAAAACTTTTATTTACGGAGCATATTTAGAGTGGCCCTCATACACAAATATTTTTAAAATATCATTTTCACAAAGACCACTGCATCGATTCACATGGAATTTATATCACGCGTCTTTTATGTTAAGAGACACTGTTTGGCTTATTAAACTTTTGTTTAGGGTGGCCCTCATGGAAAAATATTTTTAAAAAAAATCATTTTCATGAAGACCGGTTAATCGATTCACACCGAACTCACGCCACGTAGCTTTTATGTTAAGAGGCATAGTTAAGCCTACAAAACTTTTATTTAGGGTGGCCCTCAACAGCAATATTTTTAAAATAGTATTTTCACAAAGACCACTGCATGGATTCACATGGAATTTACACCACGCATATTAAGAGGTAAAGCTGAGACCGCGCAGTACCATGCCTTCCATATAAGAAGATACCATAAATTGTGATGCAGTTACACATGTATATAAAATGTACGGGCAAAAAGAAGTTTCAATGAGAAAATGGGTGGTGCCACACCTTCCGTACGCGAATAAAACATTTTGTATATATCAGCAATTATATAAAACACAAAAGCTATAGTACATTAAACTCATCGCTCCACCTAGCAGTGAGGCCATAAAAATGTCTGCCAAGTCTACTATACTATACTATATGTAAAAAAGTAGGGACAGAAGTTGATTTCACTTTAACGATGGGCTGATTTGCTTTTACATTCCATAGCATACAGCTTCGCATCACCTACCGGAAAGGGCAGAACAACGTCTGCCGGGACAGCTAGTTATATATATACATAATAAGGCATACCAATTATCGATAGGTACACGTACGTTTTAGCTCTTAAGGCTCTAATTATCTAGATGTAAAAACTAAAAGAAAAGAAAACAGATTAAAGAACTGAAATTAAAAAAAAATATGGAAGCCTAAAAGTTTTTGTCCATGTGGTGTAGGTAGGCGGGAGTCGGTAGTGAAGCGTTAAAGGGGGTGACCACAGAAATCGGCCCAAAGGTCACCCAGGAAAGCTGGTCGACACCAGTTGAGGGAGGGCTGCCCAGGGCCGATGCCCGGCGACGGGTATCGGTCCATCAAAGGAACCTTAGAACAGAACGATGATGTAATTAAAATCTGTGCCAGCGAGTGGCAACCGGTAAGTTATCGTCGAGGAGGGATTGAGGGAGTCCTCAGCACCAGAGTAGGTATAGATCAATCAGTTTTATGGATTTTCAGCAGCAGTTTTCTTATGTTTCTAAGACTGGTACAAATTAATAAATTTTTCTGTGCATACCCAGGTCCCACAGGACTGACAAGAACCACGACATCCGGCGGGCGATAGCCGCGCTAATGCTATTGTACCAGCACGGTCTGTCAGTGGGACGAGGTGCACTACATCCTGCACCGCAGGTCATTGCTAGATCGCAATAACATCGAAGCGAACTGGCAATGGCCTAAGAAACCCAAACAAGGCAACACGACAGAATGACGCCCAACTAAGGGGCTCAAGTTTTTGAGTTCCTTCAAAAAAAAATTAAAGATTTTCATCTGTGAGGAGGAGGGGGATAGCTGGATAGCTTTTCGCGAACGTAAGTCCGTCAGCGTAGAGGTCTCTGCACCGCGTCTGCCGTTGCGACGTTTCGCTCAAGTTCTTCAGCAATCTTTTAGTCTTCTTTACAGATGACAATTTTTATTGAATTACTTTTCCTTTGTACAAATTTATTTTCCTTTTGCAACTGTGTCATGAACCATTAAAGGCTTCGTGCTTGAGTTCATTTGCGACACAGCAGCAAAAGTAAATTCTTTTAAAATAGTTTCGATCATTTGATTTTGTAGTTTTTTTTTAATTGCTTTGGTGCGCAGGATGCTTTCTTTTTTTTTCTCGTCGGTTTCGGCTTAGGCAATTTTTGTGTTGAATTCGACTATGAACGTTTTTTTTTTTGTTTTTTTTGTCAGTCTTGAAAATTTCGTGCAAGCCAATACAATGTTGCGGCAAAATCATTGTCGCTACAACAGTAATTGAAACTGGAAGTTTGTTTCAAAATTTTTTTTTTCAAACAAAAACTCTCAAGTTGCAAAGTTTAAAAAGATAATAAAATCTTAAAATTACGGGAGTGTGTTTGTTCAAATGTTTCAATTTTTGAGAAAACTTACAATTTTTTCTATTTTCAATTTTCAATTTACTTAAATAATTGTTTTGATACATTTGAAAACTTTCTTGATTATAAATTTAGTTGGGAAAAAACAAAGTTCTACATGATATAAGGGTAGAAGAAATTTTCAAGTTCAAAAAAATTGCTTGAAACAAAAGTCATACGACAAAATTCACCTCTTACATAGTTCCCAATGGGTATGTAGTAGGTTTGACACTTTGTTTGTTTTCGCTTGTGTTACAGCGTGACAATTTTGTAAAAATTGTTAAATTTTCTTTTGGTGGCAAACAAAGATGTAAATATCGGTAGCTAAAAATAAGTGTTAATGGAGGTTGTAATAGTGAAAACAATGAAAAACACCGGAGCAGCATGTCGAAATTCCAACTTTAGCTTTGATGCTCTCACTGTACAAGGATGCACCTGCGTTAGTGTGTGTGTTTGGAACGCCAATAATGGCAAAATTAAATGGGCATGGTCATAGATGTCACTTCAGTTGGAACTGCAGAAGTTGCTGCGTTTTATTAATCAGATGCTATTCGGTACTAAGTGATACCAGTGTAGCTTTAAAAAGTTACATTATATTTTCGCAACTAAGGGGCAAGTCACAGCACCTGAAGAAGTCATAGTCCGTGGCAGAATCGAAACCAAAAACATAGCTCAAGCGGAGGTGTTATTATCGAAAATGTAAGTGTCAAACAACATTTTAGACAGAAATTCCCAATAAAACTAAATATTAATTAAAAATATTTCTTTTTTGTTGTAACAACACACTGACGTTGATTTAATTTTTTTTGTAGTCAATATTCTAAATGTCGTTCTGGCATACGGCTTTGGGAACAAAAAGGTTTTTGTTTGGGAGGAGAATGATAATGGTCGGATGATTTTAGAATGAACGTAAGTCCGTCAGCGTAAAGGTCTTTGTACCGCGACTGCCGTTGCGACGTTCACCTAGGGTTTTCAAAGATCAGTTAATTTCTCCTTGCAAACGACAATTTTTTGGAAAAAAAAGGATTTTTGTTTGATTTGTGAAGGGTACAGTTGGGAAATCTTATAGTGAATGTAAGTCCGTCAGCGTTAAGGTCTTTGTACCGCGACTGCAGTTGCGACATTCACATAAGGCAAAAAGAATAAATTACTTAAAGAGATGTCATCGCGCTCTTCCGAGCTTTTGTTTGCAGAAGCGTGGGTTTCTTTTTTCCGATGGTCTAAAATTTGCAGTGAAACTGAAATCCCCTGATCAAAACAAAATGGCAAAAGTAGTCGAAATACGAGCGAAAATCAAATAGGAGAACTGACAAATCGCTTCTTCGCCTTTATTTTCGTTCGTATTGTGATTTCCTTTATATTTCGTGTGCTGCATAGAAATTCTATTTTATATGCGAACTCGCTTGTTCGCCTTTATTTTTGTTCGTATTGTGATTTCTATTACTTTTCGCATGCTGCATGGAAATTTCATTTTATTTGCGATTCATGTTGAAAATTTGAATTTCATTTAATTTTATAATTCATGTTAAAAACTTGTAATTAAGATTGAATACATTATAAAAATGAAAAAAAAAAATGTCAGTCATAAGAAAATTTAAAAAAAAAAACAATGCTGAATTTGGCAACAATGTAAATTGTATTAAAATTTGAAAGGAGCTAGAATAAGTATAAGTTTTCTTTTCAAACGCGTTTACAATTGCGGTCAAAATAATAGTAGTGTTCAACTTCTTTACTTCACAAGATTATACAGTGACTTACAAAACTGTTCACAAAAAAACATATTTCTGGTTTTAAAGCTGTATTTTTTTTTGTAAAAAAGGTTTTAAAAAAAAAGTATGTAGAAACTTGCAAATTCTTTATTCTAGCTAAAAAAAAATCAAAACCAAAATATTCCACGTTTTGTTTAACTTGGGTAGTTATTTTTATACTTAGTCTTTTGTGAACAGTTTTGTAACTTAAAGTAATAAAAACATTTTAAATCATTTTTTAATAATTTATGTGGCCGCTTTTGGCTTTAGTGGTGAAGTGTATTTTCTTAGGCATACTCGCTTTCAATTTGTCTAGTATTTGAGTACTGATCACGGACCATTGTCCATTGGCGACCTTCCGTAGCTCGTCCAGATTTTGTGGGGTTATTTGACTCGTGGGTATTTTTTTAAAAAATATTCCACAAATTTTCAATGGGTATAATTTCCGGTGACTGTGCTGGCCAATCCAAGCAGGTAATATTTTGGTCTCGAAGCCATTTCATTGTAATTTTAGCTATATACTTAGGGTCATTATCCTGCAAAGGCATGATATCGTCTGGCTCGTAGCCGAACTATTCCAGACTAGGTGAGTGTAAGGCCACTCGAATGTTAAAATAATCTCTTGCTTTTATTATTCCATTGCTTTTACGAAGAAACTGCCCTATGCCAGCAAGGAGCCACCGCCAAACTTTATGGTCTTAAGGTCTCCTGTGTAATGCGTGCAGTAATGCCAACTTTTTTATCAGATCAACACCATGCGCGTTAATCTGATCAATGTTACTAGCATTCATTGGTCAGATGCGTCCAAAATAAATCACTTGGGATCAGATGATATGATAAAAAAGCATTAATGCACGCATTATACAACAAACCTCAAAGTTTTGCGGTGGCTCCTTTATGATATAAGGCTGTTTTAATCGTTATAAACAGGGAGTTCTTCTATGTTCAAATCCCAGTTTCAGCATTGTTTTTTTTTTTAAATTTTCTTATGACTGACATTTTTTTTTTCATTTTTATAATGTATTCAATCTTAATTACAAGTTTTTAACATGAATTATAAAATTAAATGAAATTCAAATTTTCAACATGAATCGCAAATAAAATGAAATTTCCATGCAGCATGCGAAAAGTAATAGAAATCACAATACGAACAAAAATAAAGGCGAACAAGCGAGTTCGCATATAAAATAGAATTTCTATGCAGCACACAAAATATAAAGGAAATCACAATACGAACGAAAATAAAGGCGAAGAAGCGATTTGTCAGTTCTCCTATTTGATTTTCGCTCGTATTTCGACTACTTTTGCCATTTTGTTTTGATCAGGGGATTTCAGTTTCACTGCAAATTTTAGACCATCGGAAAAAAGAAACCCACGTTTCTGCAAACAAAAGCTCGGAAGAGCGCGATGACATCTCTTTAAGTAATTTATTCTTTTTGCATAAGGTCTTTAGTTTTTGGGCAAAGGACAATTTTTTTTTAAACAAATTTTTCTTTCTGGATGAAATTTTACGTTCTGCAACTGTGTAAGTCCTGGTTCATTTAAGCCATTGAGTTTGAGTTCCAGTTGCGACACAGCGGCAGAAGCTAAATTTTCCTAAATTATCAAATTTTTTTTTGCGCTTTATAAGATAAATAACTTAAATTCGTTCTTTTTAACAACAACACATTATCGTTCATGGTCGGGTGAGGCACAAGATGTCTGATTTAATTTTTTGAAAAAAAAAAGAAGAAAATAAACTTTTTTTAATTTTGCTCCTGCAGGCTAAAAGCAACACACAGGTTTAAAATAAAGCGTTTAACATATGCTAAAATATGAGTTCCTTCGATAAATTTTTTTTAAGGTACGCTACCGCTCCTCTATTCTACACCACGAGGCATAGCACCGATTTGATTGTTTTCGATTTTAGGTTTTTCTGATTTAGAAACTATATTATAGTCATAAATTCTTTTCAAAATTTTTATTATGGTGGTTACTAGACACCAACAAAAAATGAGTACACCGACTTTAGATATTGAAAACCCTACAGGAGGAGTAACCTCGACACCGACTACGACGTCGACAATTTTTAGAGGGACTCTTCCAAAAACAACTACCACTACAACATTAACGACTACAACAACAACATATAAGCAACCGATAACAACAGCTAGCGCAACTGTAGCGCCAGAGTACCATCTTTCCAACGACAGTTCTCTAACGTCTCCTGAGTTCAGCAGCCATTCGGCGCTAGACGTACGCAGACTGTTTCAACAACAACAGCAAGCGAAGACGCAAAAAGTTCATAGATCCTGGTGGCCCGAGCGATTTCTAAGCCAACAACAAACAACAACACAGGATACGAACATAAGCGACATTGTGAAATCGACGGTGGGCTTAGCGCAAGTGGAAATGATGGGTAATATGGAGGATCGCTGACGGGTGATGTTACCTGAACTAATTGCAGAAAGCCTGCAATCATTGATGTCACAACGTTCAATTAGCGTACCACCAACAGACAATATTCAACCACCACCCCCATCGACAAATACGCAAGAAGTACAAGCATGTATAGCAGAGCAACAACCTGCACAACAAGTGTCACAAGTAAGTTTGCGGTCGCAACCGGCACCTCAACAGTTTCAACCAAACATACAACAAACCGAAAATCATAATCAACCACCACCAATGCAACAACAACGCTCAATAAACATGGAGCAAGCACAACAACCATGCAGTGTACCACAGCCACGAATTTCATTCCAGCCAACTTATCATTCGAATCACATTGGAAATGTACACCATGAGCCATTTATGCAACAACAAAATTTTGGATTTCCACTAATGCACATGACTCAAGATCCGCAGCGACGAGTTGATTTGGACAAATGGGGATTCAAGTTTGATGGCACCTCAAGGTCAATCAGCGTGGACGAATTTGTTTTCCGTGTCGAGACGTTGTGTGACGATTATAGGTATCCTTGGCCCGAAGTGATTCGCAACTTTCATAGTTTACTTACAGCTCAATGGTACTGGAATTATAGACGCTTAAACCAAATAACGAATTGGTATCCTTTGCGTGAAGCGTTATTATCGCAGTTTAAGCGGCATGAAAGTGATTTTGACATCCAACGCCAAATAATGGATCGTCGACAACACAGGGACGAGTATTTTGATGACTTTTATCAAGCGGTGCTGTCCCTCAGGAATCAACAAAGAAACCCAATGGCTGAGAAAGATCTGATGGACATTATGCGAAGCAATCTAAGGAAAGAAATGTCACAATTACTGTTTGCAATGCGCATCAACGACCTCACCGAGTTTTGCAAAGTGAGCAAAAAGGCTCAAGCACATTTAACTCACCAGAGACAAATTTACCAACCACCACAGCGAGTATATGTACCACGTCCAGCGCAAGTTCATGAGCTAGCATATGAAGAAGCTGCTCCAGACCAAGAATTTGAAGTCGACGCTATTGCAGCTACGCGCAGCATCCAATGTTGGAATTGCAAACAGTATGGACATAATTTTGTTGAATGCCCATCCAATGTAAGGAGAATCTCTTGTTTCAAGTGCGGGATGGATAATGTTGTGACACCGAAATGCCAGGGAAACTGCACGACGAACGCGATGAAGGTAGGGTTGGACTCGCGTTCGACTCAAACAAACACGAACTGAAAACCCAAACGACTCAGACTGAAGACCAAACTAACGAGACAGAAATTAAATTTAAAATTTTAGAAAGAAATAATGAATTGATGAATTTAAATGAACCTAGAATTAAGAAAATTAAACCTTTTCATATTAAATTAAAAGAATATGAAGAGGCTAGAAATAGAATATTTTCAGACAAACCAACAAAAATTGAAATGACTAGACATAGATATAAAATAAGAAAAAATAATAGAAATGAAATTGCAAGTGCAGAGTTGTATGAAGGCGATGACAGTCGGTTTTATGCAAAGATAGAATTTCAAAGTCACATTGTTGAAGGGTTAATAGACAGTGGCAGTTTCCTGTTTAGGAAAAGATTGTGTAGAAATTATTGACAAAATTAACGTGCCAATTTTCAAGTTTAAGTCTTTCATCAAAACAGCAGATGGTCGGTTTCACGCAATTGTTGGTCGTGTAAAGATCCCTTTTAAATTTAATGGAAAACAACAAGAAATTGTTTTGTATTTGGTACAATCTCTAAAACGCGAATTATTTCTAGGAGTTGATTTTATCAAACCTAGAACCTTTTGTCACTCAACCTCGACAGTATAACAACTAATAATATTATTTTAGACGAAGATTTTCAGAATGCAGATTTACCTAAAATACGTTGACATCGGAACAACAGCAGCAACTCGATAACGTTATAGCGAAATTTCCATGCTTCACAAAGAAAGGTCTAGGCCAGTGACCGCCAGCCCATCTGGCCGCGGCCAAGCCAAGAGCATAAGCATTCGCTCTTGCTTAACGAATTCAACACTTTAGTTTCAAATGAAACGTTGAATAAGAAGGTTCGCGCTGCGCAATTATTTAGTACACTGCGAACAATGTTTAACGTGGAATGGGAAAAATGTTATTTTTTCGCAGAAAATTTTTTTGGCAAACCGCAATGTTTGATTTGCATGCGCGTTTTAGGGGAAATACATAAAAGCAAAATAGAAAGACATTTCTTGTCTGTTCATGAAGAAATTCATAAAAAACAGGACAATGAGAGGGAAATTTTGTTTTATGATTTGAAAAAACGCTTTTTTGAGCAATTGATTAATGATTTTTTAATTACGTTTTGCATTTTACGTTTGCACGAAAAATACATTTTTATTGATACCTTTCTAGGATTTTTCATATATGCATACTTAATTTTTCATTTAATTTTTAAAGGACGCTGAACTTCGATTTTAGTTTAATACTTTTTCGGTAAAAACCTCGTTTTTTATTCCAAAAACATAATAACATCAGAAGTCGTTTTAGATTATTTTTCATGAAAACTGGATTTCCTTGACACACATTCAGTTAGAAAAAAAAACTATTGTTTCTTATAAAAACTGAATTTTTTTATAACTTCACTACATAAATTTTGACTGAATTTTCTTTAAATAATTTGTTTCCATCCACCCGGTAAAAAATAAATTCAAAAAATTAAAAATGTAGGACTGCGAACGCAATATCAAAATTGTAAGAATGTATGGAAAAAAATTAAAACATACAAAAATTTCTCTCAGTGATGAGAGCGCTTTTGATTTCCCTCTTTTTTGAGCGCAAGGAAAAATTTGAGTTTTGCTCTTTGCCGGTCACTGGTCTAGGCAAAACTCCATTCAAAGAGCATCATATAGACACTGGGGATGCGGTGCCTATCAAGCAAAGAGTATCCAAAGAGATGAAGCTCTTCTCTGCCCAAAAATTCTGCTCACACGTATTGCTTGTCAGAGAATACGTGTGACTCGTTTCAAACAATGCTGCTGTATGAGTTTTTCGAAATTTTCTCTTGATTTGGGATATTTTCAGGCGATTGGGGGAATCACTTGGGAATATATTCTTAATGCTGTTATATAAATGAAAAGGTACATAGCTTTATACTGTTATAACAAAAAAGTTTTCAAAATCGTTATTCATTTCATATCTGAAATTTCAGTTTCTTACAAAACTATGTAACTTTAATTATAATATGAACAAATGTTTTTGTAAGCAACACGTAGCAATAGCAAGTTATTGCTTAACTGTCATCAGTTACTGTCAGTTTTCCTTTGAATGTGAAGAAAACATGTTACAGAATCCCAAACTTGCAAAAGGTTGAAATATGCCCATATATTCGGCATGAAAACTTATGAACTAATAGTAAGCAGGCCAAAAAGAGATCACTAAGTAGAAAACAAGTTCATATGAATTGAATAAAAACGAGCTTCACGAACGAGAAATAGTACAACTTGATAAGGAGCTGCTCATAAGTCTTTAAGGCAAGGGTAGCGGGGTCAAAAACAGCATTACGTAATATATGAACAGCCTCTAACGTGATTATTTTCTTGACATAAAATAGCTTTGTCCATACATTTGTAAAATAATATAGCTATTAATAAAAAATTTGTTAATTCAACACAATTCCCTAGTAGCATAAAAAGGTCTAATAGCCTCTTTTACAGGCCTTTTAAAGACAAGTAGAAAGATAACATATTATATACTATATAAATTCTTTATAGGGGCTTATAAGAGCCATTTGGCGTATGAGGTATAAATACACTTTCCCCTCAATGTTATCTTTAAAGAGACACGGTAAAGTATCTTTCTGAGCTGTTTTAAAGACACCTTAAAAACATTTAAGAAAAAATATCCCTGTCTTGTAAAACTTTGTTGTACATGATTTTATTTTATTATCAAATTATTTAATTAATATGCAAATTGTAGAAACTTTATTATACTTATTAATTTGATTTAATCATCAAATTTAATCTTTACTTACGATTTACAAATTTGCAAAGTCAGTCTCGAACCCATGTCCCAGCGATTCATAGTCCTGCACGCTACCTACTAGGCTACCTGTCATATATTATATTACATGTCAAAGGTGAATTATATATTTCTCTCATATGTTTTGGTAAAGCGACAAGAAAATTGGCAACAATATGCCTTATCCCGTGTGTCTCTAAAAACATCAAACGTCATGTTTTTCAAATGACTTATATGGCTACAGTATTAAGACATAAGAGACATGCGGTCTCTATATCATGATTTTATATCTTGTTCTAGCAAGATATTGTAAAAGAAAATTTCACTACAAAGGCCAAATATCTTATTAATTTTGATACACATCTATTTAAAAGACATCACTGTTTTGTAAGCTAGATTTTTGTCTTCATAACTTCCGCTGATGCTACTAGGGTTGTTCATTCATTAAAAGAAAATATTCTAACACAGTTTTAATGAGTTTCTCATCAATTCGTTCAAATTTTTTATTAGTCGAACTAGCATTAATTTTAACCCATTTCAAGTTTTTTTTAAAAAAAATTTAGCTAAGGAACGATTTATTGTTGTTATTTTGCAAAAAAAAAAAAAATTATTTTTGTGAATTTATGTAATTCATTCACACTTTACTCAAATTTATTTCCAAGAAAGCGTTGTCACCATATTTGTAATTAAAAATTGTCTACAAAAATTTTTACAGTTAATAGAGCATGAATATAGGTGATGTTTTTGTAAAAATATGTAAGCCAGACTGATTCTTTAATAAGCTTATGTCTTTAGTGACATTTAGTCTGTTTTTTTCCTTTAATACTTTCTATATAATAAAATTTGTAATTGAGTTTTAGATTTATAAGAAACAGACGACAGGCGCGATTATTAGTGTTTCGGCTAAAATCAATGATAAAATTAAAATTTTTCAATAATAAACGTTTTTAAACAATAAACGTTTTTAAACAATAAACGTTAGTGCATTTTTCTAAGTTATTATGTTTAGTAAGGTTGTGGTCGATACATTTACATGCGAACTGAATAATTATTTGCTTTATTTGCAAAAATAAGTTAACTCGTTGAAAGCCTTCATAATAACGTGCTTTTTGGGAAAACTTTGCCGATCTCAAACATTTTGCGGCGTGTCGTTTAAATTTTGTCAGTAGGGGCTACATCTTAACGTCGTGGTGAAAAAAATATTTTACTGAAAAATATGCTGAAATATGAAAATTTCAAAACACAATTGCAATCATTTTTAGACCTTGCCAAACAAGATATATAATTTTTTGATTCATAAAACTCGTTATTATTATTTGGGTGTGCATAATAATGTTCTTTTAATTCCGTTTCCTTCATAAAGAAACTGAGAAAAAGAAGAAGAATACTGAGTTAAATTCCTATTGGACTCATGTAAGTTTAACTCGTATGTATTAGTGAAAAGACCTGATTTTTACAACCGTGCAGGAGGGGAGATATTTTTAATTTGGTGAAAAACCCGACAGCTGATTTTGAGGTACTACTAATTAGTGAAAAAAAAACTAATTTTTACAACCGTGCAGGAGGGGAAATATTTATTTTTATTTTTAATTTGGTGAAAAAACTGACATTTCAATGGAAATGAAAATATGAGTGGTGAAGTATAATATGACATTTGCCCAATGAGTAGGTTGCCATATGTTAAGATGTTGAACTAAAAAAAGCTTGTAAGTTATTTTTTCATATTTAAAGGACAGAGAACTCGCAAACTATATTATTTATTACTTTATTTAGAATTTATCTGATTTGCATTGTTTTCTTGACTACATAATAAAATTAGTCTTATATGTCCCTAATTTGGACCAAAATGTCCTAAGTGGTAAGGTCAAGAATTTTATTAGTCACCATGGGAGGGTGAGTTTTTAAATGCAGCGACGCGACTGAATTTTTTTGCGAACCTCTTTGGTTCTACTCAAAGAGTAGATCCTCTAATGAGGATCCAAAGAGATGAAGCTCTCGCCAGAATTCTACTACTGACGCAAAAAAAATCAGTCGCGTCGCTGCATTTAAAAACTCACCCTCCCATGGTGACTAAAAAAATGTTTGACTTTACCACTTAGGGCATTTTGGTCCAAATTAGGATCATTCAAAAATTACTTTTATTATATAGTCAATAAAATTAGTGTGATTTAGAAAAATTCTAAAAATTATTAAAAAATAGGGATAAATAATATAGTTTGCGGGCTTGTTGTCCTTTATAAAAGCAAAAATCACTTCCAGGCTCCTTATAGCTCAAAATCTTAACATATGGCAACCTAGTCATCTGACAAATTTTATATAATACTTCACCATTCATTTTTTCATTTCCATTGAAATGTCATTTATGGCAGTACCTCAAAATCAGCTGGCAGCTTGTTCACCAAATTAGAAAGAAAAACAAATATTTCCCCTCCTTCACGGTTGTAAAAATCAGTTCTTTTCACTAATTAATGGTACCTCAAAATCAGCTGAATTAAAAGAACATTATTATGCCCACCCAAATAATAATAATGAGTTTTAAGAATCAAAAAATTACATATCTTGTTTGGCAAGGCTTAAAAATTATTGCAATTGTGTTTTGAAATTTTCATATTTCAGCATATTTTTCAGTAAAATATTTTTTTCACCACGTCGTTAAGATGTAGCCCCTACGAACAAAATTTAAACGACACGCCGCAAAATGTTTGAGATCGACAAAGTTTTCCCAAAAAGCACGTTATTATGAGGGTTTCAACGAGTTAACTTATTTTTGCAAATAAAGCAAATAATAAAGAATCAGTCTGGCTTACATATTTTTACAAAAACATCACCTATATTCATGCTCTATTAACTGTAAATATTTTTTTAGACAATTTTTAATTACAAATATGATGACAATGCTTTCATGGAAATAAATTTAAATAAAGTGTGAATGAATTACATAAATTCACAAAAATATTTTTTTTTTTTTGCAAAATAACAACAATAATCGATCCTTAGCTAAATTTTTGAAGTGAAAACTTCTTATGGCACGTTGTGCGGCTGAGGAAAAAAGTATAATTTCGCGACACCGACCGTCATCGGGAAGACTTGGGAAACGAACTCGATTTTGGAATTTTAAAGACTTGGGAAACGAACTCGATATTGGAATTTTGAAGACTTTTGAAACGAACTCGATTTCAGAAATTTGAAGACTTGGGAAACGAACTCGATTTCAAATTTGGAAGACTTGGGAAACGAACTTGATTTTGGAATTTTGAAGACTTGGGAAACGAACTCGATTTTAGAATTTCGAAGACTTTGGAAACGAATTCGATTTCAGAAATTTGAAGACTTGGGAAACGAACTCGATTTCAAATTTGGAAGACTTGGGAAACGAACTTGATTTTGGAATTTTGAAGACTTGGGAAACGAACTCGATTTTAAAATTTTGAAGACTTGGAAAATGAACTCGATTTCAAAAAATTTATAAAACGTTGCCTACTTTTAGGTGCTATTAATAATTTGCCCCTAAAAGTAGGCAACACTTTCTGACAAATTTCAAAAAGAACGCCTAAAAGTAGGTAACGATTTTAAAAATTTCAGATAATGTGTCCTAATTTTAGGTGCTATTTTTGAAATTCGTCGGAAAGTGTTGCATACTTTTAAAGCGGCTCTCACACGATCAATATTACTGACAGTATAATTACTGACAGTATTTACATTACTGTCAGTGTACCACTCACACGGTCAGTATTGTTTATTGTTAGTAATCAGTTTTTTTGACATTCGACTGGTGAAGGTGCGAACTATGCTCCGGCTACGTGGCCGACAGCCGAAAATGGCATGCCACTTTTTGGGGCAGATTCCATCCAAACTTGCACCACGCCTCCAGCTAGGCATCGGACGACCATACCCTTGGACGCAATGTTCCATGCCACTGAATGAGGAACTTTTTCAAGTTTCTTTCAAGTTTCGCTGCCTCATCGTCTATCTGCCACAAAATGGGGCATGCCACGCCCCCTCCCAGGATTTTGCCGTCCCGTGCCTACTTGCACCCTCTGACCAACTTTCAGCCGGATCTGCCCCAAAAAGTGGCATGCCACTTTTCTGTGCAAATAATACTGATGAACTGTCAGTATTCACCTCACACCATCAGTATTACTGTCAGTATTTAAAAACTTCGTCAGTAATATCCGATTTTTTCATCAGTCATCAGTATCGTTTTTCTATACTGACAGTACAACAGTACTCACCTCATACGATCAGTAATACTGTCAGTATGCAAAATACTGTCAGTAATATTGATCGTGTGAGGGCCGCTTAATACTGATGGTGTGAGGTGAATACTGACAGTTCATCAGTATTATTTGCACAGAAAAGTGGCCAAAAAGTGGCATGCCACTTTTTGCGGCAGATCCGGCTGAAAGTTGGTCAGAGGGTGCAAGTAGGCACGGGACGGAAAAATCCTGGGAGGGGGCGTGGCATGCCCCATTTTGTGGCAGATAGACGATGAGGCAGCGAAACTTGAAAGAAACTTGAAAAAGTTCCTCATTCAGTGGCATGGAACATTGCGTCCAAGGGTATGGTCGTCCGATGCCTAGCTGGAGGCGTGGTGCAAGTTTGGATGGAATCTGCCCCAAAAAGTGGCATGCCATTTTCGGTTGTCGGTCACGTAGCCGGAGCATAGTTCGCACCTTCACCAGTCGAATGTCAAAAAAACTGATTACTGACAATAAACAATACTGACCGTGTGAGTGGTACACTGACAGTAACGTAAATACTGTCAGTAATTATACTGTCAGTAATATTGATCGTGTGAGGGCCACTTTACTGTCAGTATTTAAAAACTTCGTCAGTAATATCCGATTTTTTCATCAGTCATCAGTATCGTTTTTCTATACTGACAGTACATCAGTACTCACCTCATACGATCAGTAATACTGTCAGTATGCAAAATCCTGTCAGTAATACTGATCTTGTGAGGGCCGCTTAAGGGTAAATTATTAATAGCGCCTAAAAGAAGGCAACGTTTTTTGAAAAAATTGGCCCATGAAAGTATGTAATTTTGTGGAAAAAATTTTTAAATTTGTAGCATACATATGTTGACTTCCGGTTAGTTGTTGCTCAGTAAGCAAATTTTTCTCTGCTAGCGCAGCCGAAAGCAGAGCCAGCAGCCCAAAGCAGAGAAAAATCTGAAATACCAGGCCACCTTGAACCAGCAGCAAGCAAATTTGGTTTTTTGAAAAACTTTAAAACGTTATATCTCGGCTATTACTAAACCGATTTAGACAAATGAGGTGTAATAGTTTTTTTTAAGAACAAGCAGAATTTTTTGAAGTCATTTGTATTATGATTAACTGTCACAAGATGGCGTTTTAAGCAGTTTGAATATTCTAACAGCCAGAACTCGGCAACGAATAAGCCGATTTTGATAAATGTGGTGTCATAGTGTCTGTTAGAAGAAGCAGATTTTTATCTTAAGTTTAAGAAAAATTATGTTTAAGCTATTTAGTCACAGGTCCAGGTACTTTTTTTACCTGATTTTTTCTTATACTTACATAATTCGCAATGATATGTCTTACTGCAATCAGAATACATTTTTGTTTTTAAACATAAGGAGTACTTAGCTCAAATTTAATTATTCACAGTTGAGGCTACTGAGCGGAATATACTTCTTCCAGCAATTTTTGAAGTGAAAACTTCTTATGGCACGTTGTGCGGCTGAGTAAAAAAGTATAAACTCGTGACACCGACCGTCATCGGGATTCCCCGTCATGAATGCGATGGTAAAATTTTAATGTTCTATTGTTTCTTTTAAATGAAAAATATTCCAAGTGGAAGACAAAAAGCAAAGCATACACACTAACTGACACATTTAATTCTCATTCAACGATTGTTATGCTTACATGTTTGTTTCTTTCAATGTCCGCGTTGTTGCGTTGACAAATTAAGAATGAGAGCGAGAGTAAAATTTGAATACATATTCCGTTTTTGTCTTCCATTGCATTGCCATATAAAAAGAAAACGCACACATACCAATTAACGCACTAACTTGCCATTAAACGATTTGCTTTCACTTCTGTCGGCACTCCCGGAGTGCAACCCGCCGTTTTTTTTTTAAAAAAAACTTGAAATGGGTTAAAATTAATGCTAGTTCGACTTATAAAAAATTGAACGAATTGATGAGAAACTCATTAAAACTGTGTTAGAATATTTTCTTTTAATGAATGAACAACACTAGTAGCATCAGGGGAAGTTATGAAGACAAAAGTCTAGCTTACAAAACAGTGATGTCTTTTAAATAGATGTGTATCAAAATTAATAAGATATTTGACCTTTGTAGTGAAATTTGCTTTTATAATATCTTGCTAGAACAAGATATAAAATCTGTCTCTTATGTCTTAATACTGTAGCCATATAAGTCATTTGAAAAACATGTCGTTTCATGTTTTTAAAGACACACGAGTTAGGGTATATTATTAACGAATGTAGCAATTGTTTTTGTTTGCAGTGCAATTTGGTTTTTTTTTGTGCTAATGGCTAATTTGGAAATGAAAGTAAAAAAAAACTTTAAAATTTCGTTTGTTGTTGCTTGATGTTGTTGTTTTGCTCTTTTGTTAGATTTCTATGCCCACCGCTGCTCTTCAGTTTATTTATACAGTAACTTGTAAGCTAGTTTTTCCTTTATTTCAGAATTAAAAATGGCAGAGAAGAAGTTTTGCTTGTATAAGATAAAGCAAAACGACAAAAACTTAAAAAAATCAGCGTCTCATAAATAAAAAGTTAATATAAAAGGAACATTTTGAACCAGAGGTATATTTCGGATCGTTGTGCTGATCCGACCTCCATTCAAGTGGAATATCTACATGGACATATGACAGCATCACATCTTTTAGTATGTCAACGTAATTGAAGCGATCTATCATATATTAAGTCTTGTGAATTAACCCAATACCAGAGAAGCAATATCAGACCAACAATCTCTGACTCCTCCGTACTTAACAGTGGCTTTGAAATACTTAGGATACAGTCTTTCTCCTTTTAGTCTGCGTACACTTATCTCATCCGAATCTTTCAAAATATAATTGGATTTGTCAGAAAACACATAGTCTTTAATTTTTGGATACTTCAGTTGAGGTGTGTTTGTCAATAATAAAGGCATAAATAAATAAGTTGTATACACAAAATGTTTAAAAAAACGTGGATTTCATAAAAAAACTTATGATTTGAAAAAAAGTACTATGGGGGTGTTTAATGCTGAAATCGCAATGCTGCGTTCGGTCGGTCGCACTCTGACAGCTGAAGTAGAAACAATGCATGCTTATGCTGTAATCTTACATGCGACCTCAGGCGTTGCGTTGCGTTTTATCGTAAATACGATCAACGCCATACCCGAAATTCGAGTAGAGCTACTTTCTACTAGAACGTGCTTTTGACACTTTTCGTTTTCCCAGCGTTTCATACTTACTTACTTAGTGATAAAATAAGGTCCACTAAATTATCCATTTCGTTCAAATCTATTTATTTTATGAAAATAACAATCAAAACTAAAAAACACGACAAAATTAAGCAAAAAACTGACAAATAGAATTTCTTTTATTGACAATGTTGAAATGACAGACGCTCGCAACATTATGATTTGCAAAAAGTAAGGTCAGGCGTTTTGACAGCCAATATCGTAAATTTTTGTAAAGTTTTTCAAACGCCGATCAAACTTGGTCAAAGCGCGACCGACCTAGCGCCGCATTGCGATTTCAGCATAAGTTTTGGCCAATACTGTACATCTTAAAAAACTAAAATTTTTTAATAAATTAATGGAATTTCAGATAATTACATTTCAGCCAAAGACTGCCTTAGTATGGTAAAAAATATGACGGATCCTGAGTCGGAAGTAGACGACGAAAAACTAAGAAAATCTCGTCATAAGCGCCTACTAAAGGCAAAAAAACACATTTTCTCGCCAGACGGCTCTGATGAAGACGATGCTGTCCCAGAGCCAAAACGACACAACCACCGATACCACCCATACGATTCACACAATTTATAACTTGTGTCAACGCAAATAAGAAAGGTAAGAACAAAATAATAGAAGTACTTTTTTATATTAAATTCGATTAAGTTTCAATTTAGATATCGTAATTTAATGTAAATTAATGAGTTTTTTTAAAAGTTATAATTTATCACTTAAATTTCAAAATTTAGTTTTGGCACAGGTTTACTGTAGCGAACATTTTCCTATTTTTGTTTTTTTTTAGGGAACGTATCGTTTTAGGCGGCATTTTCTTTTTTAGAATTGGTAACCATGTAAGAAAAAGTAGCTTTAAAACAAAAGGACAGTTTCACTTTAGCTTACATTGCCCAATTCTTTTTTTTATGGGTAATAGGGGGTTAAAATCAAAGTAAACTTAAGCCTAAGTTTTTATGTATTATATGAATATATTTTATAAATATAAAAATTATTTTTTTTTAATATGAAAAGCTCATTCAAAAACTACACAGCCAACTGCACAGCTAGGTTAGGTTAGGTAGGAGTGGCAGTCAGTTACAAAAACCGACTCACTTAGACCAAGTTTGGTCCATTGTGATACCACAGGGTACTTGACTATACCCTCTCATTGAACCATCCAGATTTCGTAATGAAACTAAATAACTGACCTATGATAACATGTCTAAGGTCCTCCAGGTCATCAAACAAAAACGAGCCAAGTGTTTTGTGGCGTTTTCTAGCAAGTGCAGGGCAGGAGCAAAGAAAATGTTTAATGTTTTCCTCCTCCTCCACATCCCCACAACTTCTACAGTAGTCAAAAGACCGAATACCTAATCTCTCCGCATGTCTGCCGATAAGCCAGTGGCCAGTTATTACTGCAAAAACTGACGAGACACTGTGTCTAGTGCGGGATATCAGTTCTAGAGATCGCTTAGCGTTCCATTCCGGCCAGATTTGCCTTGTTATATTGCAAGTTAACCCTTGGGTCCATCTTATGTTAGCCTTTTTTATCATGTCTTCTTTAAGCAGTAACTTGCAGGTAGCAAGTGGCATGGCAACACCTTCCTTGTCTTGAGGAATTTGTGCAGTAGTCCCCTGCCTAGCAAGTTCATCAGCTTTGCAATTGCCATCAATGTTCCTATGCCCAGGCACCCAGATGAGGTGAATGTTAAAATGCTGAGCCATCTCATTTAGAGACGAGCGGCATTGTTGGGCCACTAGTGAGCTTAGGAAGACTGATTCTAAGGATTTGATAGCAGCTTGACTGTCTGAATAAATATTAATACCCTTCTTGGATACCACATTTATTCTCAGCCAGGATGCTACTTCTTCTATTGCTATAACCTCTGCCTGAAAAACACTACAATGGTCTGGTAACCTCGCAGCAATACTTATCTTCAGTTCCTTAGAGTAAATACCATAACCCACTTGGTTATTTAACTTGGAGCCATCCGTGTAGAAATTAATATGGTTCCTTCTCCCCGCGATTCCTCCCTTCCAGTCATCCCTAGATGGGATATGGGTTACGTAATCTCTCTTGAATGAGATTACTGGAATAGTGTAGTCCAATTTAGAGGGTACGGAATTCAAGCTATTAAGGATAGTTGAGTGTCCTGTACTTCCCTCGGACCAGCAAGCAGTTTCCCTGAGTCTAATGGCGGTACCTGCTGCCATTCGTTTACCAAACAGGTCAAGGGGAACAAGATGAAAGAGGACCTCCAAGGCATCAGTCGGTGTGGTCCTCAGTGCACCACTGATGCACATGGAAGCAGCTCTTTGAACCTTCTGCAATTGTCTGTAATAGGTGACCTTGTCTAAGACAGGCCACCACAAAACAATGCCATATAACAGAATCGGTCGAATTACCGCTGTTTAGAGCCAATGAATAATACGAGGTGATAACCCCCATCTTCTCCCCACAGCTTTTTTACAAGAGTATAGTGCTACAGTTGCTTTCCTAACTCTCTCAGCAACATTTATTTTCCAAATTAATTTCCTATCCAATATCAGACCAAGATACCTTGCACTACTTTTTAAGACAAGTCTAACGCCCTTTAGCGAAGGTGGTACTATAATTGGAAGTTTGTGAGTAAAGTATACTAAAGTAAAGTACTAGTAAAGAGTACTACTTCAGTTTTGTTCGGATTTACGCCTAAATCAGCCTCATCTGCCCATGAGACGAGTCTGTTTAAAGCATTCTGAAGAATTTCACACAGTGTGTTTGGGAATTTACCACATGCAATTAATGCTACATCGTCGGCATAGGCAATAGCTTTACAGCCCAGCCTTTTCAGTGACATGAGCATCTTATTTATTGCCAGATTCCACAGTAGAGGAGATAGCACTCCACCCTGCGGCATTCCTCTGCGGACAAACCTATTAGCTTCGGAAATGCCAAGATTTGAGGCAATGGCTCTGTTTGTCAGTAGCTTTTTAATCAGCTCAACTATTGAACTGTTGATACCCAGTTTCTGCAGTTCATTGATAATAATATCTGGGTCAACGTTGTTAAAAGCTCCTTCAATATCCAGGAACACCGCCAGGGCGAATTCCTTACATGCAAAGGATTTTTCAATGCTGCTCACTAGTGTGTGAAGTGCGGTTTCTATAGATCTGCCTTTCGTGTAAGCATGTTGAGAAGTAGACAGCAGATCAGGTTTGATACAGCTGCGAACATAGATTTCTCTGAGTCTTTCCAAAGTTTTTAAAAGAAAAGAGGAAAGACTTATTGGTCTAAAATCCCTTGGATTTATGTAAGAGCTCTTCCCAGCCTTTGGAATGAAAATGACTTTAGTCATCCTCCAGGCTAGAGGAATATAGGAAAGGTTAAGACATCCCTTGAAAATAGCTGTCAACCAAGGTATAATTAAGCGAGCAGATTGTGGCAGCTCAATTGGTGTCACACCATCAGGTCCTGGTGATTTATAGGGTTTGAAGCTATTTATCGCCCATCGAATTTTGGTTTCCGAAACAATGTCCCCGAGAATAATTGAGGACATCTGAGGTTGAACATTCAATTCCTCTGGTTCATGTAATGAGTTACCAGGGAAGTGAGTATCTAGTAAGAGGTCTAAGGTCTCTTCGCTAGATGTTGTCCAGGAGCCGTCAGGCTTTTTTAAAAGACCTAGAGTAGTGGGCGAGGTAGATAAAATCTTCCTTAGCCTAGATGCTTCTGAAATCTCTTCAATGTTTCCACAGAAGTTTCTCTACGAGTTACGTTTAGCTTTTCTCAACGAACTCTTGTAAATTTTGAGAATAGATTTATAATCATTCCAGTCATTGTCCAAACCTGATTTTTTGGCTTTGTTAAATAAATTCCTACTTCTTCGTCGAAGAACCTGAATTTCATTTGACCACCATGGAGGTTTCTTCTTTCCTCGAGGTTTACTTACAGGACAAGAAATCTCCAGGGATTTATTTAACCCTCCCGTTAAGTTTTGAACCAGCCTGTCTATGTCGTGGATAGTTGACGGCTCTACGGGGGTTGAGATAGGCAGATACTCTGCTATTTTCCTGTTATATATTCCCCAGTTTGTCCTTTTTACATTTCGGTGAACAATCGGTTCTGGGGGGTTAACAGTGAGAACAAATTCTATATAACGATGATCTGAAAAAGAGTGCTCGCTTGAGACTCTCCAGTCAACGATACATTCAAAAACAAAGTCCGAGACCAATGTTATATCCAAGACTTCTTCCTTGTTCGTTACTATAAAGGTTGGCTCACAGCCTTTGTTGCAGATAAGTAAGTTAGTGTTTAAAATGTATTCTAGAAGTGACTCACCTCGATCATTATCATCTGTGCTACCCCAGACAGTGTGATGCGCATTTACGTCACTGCCTATAATTAGCCCAGTTTTGTTTAAGCGGGCCTGCTCTACAGCCGCCTTTAAATATGTCGGTGGTAAGCCACTCGCCATGTCGTGAGCCATGTAACACGATGCTAACCAAAAGCCTCCAGCTTTTATCTCCAGGCTAGCAACGACCGTATCTAGGTCACTGTAATTAGAATGCAAAAACAAGTTAAGATTAGTCTTTGCCAAAATGCACGCTCTGGGGTTACCTTCCACATTTGCCACCAGTAGCTTATAGCCAGGCGTCCTCAGACCACAGACTCTCCCGGCATTAACCCAGGGCTCCTGTATGAGGACTACATCATCTCCGCTTTTACTTATGCGGATCAGTAAGCCGGCGGACGCCGCTTTTGAGTGGTGGAGATTAATTTGGAGGACCCTCATCGGATTCCAAATCACCTCCCCTCTCTACGACTGTTATGTCTGCCTCGTTTTCATCATCCTCTTCTAAAAGAAGAGCTTCTTCCAGGAGGCCCCCTACCTCCAACGACCTATCGGAGTCCGTGGATTCGGCTTCTTCAAGGGACGCCTCAGGTTGACCGCTTGGAGTGCAGTTGTCCCCCTCTGGCTCTACCTCTTCATCCCCAACCTCCATCTCCACTGGCACTGGTGGTGCAGTGGCGATGGTCTCCGGGGAGGGAGAGATAGCACCTTTGGAGGCTAGCTCTTCGTCCTTACGGTAAACCTTGAGCGTCACCTTGTTGAATCCATACTTGACGACCCCCTTAGTTGCCGCCAGTAACTCCACGGATTCCTTGTTCAACAGGACCATGGCCTGCATGGATGGTCCGACTGGTGCTTCTAGCTTCCCAATCTTCCAGTTTTGAGTTGGAAGATTGGGATTGCATAGTCGGAGCATCCGCAGAACTGCGTCCTCACCCGACGGTGTGCTCGGTAGCCAAACGCGAGCCCGGGGCCTGGTAGGAATTTCATCCTTCTCCACAGCCTCCAGTTTCGCGCCTGGATACACCTCACCTAGCCTACTCACAGCTACCTTGTACAACTTGGCAGACCGTTCATCATCACAGGAGATGAGTTTAAAAAGGCCCTGATGCCAGCCTGCCTCCTCACATGATGGCACAGGACCAGGAAACTCCTCTAATATCTGGAAGAGGGTATTTGCCAAGGCAGCGTCTACCCACTTCCATTTATCCCGAGGAATTGCCCCGTCCTCCGCCGCCCTGTCAAGCACAGCCAAAACTCTCCCCTTACAACCTTCTACAACGTCACTAAAAGACAGAGATTTACCAGTAGTCTTTTGACGTTTAGACTCCAACATCTCGTCCTGGGATCTCTGCCTTTTAGGAAGTTTTTCTAAAACGGCCTGTTCATGGCCTTTTTGTTCAAGGACTCTCTTCGCCCATCGAAGGGAGTCCTTGGACAGAGAGCTGGGATCAGCAGCTTCCATACGACGACGAATTCTATTCGCCGCCTGCTTGTCCGCGATTTTCATTTTAGAGGGTCTAAGACCCTTAAAACCCTCCCCTAAAGGATTCTGTTCCTTCTTGGACTCCCCAGCCGACTTTAACTGGCTTAGCCGTGAGGCTGTGGCCGATGCCGAACTGGTTTGTCCTCGATTTGACAGCGAAGATCCCCCCTCATGTCTGGATTCCCCAGCCGACTTTAACTGACCATGCCGTGAGGCAGTGGTCGATGCCGAACTGGTTGGTCCAGAAATGGGCATTAAAGCCCCCCCTTTTTTTGAAGGGTTGGTAGGGTTGGACGTGAAGTCCAACGCCCTTTCCTTCCCTCCCACCTTCACGACAGGTCTAGCCACCCGAAGGCCAGCGCCAGTCCCACCTGAGGTGCATGCGATATCGCGATTGGAATCATTTTGAGTCTCTGACTCAGAAGTTTTTGTTTTTACATTTGTTTGTTTTGTTTATTTTTCAATAGATTTTCCATATTTGGTCCCACGAGTACATGACGAATATGTCCACCCACACAGAGGTCCAGGTGCGTGGGTAAGGCTACTTAATACCGGAGGGCGCCAGGTATCCGGTATGCTCCGTTAGCGATTGGGTTAATTTTTATGAAAACAGGGCTCCCAACCTAAACGATCCTCAGCACGGGTCGCATAACACTTTGATCCAGCCCTCGCAAGGAAAAAGGAAGGTCCATCCTCACAGAGCCTGCATGTGTGGATAAGGCTAGGTTAAAACGGAAGTTTGCCAGACTATCCGAGTCCGCATATTATCGACTAGATAACCCACTAGCCATTCATCCCTTAGCATATGCTGTTCCACCTTGGATTGGGGGCATTTCTGCCTGAAATACCTTCAGGAAGATACCTCAGGCATTTGAGGAGCTAACCAAACCCCTAGCCTAGCTATGCTAGCCAGCTCTACAGTCAAGACTTAACTTCCTGGAGAGCCGTTTCCAGTGGCCACCAGCTTGGAGGTCATAGCTACACTACCAATTATCACTGATTGTGGCACGACACGCATGTACTAACTGTTAATCATGGTGTAACGCTTTGTTCCAATAATCAGTGCAATCGGCTGACCACCTTCTGTACAGCTAACTTCACAGCTAACTGCACAGCCAACTGCACAGCCAACTACACAGTCAACTGCACAGCCAAGAGCACATCCACTTATTGAAAATATATTTGATAGAACACCATCTTGTTCTAAAAAGAACACATGCACCTGTTCTAAAAAGAACACAGTCAAGGAAATAAGTTTATTCTCGGATGTCGATGAGGAACATCCACTTCCAAAAAAACAAATCCGTCCGCATGAAGACCTGACGCAACTGTCTGTCCTGGATATGCTTAAACTTGTACATGGTAAGAATTTTTTACACTTTGTTTTGTTTTTAATTCGATTTGTTTTTACAGCTGTTATCAACTAATTGGAAACGAAATCTTTCGTTGTGTTATTGGTAGATTTTTCATTTATTTTTCTATGTGAACAGATAATTTATAGATATTAAGTTTGTTCGAGCCAGAAAAAATAGGTAAATATTTATAAATATTTATAAAGTTTTACCGCAAAAATAATGCAACAAAACTGTTTAACTCAAAATGTAAAACAATTTTGGCTAAAATTTACTTAACGTCAAACCTCTTATTTTTATCCTAAGCATTGTTTTAAAATGCATTTAAAATAAATCAAAGTTCAAGATAATTTATGAAGCTATAAAAATCAGGCAGAAAACTTTAACTTTAACTCGAACATTTACTTTTTAAGTTATTTCAATAATATTCTCGAAAATGCTTCACTCGCCTTGCATTCAGAATGTCTTAACCAAACGGTTATGCAACTATGGTGCTGGTTTTAGCTCCTAAACTCTGCCATTGTTTGTTAACTAAAATACGCGCAACTTTTTGACAGTCTTCAATTTTTACCTATTTTTCCGTTGTAGCCAGAATTGTGGTGATTCGAGTAGTCCGAGAAATTTTAGCTTTCACTCTCTTGAAAATCGCGATTTGACACTTTTCAATTTTTACCACAAAATCTGTTTCGAACAAACCTATTATAAGTTTGGAACATATAAGCTTAAAAAAAAAAACATAATTGAAATCAAATTCATAGCATGAAAAGTTTTATGAGAGATTTTCTGTTCAAACTTAAGATTTGACTGAGAAATTTGGAAGTATGCCCTTTTTGAACGTTTAACATATCTTCCGACATCTACGCCAAGGCGGTTGATCTTCATTATGTCGCTCCATAGCACATAATTCCATTTAATGAGCGGAAAACCGGCATGCGTCTTAGCGAATTGTAGGCGGCTTTTCCTTTGCTTAACTGTCAGCAATGGGTTCTTGCGTGAAATTCGTCATTGGAGTCCAGCCTCAACCAATTGACAAGCGACAGTTCGTTTGGATATTTTTGCATTGTATTGATCAATTATTTCACTCTGGATGTCTGCTGTATTCTTACGAGGATCCAATTTTGCCTTGCGCACAATCGGTTTATTAGTTTAGTAGTAAAACGTTTTTACTTGTTAGGGGCGTGGTACTGCCCACTCAAAACAAATATCTTTAATCAAGATTCAATTTATCTACTTACCAAATATCATCAAAATTGGTGTAGTGGCACAGTGATACCGTTTTTTTCCATTAGGGACGAGCTCCTTAAATAACATTAATTTTAATACCTTTTCTTAGGGTACAATCTATCTCCAAGCCAAAGTCTTTTAATTTTCGACTTATCGTTGTTTTGATTAGGTTTGGGGAAAAATCGATTAATATCGATGTTCATCGATGTTTTTCAACATCGCTTACTATCGATAGTTTTGAGCCCTAACGATTAAAATCGAAATCTATTAATCATTGAATAAATTTTTCTATTTTTCTTTAAAAAGGGTATAAAAATAAAAAAAAATTTACAACTAATTATATATCATTTTAGAGGGAATAAATTAAGCTTTTTTAATGTGCTAAAAAAGTTATTGGTTATTAACACATTTTTAGGAAAAAATAAGGTTTTTTAAAAAAAGAATTGGTCCAAATTTCAGAAAATTCGTCAGATCTCCAAAACTATAGGTCAAATTTCAAAACTTGACGCTTCATTATTGTAGTCCATTAAATTACCTTTCTTACGACACTCATATATATATATATATATATATATATGTTCTATTCAACGGTTCCCAACTTATAATAATTTTTCCAAAAGCTATGTCCGCTACTTTCGATGTCTATATATCCGAAACTAGATCCGAGCGACATTTTTTTTCTCAAAGAGCCTTTGTTAAGTGAGGAAACGGACATAATTCAATACTGGAATAACTATACAAATTGTGATGCATTAAGAAGAGTGGCGTTACGATATCTGTTTATTCCGGCTTCATCCACATCAGCAATTCAACAGCGGGCAGTATTATATCCAAAAGGAGACCATCACTCTGCCCCGAGATGGCTGAAAAACTGTTTTTTTTTTTGCGCCAAAATGTAAATTATATACAAATGTAAAATTAATTTCTTTATTACTAACTATCTAAGCCATTCGTGCGTTGCAATGTCCTAAAATATCAAATAAAATATTTGAAATATTCTTTATAACATACACCATTAATACTTTACTATTATTATCAAAATAAATGTTATTAATCAATTAATAATGGAGGGGTAAACATCGATGTTTTTTTTACGATTTTTCCCAGCTCTAGTTTTGATTATTAAGCCCATTCAGCCAACATCAGCATTTTTAAAGTGCTTCAAACATGTTATTACTGAACGGCAGCAAAGCCTGAGCTTACAGTCACACGGGCGTTTTAACATAATGCGCTAGAAAGAATACGGACGGGAAATCGGCAACGATTACCCGCTGTAAAAAAAACCCCTTCCTGAAATCTATGGAGTCAACACAATTTCAACGTACGACAAAATTCTTGATATTTTAATTTTAAATTAAATAAATTTAAACAAGCCGATTTGAAATGCAACAAATTAAATCTAAATCAAGGGATACCCGTCGGCAAGTTGCTAATCGTGCGTCGCAATTCTGTTCCATTTTATACGATTAAACGCGTTTCAATGAACGTTGGAAAAACGTGCGTTAGTCGCGTGGCCAATAGTTAGCGCAAAGTTAAGTGAAATTTTTTAGAAAACACATTTCCGTCGTCTTACAATTTTTTTAAACTTTTTTTTGTACTGTTTATTGTATCCTTTGAAATGTTATTTCAATCTACTTCATTGTTTCAGAGGGAGTCAACCGTCTCACCAAAAAAGTTAATTCCATCATTCATTCGCAAAAAGAGATAAAAATGCGTCTTACGCATTTGGAGGAAGGAGCACCGTACGGGGTCAGGAGGGCAAATTTCAGGACATTGCTGACAGCATGGAACATCTCCTGCCCATTAAAAATTATGAAGAGTTTATAATGTACGAAGAAAATCTGAGCAAGAAACACATCTACGACGATACTGTAAATTTATTTATTTTTCTAATAAGACAACATCGTGTTGAACGATTTGGGAATATTCTATGCATTTTCAGGCTCGGTACATGAAAAGTCTCGGAGGAGAAACTCATCATGAGTTCGTGCGAGGCATTTTAGACCGATTCATGTCTAACTGAATTTTTTTCGAAAAATGGGTCCAAAAAATCCATTTAGGAGGGTCGGGGACCTCACTTGTCACTTCTAAAATCCATTTTCGGCCTTTTCCCATCGATTCGTGCGATAAAATTTTTTTCGAAAAATGGGTCAAAAAACCCATTTAGGAGGGTCGGGGATCTCACTTATCACTTTTAAAATCCATTTTCGGCCTTTTCCCATCGATACGTGCAATAAAATTTTTTTCGAAAAATGGGTCCAAAACACCTCTTTAGGAGGGTCGGGGACCTCACTTATCACTTTCAAAATCCATTTTCGGCCTTTTCCCATCGATACGTGCAATAAAATTTTTTTCGAAAAATGGGTCCAAAACACCTCTTTAGGAGGGTCAGGAACCTCCCCTGTCACTCCCAAAATTCTTTTTCGGCCTTTTCCTATTGATGCGTTGAGCACAATTTTTCTAAAAATTATAAGTGCATAAGTTCATCATAAGTTTCTTTCTTTTCAGAAACATGTTAAGTATTTCCCTTTGGACTTTATTATCAATAATCCTAAGTTTTCTCCTTTAAAATTTTTGCTTAGTGATCCAAGATATTATTTTAGGATTTTCCTTCTTTCATACAAAAAAAACTTTTATTTTCGCCTTTTGAAAAATAAAAGTCAAAAACAACTCTTTGCATGTGACTGTTAAAAATATAAGTTAAAAAAAACTTTTATTAATAAAAGTCAAAAAAAACTTTTAAAAAAAACTTTTATTAACTTTTATTTTATTTTATTTAACTTTTATTTTTGACTTTTTGAAATATAAGTTAAAAAAAATTTTTACTTTTATTTTCGGATATAAACGTTTAAAGTTTACTTTTACCTAAAAAAAAACTTTTATAAAAGTTTATTTCAAGCTCTGGTTTAATTGAGAGCAATACATATTTTATGAAATTTTTTTTATTTTGTTTCGGTCAAAAACTATTGGACCCTGGCTGTCAGGCGCAACGCTGAGGGCTGAAAGAGAAAGGTAGGAACTACAATTTTTTCATATTTTTGTACATACTGTGCATATTTAAGGATACTAATTATAAAAATTGATTTGCAGAGTAAAAAGGACCGGCAAACAAGCAGTCATAGTCATTTTTAAAACTATTAACTTAATTTAATTTTATAATATTGTTAAGGTGGACTCAAAAATGTGTATTTTGACTTAAATATAATAAAAAGTTACAAGAGAAAATTCTATTAGTCTATTTAACACAAATTATTTAAAATGATTTAACTAAAGTACATTTCATAAAAAGCAATGTTTCTGCAACGTTTCAGAAACATTTCAAATGAAATTAAAAAAGCGAACATAGGCACATTGCTGAAAGCTTTCTGAAAGGTTTAATTTTCATTTCAGAAACGTTTCAGCAACACTTCAAGAATATATCAATAAACGTTTCTGCAGCGTTTCAGAAATGTTTCAAATGAAAGCAAAAAGCGGACATTGAAACGTTGCAGAAAGCTTTCTGAAGTGAAAATGAAACCTTTCAAAAACGTTTCTGAAAGGTGTAACGTTTCATATGAAAGATTTCAGAAACGTTTGATGCCGAGTGGGTAGTTGTTCATGACGTCTAACACATTCAGAGATAAGTTAAGATTAGTTTGACAGTTTTTAAGAACCTCAATAGTTAAAGAGCTAAGCAGAACTGGGACGAGCGATTTTTCTTCTGATTTTCCTATACGTTTGTAGTGAGTACAAAATTGACACTAGAAAATTTATCGCAGAGAAATAGAAAAAATTCTATTGTTTAGTGCGATTTGACACTGAAGATAAATCGCACGTCCCAGTTCTGTTTAGCTCTGAAATTGTGGTTTGACATTTGGTTGTTCATGACGTCTAACACATTCAGAGATAAGTTTTGATGAGTTAAACAGTTACTGAGAACCTCAATAGTTAAATTGTGGTTCCAAAGAAACTGACGGAAATTGTCTTCTTAAGTCTTACATAGAAATCGATCACATTATATCTGTCATATGATCGGTCATATAGCAGGTAGTGTTCTCAGCTGCCTCTCCCACTGCCAACGTGTTATTGGAATTTGAGTTACTCAAACTTGTACAAATTATCAGTTGCATATAACCCTAGTAGCATAAAAAGGTCTTATAGCCTCTTTTACAGGCCTTTTAAAGACAAGTAGAAAGACAACATATTATATGTATAAATTCTTTATAGGGACTTATAAGAGCCATTTTGCGTATGAGGTATAAAGACACTTTCCCCTCAATGTTATCTTTCAAGAGACTCGGTAAAGTATCTTTCTGAGCTGTTTTAAAGGCACCTTAAAAACATTTTAAAAATAATATATCCCTGTCTTGTAAAACTTTGTTGTACATAATTTTATTTTATTATAAAATTATTTAAATAATATGTAGAAACTTTATTATACTTACTAATTTGATTTTATCATCAAATTTAATTTTTACTTAAGCCCAATTTCCATGTGATCTTATCTTATCTTATTTTATCAAATATCAGGGAGGACATCACATGCTATTAAGATAGCAAATGTATGCTATTCACTCTCGCATTCTCCAAGCGCATTAGGTTCTGTTCGCATGCTTTTTCTTTCTTACAAAAATTTGATTTGATATCCCTGATATGGGATGAAATAAGATAAAATAAGATCACATGGAAATTGGGCTTTACGATTTACAAATTTGCAAAGTCAGTCTCGAACCCATGTCCCAGCGATTCATAGTCCTGCACGCTACCTACTAGGCTACCTGTCATATATTATATTACATGTCAAAGGCGAATTATATATTTCTCTCATATGTTTTGGTAAAGCGACAAGAAAATTGGCAACAATATGCCTTATCCCGTGTGTCTCTAAAAACATCAAACGTCATGTTTTTCAAATGACTTATATGGCTACAGTATTAAGACATAAGAGACATGCGGTCTCTAATCATGATTTTTTATCTTGTTCTAGCAAGATATTATAAAAGCAAATTTCACTACAAAGGCGAAGTATCTTATTAAGTTTGATCTATTTAAAAGACATCAATGTTTTGTAAGCTAGATTTTTGTCTTCATAACTTCCCCTGATTCTACTAGGGAATATTGTAGAATGCTGAAAAGTGGTGCGGCTTAACCCATTAGTGCTCACGGCGATCCAGGCGCGATATCAAAAATCTGCTTCTACAGAATTGCTTCTTTTGGCTTCAATAAAGGTCCAAATAGACCTTCATGCGTGCATGATCAATAAAATGACGACGCCATCATGATTTCGACACACACCATTCATGCACGCATGATGGATATCATTTTGGTTGAACTTTTAACGTGTTTACATTAAGACGTCAGAAGCATGTGCGGCAATTAAAATTGCATTTAATATTAAAAAAAAAGTATGAAATGAGTTTAATTTAAGCTCAAAAAATCTTTAAAAATGTATTTAAAAAACAAAGTTCATACAAAAGTTTAATTATTTCATCTAATTATCCTTAAGTGGCCCTCACACGACCCGTATTACTGACAGTATTTTGCATACTGACAGTATTACTGATCGTATGAGGTGAGTACTGATGTACTGTCAGTATAGAAAAACGATACTGATGACTGATGGAAAAATCGGATATTACTGACGAAGTTGTTAAATACTTACAGTAATACTGATGGTGTGAGGTGAACACTGACAGTTCATCAGTATTATTTGCACAGCGATGGAAGGTGAAACCAATTAAGTGCTTTTATTGCTCAATATAAAAGGTTAAAATGCATATGTGATGTGTTTTCAAGGAATATTCAAATAGGGACAAAAAAATCCGCATACAATGACCTTTTAGTGGTCTATAAAGTAACAAAGCCAGACGCTGGTATAGAAAAATTGATTACTGACAACAAAGAATACTGACCGTGTGAGAGGTACACTGACAGTAATGTTAATACTGTCAGTAATTATACTGTCAGTAATATTGATCGTGTGAGGGCCGCTTTAGTGCATAATATTTCTAATTTCATTTCCGCACTCATTGACACCTTCTTCGTCAAAAAATCATGTAAACTGAGCTAAGTTCAGTACACACTATCATGCATGCATGATCAATAAAAAAAATATCAAAATATTTTAATATTCCTCATGCGCATGACCAATCAGTCAATCAGCCACCTACACGGTCAGTTTGCATGAGCAATCACTTGATTCATCATTTACGCATGAACGTCTACTTGGCCCTTAAGCTAAAAAATGTTTTTCCCGATTCGGAAAACTCATTTTCCCACTTTTGTGGAACGTTCTTTTAGAGGGACACTGAGCGTAGAAAACCATTTAGCTGTGGAAAATTCATGTATACTGAAATACAAAGACAAATTTTGTTGACATATATTTTTTATTTATGTTCGGTTTTCTTTTGTTAGAAAAATTTTATAAAAGAATAAAAAAATAAGCTGCATTCTGGTTTAGTGTGGTAAGTCTCAAAACAGCTTTTGGGGTGTAATGGCCGGTCGCATTTAACGCAAACATAATTTGCTTTTAGAGTACATTCACCACAACGCCTTTGTTTTTCAATAAAACGAATTGTGTGACCTATCCCGTCAATAGATGTTTTGGAATGATGAGATTCGCGCTATTTTTCCATTCCATATACTTCTTAAATAGATTTTGCTAAGTCTCGACGAAAATTAAGCAAAGACGAGCATTTCACATCATTGGGCCTTACTCTTTTTCATCAAATGCCAAGCGTTGATGCATCTAATAAATACGAAAAAATTGGCCAATACTATTTTTGCTGGTGCATTCTGGTACGGTATACGCTCATCAATTGTATTGTATTGTGTATATTTATTTCCAATTTAGAGGATTATTTAACAGTTTTTTAAGTTCTACTTAAATTAATTAATTAATTGGTCCAGGAGGTCAACTCCTCAAATTCCTTTGTTGTAATTTGCAAACATAATGGGTTGAGACACTATGACCTTTTTTTAAGCTCTTTTGACCAACGTAAGCATTCAGTTCTTCAGCCGGATCGCTGCTGCCCATAATGCGAATTCACCGTACAAATTTGTACTCGTGCTGACGTTGGGTTGCTGATCTCTTCAGCAAATGAAAAGGAAAATATTTGAAAATCTTTGTTTTTGAATCAAAAAAAAATGTACGCGTTACCACAAAAAAACTTAAGTCTACAATATAAAATCAAAACTCTAAAACTTACGGGCCTCCCTAAAATTCCCTAGTGGCTGAACCACCGAGCCTGGTGTTCTGCTCGGGCCCTTTTATACCCACCCTACCGTGTGGACCTGCTGGGCGATTTTTAAGGTCCACCCTATCTGTAGTTGCGGTTCTACATGAGACCTACCTGTAGAAATTTGTGCTGTCATCTTTTCTCCTTATTCCTTTATAAATAAAAAAGAAATAGTTTTTATTTTTCAAATCATTTTTTTTAGTTTAATTTTTCTTATTTATTTAACGTATAGCAGCATTTTATATCTTATTTTATATGAAGCAATTACATATTTATGAAATTCGAATTTTTCTTTTGTGTATTAAATTTTTATAAATTGCTTTAATTATAAATTAAACATTGTAATTATTGCAACTTATAACAATAAGAAGGCCAATACTCTACAATTTATGAATCGGACATTTATATCATATTCTTTCTTTTGTTCGGTATATAACTAAAAGTGTATACTTAATTATACTTAAACAAAAAAAAATTTAGAACGAAATTTTTTCCGTAAATTTCTTTTTTTTTGTAATATAATTTATAGAATGAATAAAAGTATAAAAGTAAGAGCTATGTATGTATTGTTGTTTTTGAAATGGTGGTGTATAATGTTTAAAGTTGTTAATGTTGTCCTCGACTTGTTGTTATTGATGTTCTACTGCTGTTCTGTCGTGTAGTCCTAGTTGGACTGCTGTATATGGTGTTTATTTTTATAGTTGTTAGATTTGGTGAATGTAAAGTTGTGTAGTATTTGTAGTTTATTGTTGTATAGTTGTAGTTTTGCATATTTGTATTTTGGTTTTCGTAGTTATAATTTATTTGAATTTAAAGTTGTGTTTAATCAGGTTCTCGACTTTGTGTGTATCTTGTTGTAGTTAATGTATATCTTTGTTGTTGTTACTATTTATGTTGTTTTGTATTTATAGTGTAGTATTGGTTTCTATATTTTTTTCTATATTTTATATTTTTCACAATTTTAACACTTTCGTGGTATTTTCTTTAAATGTAAATGCAGATTTTAGCACTTAATTTGAACGCATATTCTAATGATTTCTATTTTTTTGCTTATTTTATTTCGATTAGTTGCGGCTAAATACTTGGCTGGCGCTTCCATTTCAATTCGGCGTTTCTTAAGTTCTTTTTCGGTGCTTTTTTTTACTTCTTTATTATGCTTTATGTTCCAAATTAAGTTAGATTATTTATTTTATTTATTCAGTAAATGTTCTTTTGTATAAAAATGAATTTATGAAAAAAAAATGGCGAGACCACGAGTAATAAAAACACAGCGCACGAATGTCACCAACTTTGTTCTTATTTTTTTTGTTTTGCAAATTCTTGTTGTTTTCTTTTTATATGGATAGGTGTGTTCAATTATTTATCTTTAAATAAGTATGTCTTCGTATATTATTTTTGTTCACTGTCAACTGTTTCAATGTCAAAGATATCGTTTTGTTTTTCAATGTCAAATCCTTGTTGTTTTTTTTTCTGTCACTCTTTTAGTATGTCGCCCTTTTCTATTCAAGGTTACGGAGCTCTAGCGCTTTCGCGAATGCTTCGATATCGTAACTTTTTTACTTTACTTTTATTTTTACGGTTAGGTGCTACTTTACTTTTTTTTATGAATTGATTTTATGTGGTATGTCTGTCTATATATACAGTGTTGGAAAAAATAATAGGGACAAGCGCAGCAAAAAAATGTATTACTTACTTATTTACTTGGGTGGCCATAACAACCCGTTACCGTGTTACGGCCGACCTCAAAAGCTCTCTCCAGGCGCCTCTACTTTGCGCGCGCCTTCTCCAATCATTCACACCAAGCTTGGATAGGGTTTCCTCGGCTTGGTCTTTCCATCGCAGGCAAGGTCTTCCTCTTCGTCGTCACCCAGCGGCTTCCGCATCAAACACCTTTTTCGCCGGAGCTTCTTCGTCCATACGCACAACATGTCCCAGCCAGCGCAGACGTTGGATAGTGATGCGCTTGACTATGTCAATGTCAGCGTAGAGCTCGTACAGTTCGTGGTTCATTCGAATACGGTAGTCGTCGCCGACGTGAACAGGACCGAAGATTTTGCGAAGAATTTTTCTCTCAAACACCCCAAGCGTGGCTGCATCAGTCTGCGACACAACCCATGCTTCTGCGCCGTAAAGTAGCACGGGTAAGATGAGCGTCTTGTAGAGTGTCAGTTTTGTCGGGCGAGAGAGGTCTCTACTACTCAATTGCTTACTGAGACCATAGTAACACCTATTAGCAAGAGTTAGTCTCCGCTTTATCTCCAGGCTGACATCGTTTTGAGTGTTCACGGCGGTGCCAAGATAGGTGAATTCCTTGACAACTTCGAAAGTATAGTTGTTCGCAGTAACAAAGGATCCAATACGCCGCGTCTCCCTGTTTGTGGACAGCATATACTTTGTTTTGCCCTCGTTCTTCGTCAAACCCACTTTCGCTGACTCTTTTTCGATAGCAGAGAACGCAGCAGTAACATCTCGCTTACAACGTCCAATGATATCAATATCGTCGGCTTATGCAAGGAGCTGGTCACTTTTGTAGAAAAATTACGATGTACACTGGCTCTTCGCAACACCCCTTCCATCACAAAGTTGAAGAGGTTGCAGGATAGTGGATCGCCCTGTCTGAAACCTCGTTCGGTATCAAATGGTTCGGAGAGGTCCCTTCCTACTCTGACGGAGCTGGCTGTGTTGCTCAACGTCATTCTGCAAAGCCGCACCAGCTTCGCAGGTATACCGAACTCAGACATGGTGGCATACAGGCAATCCCGTATCGGGCTATCGAAAGCTGCTTTAAAATCGATAAAGAGATGATGGGTATCGATCTGTTTTTCGTGGGTTTTTTCCAGGATTTGACGTAGTGTGAAGATCTGGTCTATGGTGGACTTACCAGGTCTAAAGCCGCACTGATAAGGCCCAATCAATGTGTTGGCAAACGGCTTAAGTCTTTCACACAGTTCAGTCGACAGGACCTTGTAAGAGATGGCAAGAAGACTGATTCCCCGGTAGTTAGCGCAGATTTTCGGGTCACCTTTCTTCAGTACAGGACAAAGGTCACTGAGATTCCAATCGTCGGGCATGCTTTCAACTAGCCATATTTTGCAGATGAGTTGATGCATACACCCTATCAGCTCATCGCCGCCGGTCTTGAACAATTCAGCTGGCAGGCCATCGGCACCAGCCGCTTTGTTGTTCTTAAGTCGTTGGATCACAACTCGTACCGCGTCATGGCTAGGTGGTGGTACGTCCACACCATCGTCGTTGATTGGTGGCATCGGGTTAATTTCTCCAAAGGCGGGATTGGTGGAGTCATCGCCAGCAAGCAGCTTGGAAAAGTGTTCCCTCCATAATCTCAGTGTACCCTGCGTATCCGTAACCAGATTTCCATGTTCATCTTTACAGGTTGATGCTCCAGGCTTGAAACCTTGGGTCTGACGCTTGACTTGTTGGTAAAATTTTCGAGCATCATTCCTGCCCCGTAACACTTCGAGTTTCTCACACTCGTGCGTTTCCTGCTCTCGTTTCTTGCGTCTGAAAAGGCGCCTCTCATCCTTTCTTTTTTCCCTGTAGTTTTCGTGCACGGCTCGCGTTGCTGCTGACTGTAGGGTTCTTTTGTAGGCGGCGTTTTTCACTGCAGTAGCTTCGCGACACTCCTGGTCATACCATTGATTTCGTGGAAGTGGGCGTCGGAAACCAATGACTCCTCAGCGGCAGAGCGCATGGAGCGGGATATATGCGCCCAAAGTCCACCGGCATCATCGGGTAGAGAGTCAGGTTGAAGGAGCAGTTCTGAGAGGTGAGCGGAATAGGCTTCGGCCGTCCGATGTGATTGCAGCTTAGCGACGTCCAGCTTTCGTTGCGTACCAGAGCGTACATCCTTTGCATTGCACAGCCGCATGCGTATCTTGGCTGCAACAAGATAATGATCGGAGTCAATATTGACTCCCCGGAACATACGAACATCTAGCACGCTGGAAGCATGCCTTCCGTCGATCACACCATGATCGATTTGGTTGCGTGTTTTCTGATCAGGGGACAGCCAGATGGCTTTGTGGATATCGAGGTGTTGAAATCTGGTGCTACTTACTACCATGTTTCGCGCCGCAGCGAAGTCGATCAGCCGTAGACCGTTGTTTGAGGTGGTCTCGTGAAGGCTGAACTGACCGACAGTGGGCCCAAATATACCTTCTCTTCCGACCTTTCCGTTGAAATCCCCGAGTACAATTTTAACGTCATGGGCCGGGCAGCGGTAGTATACTTCCTCGAGTCTCGCATAGAAGGCATCTTTGACAGCATCGTCCTTTTCCTCCGTCGGGGCGTAGTCGCAAATCAAGCTGATGTTGAAGAATTTTGCCTTGATACGGATCGTAGCCAACCTTTCAGGTGTGAACCTGGAGATATGGTGGCGAAGTCTCTTGCTTACTACGAATCCGCATCCCAATTCGCGCCTCTCCGCATGGCAGCTGTAGTAGATATCGCAACTTGCTTGCTTAGAGCAACCTTGTCCTATCCATCTTATTTCCTGGATGGCGGTGATGTCAGCCTTAATTTTCCGAGGGCATCCGCCAATTCGATAGAGGCACCTTCCCTATTGAGGGTCCGGATATTCCAGGTGCATATTCTTAAATCATAGTCCTGTTTTCGTTTGCAGTGGTCGTCAACGTTGAGGGGTTCATTATCCGAGGCTTTTTTAGTCTTCTTTGGAGTGTTTTTTTTTACGTGACGGGCACCAAACCCTGCGCACAACCCAGTTTACTTCCAGGGAGGACACGCTGCACACATTCGCTCACTATCTCAGCGGATGCGGAGATAGCTACCCAGATGGAGCCGCGGGGAGGCTGTGTGTCAACTTGCTAATGGTTGGCTCAGAGATCGCTCTGGCAATCCCCAGGTGGAAAGCAATCAGAAACTTTACTCTGATCAACCAAAAGCCAATTCCATCCATCTGTATTATTGCATAATTTTGTTTTTGATGGAATTGACTATAAAGTTACGTTACATAACGGGTCTCAATATAACAAAATAAACAAGTATGAAAGTGCACGGACTTTGCATAGGTGCGTCTTGAATGGGCACAGTTCATTTTTTAGCTGGAAGAAATAATAGGGACAAAATATAATTTTTAGTTCCTTGGACAAAGTCTGTTAATAAAAATTATCTTAAGTGGTAAGTTGTATTTTAGAATGATATAGTAAATACTTTATAAGTGGACCATTTACTTACTTGCTAGATTTAATCGATATTTTTTGAAAATGGGTCGTGTAAAACATTATTCCCATGTTTAATGATATGCGTTTAAAAAATTGAGAAAATCAGGCCAAAATATTCGAGATATGGCCAGTATAATGGAGTGCTTTAAGGACGTGATTTCTAATGCTCTGAAATCAGTTGCAAAAAGAGAGAGCAGATTAAGAAATCCAAGATTTCACCAACTTTGACGAACGTTTTGGATCAATGTCGTGCATAAGTTCCCATTGAAGAGGCATTTCCTCTTCTGAATAAGGCAACATTGTTGAACTAAATATGTTAACGTAATCTGCAGCGCCAAACCAAAAAATGGTTGCTAGCGAACTCCTCTGGGTTAACGTTAACTTCCGAAACGTTGCGTGCAGCTTGGAAGTTTCTGGTCGACCTGCCGTACTCTTCATCCAACAATTCACGTTTTTGAACAAATGTTCGAAGCAGTTTGATGTCTTCTATGGAGACATAGAGAAGACTGCGTCTAACGTCGAGACGTAAATTTCGCTGAATGATTTCCAACAAAGTTGTTGGGTCAAGAGGACGTTGCAATTTGTCGCAGAGCTGAAGAAGAGATTCATAAAATTCATCGAATTTTTCATCAAATTTTTGTTTCCTTTGACGAATCAAATCCATTATGTCTAAATCTGTCCTCCGGTCTCGGAACTGACCACGAAGTTCGTTACACAGAGTTTCCCAATTTATTTGAGTCACACTTCGGTGATAACGCCAAGACCAATCCAACGCTTTCCCAGCAAACAAAATATGTGCATGATTACACAAGGCTTCAAAATCACCTCGCAAACTTTGGACAGTCAGAGAATGTACTCGGTAAATAAATTTATCGACGGTCAATGCGTCTTCTTTTCCACTAAAAGTGTCTTTCCAATTGGAAATGAGATTTGAGACCTTCTCCAATGCCATGAAAGGTGGAATTACCCTATGGTGAGTTGAAGTACCTTGAGCAAATATACCTTGGGTTGATTGTTGGTAATTGTTTAGTTGAAAAACCGTCGGAGGAGGAAGCTGAGGATTATATGGAGGAAGTCCAAATAAAATTTGAGAATTATTACCATTTCCAGGAGCCTGATGTATATCCGAAGAACGCTCAAAAGTCACATGTTGATCTCGATTCAGTTCAGGAGGTGCAACACCGACTGAGATTATATTCATTTTAGCCAGTTGAGCTTTCACAGCTTCGTCAATCAAATTTTGCAACTGTGCGTCTGAAAATTGAGGTAAATTAGGTTACGCACTTGCTTGACTGGACAAGTCTGTGGATAATGAATGCACTCCTGACATATTGAGATGTTGTGCAGGTGTCACTGCAATATTCTGTTCTAGCAAACCTTTGTAACATCGGGTTACTGGACGACTATTTTTAGAGACTGTACCTGTGTGTGTAACAGCTGGTGTTGTGAAAGCATTTAAATCCAAAGTAGGAATAGGTCTATATGGTTTTAATTTCCTAGGACTGCACACAGCCTGACAAAAAGGACATTTGTGACTTGCCTGTAACCAATTTGAAATGAATTCCGAATGAAAAATATGGAAGCATGGGTTTATATTTAAATTTTCACCATCTCTTCACTGTTGCTTACACACACAACAAGGACTGTCAGGTACATCACCCAAAATGGACAAATTTTCATTTAAGAAAATTTGACCCCAAAAACGGGTGGTAACCCTAGTTTAGGACAGGATTCGACAAGACAATCCTATATATTCTATTTAGGCTCATCGCGCTCTATCATTTGGCATACATTTGGAGCTGGAATCGTTAACCATAAAATTTTTTCTGATAAATGTTGCCTCAAAAAATGGGTGGCAACCCTAGTTTAGGACAGACCTTGGCAAGGCAACCCTATATATTCTCTTTAGGCTCATTGAGCTCTATCGTTTGACATACATTTGGAGCTGTTATGTACTACAGTTTTAATTAGTACAACAAAATTGGCTTAAATTCGGGCATTTTCGGCCATCGGGACAGGTTTTGGCGAGGCAACCCTATATATTGTTTTTATGCTAATCGAGCTCTATCATTTGACATACATTTGAAGCTGGAATCTTTAACCATAAAATGTTTTCTAATAAATGTTGGCCCAAAAAACGGGTGGCAACCCTAATTTAGGACAGGCTTTGGCAAGGCAACCCTAGATATTCTATTTAGGCTCGTCGAGCTCTATCATTTGACACACATTTTATGCTGTAATCTTATACAATTTTTATTAAAAAAAATTGGCCCAAAAAACGCAAGGCAACCCTAGTATAGGACAGGCTTTGGCAAGGCAACCCTAGATATTCTATTTAGGCTAGTCGAGCTCTATCATTTGACACCAATTTCATGCTGTAATCTTATACACTTTTTATTAAAAAAAATTGTCCCAAAAAACGGGTGGCAACCCTAGTTTAGGACAGGCTTTGGCAAGGCAACCCTATATTTTCTATTTAGGCTCATCGAGCTCTACCTTTTGACACCCATTTCATGCTGTAATCTTATACACTTTTCATTGAAAAAAATTGGCCCAAAAAACGCGAGGCAACCCTAGTTTAGGATAGGCTTTGGCAAAGCAACCCTATATTTTATTTTATTTTAAGGCTCATCGAGCTCTATCATTTGACACCAATTTCATGCTGTAATCTTATACGCTTTTTATTTAGAAAAAAGTCGGCCAAAAGTGGGTTTTTTTCGGCCATCGGGCAACCCTAGATATTCTATTTAGGCTCATCGAGCTCTATCATTTGGCATAGGTCCCATGGTGTGATCTTATACACTCGACTTTTCTACAGCGGGCTCTCCGCCTACATTCCATTGCCATGCGAAAGACAAACAACAAAGCCTAACTAACACATTCAATTAGCCCAGTTCACATTATCACACATGCTGTCAACATGGCTTGACAACATCAATGTTCGATAATGTGAACTCTAGTAACGGCCGCTTGACACACTTGTTGGATGGATTTCAAATATTGTTGATTTTCCTGCTGGCTTGTCCAACCATACAACCTGTTTGAACTGACAGTCAAGCCTAGTGAACATTTTTCATTTTAAATAGGATTTCATGCAGTTTACTTCGATGTGGACGCTCATAAAACATTTAACATATTAAATTTTTATGTTTAATTTTAATTTAAATTCACAAATTTTAAGTCGTTTTAAATGTATTAATGTAATAATGTAAGTGTCAAATTGATCACAATTTTATATACGACAATTTAAAAAAATAATTTATGTTCATTACAGTTTTTAAAATAAAAAAATACAAAACCCCTGAAGAAGCCTGAATCCAACGGGCGAAACGTCGGGTGAAATGATTTAAAAAAATGTTTTGTTTTTAATTCACTAACTTAAAGACCATAAACAGCTCAAGAAAAGAGTTTTCTCACAAATTAACATTAATAAAAAAATATATTGGTCAAAATAAAATCTACAAAAAAAATTTGGAACGAAATTTTTTCCGTAAATTTCTTTTTTTTTGTAATATAATTTATAGAATGAATAAAAGTATAAAAGTAAGATTTTATAGCTACGTCCGTTGAGAGCTACACCTCGCTTTACACGGTAGATACGTTCCTGACAAATCCGTGTAATTCGAAAAAATAATTTTTGTATGGAAAAACCGTGTAAAACGAAAATGACTATAAAAAAGCTTTTTTAGACATTTATTGAACACGAAATATGACTAAAACATACACTTAATAATATATAAAAATACCATTTAAATCATAGAAAACATAAAAATAGTTAAATTTATTTGTAAAGTGGAAAAAAAAACATAAAAAATCCATTTCATAGAAAAAAAAATATTGTACTTCATATAAATAAAAAAAAATTGTATAAGTTTATGACAGTGGATCATGTGGACGTCTGAAGTGTTGTCAGATCTATAATAAAGTAGAAATAAATTCGCGTGCAGTCAAAATTAGTCATTTTCTACATATTTTTTTTTTTTTTATTTTGATTTTAAAAACCGTGTAAGATCGAAAACGTGCAAAACGAGTAGCGTGTAAAGCGACGGATAAGTGTATTGTTGTTTTTGAAATGGTGGTGTATAGTGTTTAAAGTTGTTAATGTTGTCCTCGACTTGTTGTTATTGATGTTCTACTGCTGTTCTGTCGTGTAGTCATAGTTGAACTGCTGTATATGGTGTTTATTTTTATAATTGTTAGATTAATTTGAAATTTTTAATCGAACTTTACAGTCAATTGCAGTAACCAATGTTCTTGTGAAATTTCACAAATCGGTTAATGCTTTATAAACAAACATGACAAAGACAACAAATGGAACAATTTAACCTGGTAATTGGTGACATATGTTTCGGCTATTACCACATATATACACATATTCATATGTATATACATAGCCTCATCAGACCAGTTTTGGTTAATTTGTAATGTGATTCGAACCCCCGACCATTCCATGAATTATATGTGGACGGCCGCTCTAACACTTGAGCCACGGAGGTTGTGCTGAACGACATACACAAAGTGCAATTTATATTATGCGATTGCGCTGTTAGATTTGGTGAATGTAAAGTTGTGTAGTATTTATAGTTTATTGTTGTATAGTTGTAGTTTTGCATATTTGTATTTTGGTTTTCGTAGTTATAATTTATTTGAATTTAAAGTTGTGTTTAATCAGGTTCTCGACTTTGTGTATTTTATTTTTGTTCACTGTCAACTGTTTCAATGTCAGGGATATCGTTTTGTTTTTCAATGTCAAATTCTTGTTGCTTTTTTTTTTCTGTCACTCTTTTAGTATGTCGCCCTTTTCTATTCAAAGTTACGGAGCTCTAGCGCTTTCGCGAATGCTTCGAAATCGTAACTTTTTTACTTTACTTTTATTTTTACGGTTAGGTGCTACTTTACTTTTTTTTTATGAATTGATTTTATGTGTATGTGTATATATGTACTAAGCAAATATTTATCGAAAACTTGTAACACACTTATTAGATTTTTTTTTTTTTTTATCTTTTACACTTTTTATGATATTTTTTCATGCGTTTTAAAGTAGAAAACTTTGTTTAAAAAAAATTTTCTTCACAAAAATGAAAGAATTACGACAACGAAAAACTCTCGCCCGTCGCGCGATTTTGCCTTTCTCTCACACAGCATAAATAAATAAATAACGTTGAATATGGTAATTTTAGTTGATAAAACACGTTTTCTTTGTCTGCAAATATTTACTCAAAAGACTAATACGAAAATTAAATATCACGCCGCGGCTGCCACAGAAAATCAACTGAACATTCCGCTGTTCGAGCACTCCTCCTTGACCCATTTTCGTTTTGTCTCTTTCATTCTCCCTCGTTTGTGCCGAGTTTTATTGCCCGACGCGCAAATGAGCGATTTCATTGGCGGATGCAGCGCGCGCTAGGAAAAGTCTAGAACATCATACGCGATAACGCGATTTACGAAACTCTTATGTCATTGTTGACATTGTTGGCTAGACTTTTTCCCTGCAACGCCTGTCACCACCAGATGGCAAAAGAAATGAGAAAAAAAATCGCCAATTCACACTCGTCGGAACTGGTGCCGTTACAAAACAGTTTTTTCGGAATCAGGTCTCGTGGATTGCAAAAACTGAAGGCACTACTTTCTAATGTCCTTCGCGTAAAAAATGCCAAGTCGTTTATTATTCATGTCTGCTAATTCATAATAAGCCGTACCCATTCTTTTGATTAACTGCCTTTTCAAAAATATTTGCCGATTTTGCATTGCTTTGAGCAAAACTCCTGCGATACACAATTTGACCGATTTCAAAACGAACTGGACGTGAGCTCATATTATAATTTTTAGCATTGGTATCATAAGCCTTTTTTAAATTCTCTCGTACCTTTTCGCGAATCAACTCAGTTTTCTCTTCATGCCTTATGTCAGCGGTCGGATCTTCTATAAGTTTGAGTTTTCGCAATACTTCAAAAGAATTCGCGTGGCAGATCATATTTTGACCGAAAACGACAAAGTATGGAGAGAAACCAGAGGACGAGTGCACTGAGCTTCTGAGAGCAATGCTTATAGCAAATAATTTTTCATCCCCATCTTTTTGATTTGGGTTAATATATGCTCTAACAGCATCGATGATTGAGCGATTGACTCGTTCAACGGCATTAGCTTGCGGAGAATAATTATGCAGTGTAATTATGCGTTACACCATATTTTTTTAAAAGGTTTTCGAAAAGTTTAGACCTAAATTGCACACCATTGTCAGTGGTGATGACTTCAGGAACACCAAAAATGGCAAAAATTCGCTTTTCAAGAAAATCAGCAATTTTGTTGTCAGTGAAACATCGGATTGGCTCTAAAAAATTAAACTTTGAGAGATGGTCAAGGACAATCACCATTCCCACGTTTCCTGAGCGTGATCTTGAATAAGGTCCAAGAAGGTCTACGTAGAGTTTTTGAAAAATTCGTACAGACGTAGCCTGCTTACCCATAGGAGGACGAAGTATGTGATTTGGAGCTTTGGTTTGCTTGCAAATTTCACAAGAAAGAACGTCTCGCACTTGCGGACATGCGTGGCCAGAAATAAAAAGTTTTAGGTTTTGTCAGAGTTTTACCCACTCCACCAAGAGAACTCATTGGATGGGCATATGGTCGAAAAATAAGATCTTGTCTCATTTCCAACGGAACCCAGACTTTCCATGATTGCTCTTCTTGAATCGGATCACCGCTAGCAAATTCGCAACGTTTATAAATTATACCATCTATAACTTGTATATCTGGTTGCTTACTTGGCTCTTTTTGAAATTCCTCAATCATTTTTAAATAATTTTCGGTTTTGAAAAATTCCGAATTAAAATCAATTTCGAAAAATTGGTCGGTTTCTGACGCAGTCAGAGAAGAAATATGGTGGCTTTCCTGAGAATACGTTCTTGATAAGGTATCAGGAACAACGTTTTGGCTGCCTTTCCGATGAAGAATGGTAAATTTGAAGCCTTGCAACTTCAGTGCCCAGCGCGCAAGTCTGCCATGCAAATCGGTTTGACTCATAAGCCATTTTAAAGAAGCATGATCGGTTATAACTTCGAGTTCATGTCTTTCGACATAGGCTCGAAATTTTTTTATGGCCATAACCGCCGCAAGACATTCTTGTTCGGAAACAGTATAGTTTCTTTGCGCTTGGTTAAATTTGTGCGACATGTACGCAATGGGAACTTCATCACCTTCCTCGGTCCGTTGGGCCAAAAACCGCTCAAACTCCAAATTGACTAGCGTCACATTGGATAGAAAAAGGACGAGAAAAATCAGGACTGTGTAGCACTGAGGCACTACTTAAACTATTTTTGAGGGAGTCGAAAGCAGCAATTGCGTCTTCGGTCCAAACAAATTTACGAGCTTTTTGTAGCATATTTGTCAAAGGGGTAGAAATTGAAGTATAATTTTGCACAAACCTTCGGTACCATCCACAGACACCCAAAAAGCGACGAAGTTGTTTAACAGTTTTCGGACGAGGAAATTCTTTTATCGCTTTACTTTGTCCGGATCTATACTTATGGTTCCATGTCCAATGACATGACCAAGGTAGTGAATTTCTTTGAGCAAAAATTTGCTTTTCTCAATATTTATGGTAAGGCCTGCACATTTAATGCAAAAGGCTACTTCTTGCAAAAGTGAAATCATCCTTCAGATCAAGCTTGAAATAAACTGTGCCTTCGGGAGCCTGCTGAGTATTCCGTCGATGAGCGGCAAAGGATAAGCATCCTTCACTGTGACCTCATTGACTTTATGTGCGTTGAGACACATATGAACTTTATTAGGTTTGACGATCAGTGCAACAGGAGATGACCATGCACTTTGAGATTCTTCGATAACGCCAAGAGAGAGCATTCTATCAATCTCTGCAAAAAGAAGTTTCTCAACGCCTGGTGAAACAGAAAAATGCCTTTGTTTTATAGGCTTAGCCTTACCTATATCAATGACTTGACTTATAAGATTTGTTCGGCATAAGCCTTGTTTAGAAAAAGACGGTATTAATAAAATAGTTGCATTTAAATTTGCTTGCTGTCGAGCATTTAACACATGATGATTGGAGTCCAACTCCGCAATGTTCAAATTAGCAGAAAATGGAATATCTTCATGACAAAGATCACTTGCCAAACCGAAAGTCTTAACAAAATCAACGCCCAAATATAAGTCTTGAGAAAGAGTTGGAATTATCAAAAATTTTAAAGGTTTAGTTACTCCTCTAAAAGCAATCAAAGTTTCAACGAAACCCAATGCAAAATGATTTGTTCCATCCGCAGTTTTAAGATTAACTTTGTGCCAATGGTGTTGGTTATTTTCTAAACATTTTTGAGCCAAATTGTTGGCTAAACAACTGACCGAAGCACCAGTATCGACTAATCCTTCAATTTTTTCATTAAAAATTAGGATTTGAGCGTAGGGACGTAAATCAGTTTTAGGTTTGTCAGAAACCACAGAAGAACAAATAAATTTTTTCTTCGCTTTTAAATTTTTCCAAAATTTTCTCAATCTCAAAGTGGAACGTTTCTTATGCGTAGACCCCGGTGAAGCAATGTTTTCAACATCACAAAAAATTCGCCTGCGGGCTGCTTTATATTCCTGCCAACGAATGTGCAGAGGCTTAAAATGACGAGTAGGTAAAATATTGGGTGTAACTTCAAGTTTATTTTCAAGTTTTAAATTTGGAAGAACTGGTTTTAAAATAAAAATGTCTGTTTGGCATGCCGCATCACTTTTTAAGGTGGTGGCGGTGCTGTTGGCAACTCTAAAAAATGGTTGGTAGAGAATTGTTCTGAGTTAACGTTAACTTCCGAAACGTTGCGTGCAGCTTGGAAGTTTCTGGTCGTTCCTGCCGTACTCTTCATCCAACAATTCACGTTTTTGAACAAATATTCGAAGCTGTTTGATGTCTTCTATGGAGACATAGAGAAGACTGCGTCTAACGTCGAGACGTAAATTTCGCTGAATGATTTTCAACAAAGTTGTTGGGTCAAGAGGACGTTGCAATTTGTCGCAGAGCTGAAGAAGAGATTCATAAAATTCATCGAATTTTTCATCAAATTTTTGTTTCCTTTGACGAATCAAATCCATTATGTCTAAATCTGTCCTCCGGTCTCGGAACTGACCACGAAGTTCGTTACACAGTTTCCCAATTTATTTGAGTCACACTTCGGTGATAACGCCAAGACCAATCCAACGCTTTCCCAGCAAACAAAATATGTGCATGATTACACAAGGCTTCAAAATCACCTCGCAAACTTTGGACAGTCAGAGAATGTACTCGGTAAATAAATTTATCGACGGTCAATGCGTCTTCTTTTCCACTAAAAGTGTCTTTCCAATTGGAAATGAGATTTGAGACCTTCTCCAATGCCATGAAAGGTGGAATTACCCTATGGTGAGTTGAAGTACCTTGAGCAAATATACCTTGGGTTGATTGTTGGTAATTGTTTAGTTGAAAAACCGTCGGAGGAGGAAGCTGAGGATTATATGGAGGAAGTCCAAATAAAATTTGAGAATTATTACCATTTCCAGGAGCCTGACGTATATCCGAAGAACGCTCAAAAGTCACAGGTTGATCTCGATTCAGTTCAGGAGGTGCAACACCAACTGAGACTATATTCATTTTAGCCAATTGAGCTTTCACAGCTTCGTCAATCAAATTTTTCACCTGTGCGTCTGAAAATTGAGGTAAATTAGGTTGCGCACTTGCTTGATTGGACAAGTCTGTGGATAATGAATGCACTCCTGACATATTGAGATGTTGTGCAGGTGTCACTGCAATATTCTGTTCTAGCAAACCTTTGTAACTTCGGGTTACTGGACGACTATTTTTAGAGACTGTACCTGTGTGTGTAACAGCTGGTGTTGTGAAAGCATTTAAATCCAAAGTAGGAATAGGTCTATATGGTTTTAATTTCCTAGGACTGCACACAGCCTGACAAAAAGGACATTTGTGACTTGCCTGTAACCAATTTGAAATGCATTCCGAATGAAAAATATGGAAGCATGGGGTTATATTTAAATTTTCACCATCTCTTCACTGTTGCTTCCACACACAACAAGGACTGTCAGGTACATCACCCAAAATGGACAAATTTCATTGCTACGACGCAGAGACATTTTTCACGAATTTCGTGACGAATAAAAAAAACCGAATTTCCGGAACCGCAAAACGAAACTATCCACACGCCGAAAGGATAAAATTTAGTAATAAAAAAAAATTGGCGAAAGTTAAGTAATTTTAAGGATAGCCGTGGAAATTTGCACTATTTTCAAAATCTCAAATTATGTGTTTCAAAAGTTTTCCAAATATTTCAACTGTTGTTACATTAATCTTCTTTTTTTTTTTCAAAAAGAAATTTTTAATTTTATAAAAAAATTTTTTAATTTTTCAAAAAAAATTTTCCAAATTTTCTTTAAATTTTATATAAAAATTTTTAAATTTACAAAAAAAATTCTCAATTATGACAGCTTGGTCCCATGTAGAACCTCTTCAAATTATTGTTATTTTGTGTTTGGTCAACCACGAAAGAATTTAGGGAAGAAAGTCGGAATCTAAAAAATTTAAATCTCAATTCAAACAAGAACTTGAACTACAACAGATTCAAGCCACAGTAACGCGGTCGAAAAGCGCAATGAAATGCAACTAATTCGCAAAGTCCAGCAAATTACTTCGACTTGCAGCTGCAATTCGCATTCAAGCAAAAAAAAAGAGTGTACCAAAATATCGAATTATTGAATTGTCAAAATTTCTGAATATTACAGGGTTATTTTACAAAAAGGAATAAATAGATTCAAAAAATTCTGAGCGGATCAGATTGGAATGCTCCCAGACTGATGAATCCAGCTTCAGGCTTTGAGTATTAAATTCTTGGACACGGTCCAAATGACGACAAAAAAAACGAAACTTTCCCTGTAATAGGATCAGTTACAAAAATAAACAAGTTGTTAAAAAAAATTTTCTTTAAAAGTTTCAGAGCTCAGCGAAGGTAAATTTTCAATTGCATCTTTTGATGAAACCAAATGAAATTGAAGGCAAGCTACTAAAAAAAATTTTAAGGGACATTAAATATCCACTGAGGCGACAGTTTTCTTTACACTTCAACCTCAAACGGCCACACGTTGGGCGCCAAAATTTATAATCGCACTAGGCGATCGGTGACTTTGAGTGGGCATTATGAACAGCGGCAGCACGAGCTGGTGTGCCGATGCTAGCAGTTCGGTAATTTGGGATGGGATCGCTGCTGCCCATAATGCGAATTCACCGCACAAATTTGTACTCGTGCTGACGTTGGGATGCTGAGCTCTTCAGCAAATGAAAAGCAAAATATTTGAAAATTTTTGTTTTTGAATCAAAAAAAAATGTACGCGTTACCACAAAAAAATTTAAGTCTACAGTAAAAAATTAAATCTCTAAAATTTACGGGCCTCCCTAAAATTCCCTAGTGGCTGAACCACCGAGCCTGGTGTTCTGCTCGGGCCCTTCTATACCCACCCTACCGTGTGGACCTGCAGGGCGATTTTTAAGGTCCACCCTATCTGTGGTTGCGGTTCTACATGAGACCTACCTGTAGAAAATTGTGCTGTCATCTTTTCTCCTTATTCCTTTTTAAATAAAAAAGAAATAGTTTTTATTTTTCAAATAATTTTTTTCTAAGCTTAATTTTTCATATTTATTTAACGTATAGCAGTATTTTATATCTTATTTTATATGAAGCAATTACATATTTATGAAATTCGAATTTTTCTTTTGTGTATTAAATTTTTATAAATTGCTTAATTATAAATTAAACATTGTAATTATTGCAACTTATAACAATAAGAAGGCCAATACTCTACAATTTATGAATCAGACATTTATATCATACTAGCATATGCCCGCGACTTTGTACGCGTAGCCTGTTTTTCTGCGAAGGCAAACAGTTTAATTTTTTTTTTAAATAGAACTACTGACAGTCAATTTTGATTCTTCTTCACAGATCTAGAGTTGTTGTTGTTTTCTCTTCCATAAATATACCATTAGCCCAAGAGCTTACTTACTTACTTAGATGGCCATAACAACCCGTTGTCAGGTTACGGCCGACCTCATTAGCTCTCGCCAGGCGCCTCTGTTTTGCGCGCGCCTTCTCCAATCGTTAATGCCAAGCGCGGTTAGGGCTTCCTCAGCTTGGTCTATCCACCGGAGGCATGGTCTCCCTCTTCGTCGTTGACCGGGGACCTTCCCTTCGAATACCTTTTTCGCTGGAGCTTCTTTATCCATACGATGGACATGACCCAGCCAGCGTAGTCGCTGTATTGTTATACGCTTAACTATGTCAATGTCGTCGTAGAGCTCATACAGCTCGTGGTTCATTCGAATGCGATAGTCGTTGCCAACTCGAACAGGACCAAAGATTTTGCGGAGAACTTTCCTCTCGAACACCCCAAGAGCGGCTGCGTCTGTTGTCGAAACCACCCATTCCTCAACGCCATAAAGAAGCACAGGTAGAATGAGCGTCTTGTAGAGTGTTAGCTTTGTCGATCGAGAGAGAGCTCTGCAACGTAATTGCTTACTGAGACCGTAGTAGCACCTATTAGCAATTGTTATTCTCCGCTTAATCTCCAGACTGACATCATTGTTGCTGGTTACGGCAGTGCCAAGGTAAATGAATTCCTTGACAACTTCTAATTTACAGTTGCCCGCTGTAACATGAGAGTCTAGATCCCGTGCTCTCTTGTTGTTGTTAGTAGACATCATGTATTTCGTCTTGCCCTCGTTTACCGTCAAACCCACTTTGGCTGATTCCTTTTCAATAGCAGTGAAAGCAGCAGTAACATCTCTCTTACTCCGACCGATAATATCAATATCATCAGCGTACGCAAAGAGCTGAACACCTTTGAAGAAAATGGTGCCATTATGATGCACACCGGCTTTTCGTACGATCCCCTCCATAATGAAATTGAAGAGATCGGGTCGCCTTGTCTGAAACCTCGCTCGGTATTAAAAGTTCCGGAGAGGTCATTCCCTACCTTGACGGAGCTAAACGTATTGCTCAACGTCATCCTGCAGAGCCTTATCAACTTTGCAGGTATACCGAACTCAGACATTGCTGCGTATAGGCAATCCCGCACTGGGCTATCGAACGCAGCTTTATAATCGACGAAGAGATGGTGAGTGTCGATTTGATATTCATGGGTTTTCTCCAGGATTTGGCGTAGTCTAAAAATCTGGTCTATGGTGGACTTACCAGGTCTAAAGCCACACTGATAGGATCCGATCAGCGTTTCTGTATACGGCTTGAATCTTTCACACAATACGCTCGAGAGGATCTTATATGCGATGGAAATAAGACTGATACCCCTGTAGTTGGCGCAGATTGTCGGGTCTCCTTTCTTTATTAGCCCAAGAGCCGGCTGTAGAAAAGTCGAGTGTATAAGATTACACCAAGGGACCTATGCCAAATTATAGAGCTCGATGAGCCTAAATAGAATATCTAGGGTTGCCTTGCCAAAGCCTGTCCCGATGGCCGAAAAAAAACCCACTTTTGGCCGACTTTTTTCTTAATAAAAAGTGTATAAGATTACAGCATGAAATTGGTGTCAAATGATAGAGCTCGATAAGCCTTAAAAAAAATAAAGGGTTGCCTTGCCAAAGCCTGTCCTAAACTAGGGTTGCCTCGCGTTTTTTGGGCCAATTTTTTCAATGAAAAATGTATAAGATTACAGCATGAAATGGGTGTCAAAAGGTAGAGCTCGATGAGCCTAAATAGAACATATAGGGTTGCCTTGCCAAAGCCTGTCCTAAATTAGGGTTGCCACCCGTTTTTTGGGCCAATTTTTTTCAATAAAAGTGTATAAGATTACAGCATGAAAGTGGTGTCAAATGATAGAGCTCGATGAGCCTAAATAGAATATATAGGGTTGCCTTGCCAAAGCCTGTCCCGATGGCCGAAAATGCCCGAAATTTAACCAATTTTGCTATTCTAATTAAAACTGTAGTACATAACAGCTCCAAATGTATGCCAAAAGATAGAACATGAAGAGGCCTAAATATAATACCTTGGATTGCATTGTTGAATCCTGTCGCAAACATGGGTTTTCACCGGTTTTTGGGTCAATTTTTATTAATGAAGATAATAGCTTGAAATTTGTGCCAAATGATAGATATTGAAAAGCCTAAAAAGAATATATAGGGTTGCCTTGCCAAAGCCTGTCCCGATGGCCAAAAAAAACCCACTTTTGGACGACTTTTTTCTTAATGAAAAGTGTATAAGATTACAGCATGAAATGGGTGTCAAAAGGTAGAGCTCGATGATCCTAAATAGAAAATATAGGGTTACCTTGCCAAAGCCTGTCCTAAATTAGGGTTGCCACCCGTTTTTTGGGCCAATTTTTTTAATAAAAAGTGTATAAGATTACAGCATGAAATTGGTGTCAAATGATAGAACTCGACTAACCTAAATAGAATATTTAGGGTTGCCTTGCCAAAGCCTGTCCTATACTAGGGTTGCCTCGCGTTTTTTGGGCCAATTTTTTTTAATAAAAAGTGTATAAGATTACAGCATGAAATGTGTGTCAAATGAAAGAGCTCGACGAGCCTAAATAGAATATATAGGGTTGCCTTGCCAAAGCCTGTCCTAAATTAGGCTTGCCACCCGTTTTTTGGGACTAGGATTACCACCCGTTTTTGGGGTCAACTTTTCTTAAATGAGTGGCAACCCATGTTTAGGACAGGATTCGACAAGGCAATCCTATAAATTCTATTTAGGCTCATCGAGCTCTATCATTTGGCATACATTTGGAGCTGGAAACGATAACCATAAAATTTTTTCTGATAAATGTTGCCCCAAAAAATGGGTGGCAACCCTAGTTTAGGACAGACTTTGGCAAGGCAACCCTATATATTCTCTTTAGGCTCATTGAGCTCTATCATTTGACATACATTTGGAGCTGTTATGTACTACAGTTTTAATTAGAACAACAAAATTGGCTAAAATTCGGGCATTTTCGGCCATCGGGACAGGCTTTGGCAAGGCAACCCTATATATTATTTTATGCAAATCGAGCTCTATCATTTGACATACATTTGAAGCTGGAATCTTTAACCATAAAATGTTTTCTAATAAATGTTGGCCCAAAAAACGGGTGGCAACCCTAATTTAGGACAAGCTTTGGCAAGGCAACCCTAGATATTCTATTTAGGCTCGTCGAGTTCTATCATTTGACACACATTTTATGCTGTAATCTTATACAATTTTTATTAAAAAAAATTGGCCCAAAAAACGCGAGGCAACCCTAGTATAGGACAGGCTTTGGCAAGGCAACCCTAGATATTCTATTTAGGCTAGTCGAGCTCTATCATTTGACACCAATTTCATGCTGTAATCTTATACACTTTTTATTAAAAAAAATTGTCCCAAAAAACGGGTGGCAACCCTAGTTTAGGACAGGCTTTGGCAAGGCAACCCTATATTTTCTATTTAGGCTCATCGAGCTCTACCTTTTGACACCCATTTCATGCTGTAATCTTATACACTTTTCATTGAAAAAAATTGGCCCAAAAAACGCGAGGCAACCCTAGTTTAGGATAGGCTTTGGCAAAGCAACCCTATATTTTATTTTATTTTAAGGCTCATCGAGCTCTATCATTTGACACCAATTTCATGCTGTAATCTTATACGCTTTTTATTTAGAAAAAAGTCGGCCAAAAGTGGGTTTTTTTCGGCCATCGGGCAACCCTAGATATTCTATTTAGGCTCATCGAGCTCTATCATTTGGCATAGGTCCCATGGTGTGATCTTATACACTCGACTTTTCTACAGCGGGCTCTCCGCCTACATTCCATTGCCATGCGAAAGACAAACAACAAAGCCTAACTAACACATTCAATTAGCCCAGTTCACATTATCACACATGCTGTCAACATGGCTTGACAACATCAATGTTCGATAATGTGAACTCTAGTAACGGCCGCTTGACACACTTGTTGGATGGATTTCAAATATTGTTGATTTTCCTGCTGGCTTGTCCAACCATACAACCTGTTTGAACTGACAGTCAAGCCTAGTGAACATTTTTCATTTTAAATAGGATTTTATGCAGTTTACTTCGATGTGGACGCTCATAAAACATTTAACATATTAAATTTTTATGTTTAATTTTAATTTAAATTCACAAATTTTAAGTCGTTTTAAATGTATTAATGTAATAATGTAAGTGTCAAATTGATCACAACTCTATATACGAAAATTTAAAAAAATAATTTATGTTCATTACAGTTTTTAAAATAAAAAAATATAAAACCCCTGAAGAAGCCTGAATCCAACGGGCGAAACGTCGGGTGAAATGATTTAAAAAATGTTTTGTTTTAATTCACTAACTTAAAGACCATAAACAGCTCAAGAAAAGAGTTTTCTCACAAATTAACATTAATAAAAAAATATATTGGTCAAAATAAAATCTACAAAAAAAATTTGGAACGAAATTTTTTCCGTAAATTTCTTTTTTTTTGTAATATAATTTATAGAATGAATAAAAGTATAAAAGTAAGATTTTATAGCTACGTCCGTTGAGAGCTACACCTGTCCCTCGCTTTACACGGTAGATACGTTCCTGACAAATCCGTGTAATTCGAAAAAATAATTTTTGTATGGAAAAACCGTGTAAAACGAAAATGACTATAAAAAAGCTTTTTTAGACATTTATTGAACACAAAATATGACTAAAACATACACTTAATAATATATAAAAATACCATTTAAATCATAGAAAACATAAAAATAGTTAAATTTATTTGTAAAGTGGAAAAAAAAAACATAAAAAATCCATGTCATAGAAAAAAAAATATTGTACTTCATATAAATAAAAAAAAATTGTATAAGTTTATGACAGTGGATCATGTGGACGTCTGAAGTGTTGTCAGATCTATAATAAAGTAGAAATAAATTCGCGTGCAGTCAAAATTAGTCATTTTCTACATATTTTTTTTTTTTTTATTTTGATTTTAAAAACCGTGTAAGATCGAAAACGTGCAAAACGAGTAGCGTGTAAAGCGACGGATAAGTGTATTGTTGTTTTTGAAATGGTGGTGTATAGTGTTTAAAGTTGTTAATGTTGTCCTCGACTTGTTGTTATTGATGATCTACTGCTGTTCTGTCGTGTAGTCATAGTTGAACTGCTGTATATGGTGTTTATTTTTATAGTTGTTAGATTTGGTGAATGTAAAGTTGTGTAGTATTTATAGTTTATTGTTGTATAGTTGTAGTTTTGCATATTTGTATTTTGGTTTTCGTAGTTATAATTTATTTGAATTTAAAGTTGTGTTTAATCAGGTTCTCGACTTTTTGTGTATCTTGTTGTGGTTAATGTATATCTTTGTTGTTGTTACTATTTATGTTGTTTTGTATTTATAGTGTAGTATTGGTTTTTATACTTTTTTCTATATTTTATATTTTTCACAATTTTAACACTTTCGTGGTATTTTCTTTAAATGTAAATGCAGATTTTTGCACTTAATTTTAACGCATATTCTAATGATTTCTATTTTTTTGTTTATTTTATTTCAATTAGTTGCGGCTAAATACTTGGCTGGCGCTTCCAATTCAATTCGGCGTTTCTTAAGTTCTTTTTCGGTGCTTTTTTTTACTTCTTTATTATGCTTTATGTTCCAAATTAAGTTAGATTATTTATTTTATTTATTCAGTAAATGTTCTTTTGTATAAAAATGAATTTATAAAAAAAAAAATGGCGAGACCTACTTACTTACTTAGATGGCCATAACAACCCGTTGTCAGGTTACGGCCGACCTCATTAGCTCTCGCCAGGCGCCTCTGTTTTGCGCGCGCCATCTCCAATCGTTAATGCCAAGCGCGGTTAGGGCTTCCTCAGCTTGGTCTATCCACCGGAGGCATGGTCTCCCTCTTCGTCGTTGACCGGGGACCTTCCCTTCGAATACCTTTTTCGCTGGAGCTTCTTTATCCATACGATGGACATGACCCAGCCAGCGTAGTGGCTGTATTGTTATACGCTTAACTATGTCAATGTCGTCGTAGAGCTCATACAGCTCGTGGTTCATTCGAATGCGATAGTCGTTGCCAACTCGAACAGGACCAAAGATTTTGCGGAGAACTTTCCTCTCGAACACCCCAAGAGCGGCTGCGTCTGTTGTCGAAACCACCCATTCCTCAACGCCATAAAGAAGCACAGGTAGAATGAGCGTCTTGTAGAGTGTTAGCTTTGTCGATCGAGAGAGAGCTCTGCAACGTAATTGCTTACTGAGACCGTAGTAGCACCTATTAGCAATTGTTATTCTCCGCTTAATCTCCAGACTGACATCATTGTTGCTGGTTACGGCAGTGCCAAGGTAAATGAATTCCTTGACAACTTCTAATTTACAGTTGCCCGCTGTAACATGAGAGTCTAGATCCCGTGCTCTCTTGTTGTTGTTAGTAGACATCATGTATTTCGTCTTGCCCTCGTTTACCGTCAAACCCACTTTGGCTGATTCCTTTTCAATAGCAGTGAAAGCAGCAGTAACATCTCTCTTACTCCGATCGATAATATCAATATCATCAGCGTACGCAAAGAGCTGAACACCTTTGAAGAAAATGGTGCCATTATGATGCACACCGGCTTTTCGTACGATCCCCTCCATAATGAAATTGAAGAGATCGGGTCGCCTTGTCTGAAACCTCGCTCGGTATTAAAAGTTCCGGAGAGGTCATTCCCTACCTTGACGGAGCTAAACGTATTGCTCAACGTCATCCTGCAGAGCCTTATCAACTTTGCAGGTATACCGAACTCAGACATTGCTGCGTATAGGCAATCCCGCACTGGGCTATCGAACGCAGCTTTATAATCGACGAAGAGATGGTGAGTGTCGATTTGATATTCATGGGTTTTCTCCAGGATTTGGCGTAGTGTAAAAATCTGGTCTATGGTGGACTTACCAGGTCTAAAGCCACACTGATAGGATCCGATCAGCGTTTCTGTATACGGCTTGAATCTTTCACACAATACGCTCGAGAGGATCTTATATGCGATGGAAATAAGACTGATACCCCTGTAGTTGGCGCAGATTGTCGGGTCTCCTTTCTTTATTAGCCCAAGAGCCGGCTGTAGAAAAGTCGAGTGTATAAGATTACACCAAGGGACCTATGCCAAATTATAGAGCTCGATGAGCCTAAATAGAATATCTAGGGTTGCCTTGCCAAAGCCTGTCCCGATGGCCGAAAAAAACCCACTTTTGGCCGACTTTTTTCTTAATAAAAAGTGTATAAGATTACAGCATGAAATTGGTGTCAAATGATAGAGCTCGATAAGCCCTAAAAAAAATAAAGGGTTGCCTTGCCAAAGCCTGTCCTAAACTAGGGTTGCCTCGCGTTTTTTGGGCCAATTTTTTCAATGAAAAATGTATAAGATTACAGCATGAAATGGGTGTCAAAAGGTAGAGCTCGATGAGCCTAAATAGAAAATATAGGGTTGCCTTGCCAAAGCCTGTCCTAAATTAGGGTTGCCACCCGTTTTTTGGGCCAATTTTTTTCAATAAAAGTGTATAAGATTACAGCATGAAAGTGGTGTCAAATGATAGAGCTCGATGAGCCTAAATAGAATATATAGGGTTGCCTTGCCAAAGCCTGTCCCGATGGCCGAAAATGCCCGAAATTTAACCAATTTTGCTATTCTAATTAAAACTGTAGTACATAACAGCTCCAAATGTATGCCAAAAGATAGAACATGAAGAGGCCTAAATATAATACCTTGGATTGCATTGTTGAATCCTGTCGCAAACATGGGTTTTCACCGGTTTTTGGGTCAATTTTTATTAATGAAGATAATAGCTTGAAATTTGTGCCAAATGATAGATATTGAAAAGCCTAAAAAGAATATATAGGGTTGCCTTGCCAAAGCCTGTCCCGATGGCCAAAAAAAACCCACTTTTGGACGACTTTTTTCTTAATGAAAAGTGTATAAGATTACAGCATGAAATTGGTGTCAAAAGGTAGAGCTCGATGATCCTAAATAGAAAATATAGGGTTACCTTGCCAAAGCCTGTCCTAAATTAGGGTTGCCACCCGTTTTTTGGGCCAATTTTTTTAATAAAAAGTGTATAAGATTACAGCATGAAATTGGTGTCAAATGATAGAACTCGACTAACCTAAATAGAATATTTAGGGTTGCCTTGCCAAAGCCTGTCCTATACTAGGGTTGCCTCGCGTTTTTTGGGCCAATTTTTTTTAATAAAAAGTGTATAAGATTACAGCATGAAATGTGTGTCAAATGAAAGAGCTCGACGAGCCTAAATAGAATATATAGGGTTGCCTTGCCAAAGCCTGTTCTAAATTAGGCTTGCCACCCGTTTTTTGGGACTAGGATTACCACCCGTTTTTGGGGTCAACTTTTCTTAAATGAGTGGCAACCCATGTTTAGGACAGGATTCGACAAGGCAATCCTATAAATTCTATTTAGGCTCATCGAGCTCTATCATTTGGCATACATTTGGAGCTGGAAACGATAACCATAAAATTTTTTCTGATAAATGTTGCCCCAAAAAATGGGTGGCAACCCTAGTTTAGGACAGACCTTGGCAAGGCAACCCTATATATTCTCTTTAGGCTCATTGAGCTCTATCATTTGACATACATTTGGAGCTGTTATGTACTACAGTTTTAATTAGAACAACAAAATTGGCTAAAATTCGGGCATTTTCGGCCATCGGGACAGGCTTTGGCAAGGCAACCCTATATATTATTTTATGCAAATCGAGCTCTATCATTTGACATACATTTGAAGCTGGAATCTTTAACCATAAAATGTTTTCTAATAAATGTTGGCCCAAAAAACGGGTGGCAACCCTAATTTAGGACAAGCTTTGGCAAGGCAACCCTAGATATTCTATTTAGGCTCGTCGAGTTCTATCATTTGACACACATTTTATGCTGTAATCTTATACAATTTTTATTAAAAAAAATTGGCCCAAAAAACGCGAGGCAACCCTAGTATAGGACAGGCTTTGGCAAGGCAACCCTAGATATTCTATTTAGGCTAGTCGAGCTCTATCATTTGACACCAATTTCATGCTGTAATCTTATACACTTTTTATTAAAAAAAATTGTCCCAAAAAACGGGTGGCAACCCTAGTTTAGGACAGGCTTTGGCAAGGCAACCCTATATTTTCTATTTAGGCTCATCGAGCTCTACCTTTTGACACCCATTTCATGCTGTAATCTTATACACTTTTCATTGAAAAAAATTGGCCCAAAAAACGCGAGGCAACCCTAGTTTAGGATAGGCTTTGGCAAAGCAACCCTATATTTTATTTTATTTTAAGGCTCATCGAGCTCTATCATTTGACACCAATTTCATGCTGTAATCTTATACGCTTTTTATTTAGAAAAAAGTCGGCCAAAAGTGGGTTTTTTTCGGCCATCGGGCAACCCTAGATATTCTATTTAGGCTCATCGAGCTCTATCATTTGGCATAGGTCCCATGGTGTGATCTTATACACTCGACTTTTCTACAGCGGGCTCTCCGCCTACATTCCATTGCCATGCGAAAGACAAACAACAAAGCCTAACTAACACATTCAATTAGCCCAGTTCACATTATCACACATGCTGTCAACATGGCTTGACAACATCAATGTTCGATAATGTGAACTCTAGTAACGGCCGCTTGACACACTTGTTGGATGGATTTCAAATATTGTTGATTTTCCTGCTGGCTTGTCCAACCATACAACCTGTTTGAACTGACAGTCAAGCCTAGTGAACATTTTTCATTTTAAATAGGATTTCATGCAGTTTACTTCGATGTGGACGCTCATAAAACATTTAACATATTAAATTTTTATGTTTAATTTTAATTTAAATTCACAAATTTTAAGTCGTTTTAAATGTATTAATGTAATAATGTAAGTGTCAAATTGATCACAATTCTATATACGACAATTTAAAAAAATAATTTATGTTCATTACAGTTTTTAAAATAAAAAAATATAAAACCCCTGAAGAAGCCTGAATCCAACGGGCGAAACGTCGGGTGAAATGATTTAAAAAATGTTTTGTTTTAATTCACTAACTTAAAGACCATAAACAGCTCAAGAAAAGAGTTTTCTCACAAATTAACATTAATAAAAAAATATATTGGTCAAAATAAAATCTACAAAAAAAATTTGGAACGAAATTTTTTCCGTAAATTTCTTTTTTTTTGTAATATAATTTATAGAATGAATAAAAGTATAAAAGTAAGATTTTATAGCTACGTCCGTTGAGAGCTACACCTGTCCCTCGCTTTACACGGTAGATACGTTCCTGACAAATCCGTGTAATTCGAAAAAATAATTTTTGTATGGAAAAACCGTGTAAAACGAAAATGACTATAAAAAAGCTTTTTTAGACATTTATTGAACACAAAATATGACTAAAACATACACTTAATAATATATAAAAATACCATTTAAATCATAGAAAACATAAAAATAGTTAAATTTATTTGTAAAGTGGAAAAAAAAAACATAAAAAATCCATGTCATAGAAAAAAAAATATTGTACTTCATATAAATAAAAAAAAATTGTATAAGTTTATGACAGTGGATCATGTGAACGTCTGAAGTGTTGTCAGATCTATAATAAAGTAGAAATAAATTCGCGTGCAGTCAAAATTAGTCATTTTCTACATATTTTTTTTTTTTTTATTTTGATTTTAAAAACCGTGTAAGATCGAAAACGTGCAAAACGAGTAGCGTGTAAAGCGACGGATAAGTGTATTGTTGTTTTTGAAATGGTGGTGTATAGTGTTTAAAGTTGTTAATGTTGTCCTCGACTTGTTGTTATTGATGTTCTACTGCTGTTCTGTCGTGTAGTCATAGTTGAACTGCTGTATATGGTGTTTATTTTTATAGTTGTTAGATTTGGTGAATGTAAAGTTGTGTAGTATTTATAGTTTATTGTTGTATAGTTGTAGTTTTGCATATTTGTATTTTGGTTTTCGTAGTTATAATTTATTTGAATTTAAAGTTGTGTTTAATCAGGTTCTCGACTTTTTGTGTATCTTGTTGTGGTTAATGTATATCTTTGTTGTTGTTACTATTTATGTTGTTTTGTATTTATAGTGTAGTATTGGTTTTTATACTTTTTTCTATATTTTATATTTTTCACAATTTTAACACTTTCGTGGTATTTTCTTTAAATGTAAATGCAGATTTTTGCACTTAATTTTAACGCATATTCTAATGATTTCTATTTTTTTGTTTATTTTATTTCAATTAGTTGCGGCTAAATACTTGGCTGGCGCTTCCAATTCAATTCGGCGTTTCTTAAGTTCTTTTTCGGTGCTTTTTTTTACTTCTTTATTATGCTTTATGTTCCAAATTAAGTTAGATTATTTATTTTATTTATTCAGTAAATGTTCTTTTGTATAAAAATGAATTTATAAAAAAAAAAATGGCGAGACCTACTTACTTACTTAGATGGCCATAACAACCCGTTGTCAGGTTACGGCCGACCTCATTAGCTCTCGCCAGGCGCCTCTGTTTTGCGCGCGCCATCTCCAATCGTTAATGCCAAGCGCGGTTAGGGCTTCCTCAGCTTGGTCTATCCACCGGAGGCATGGTCTCCCTCTTCGTCGTTGACCGGGGACCTTCCCTTCGAATACCTTTTTCGCTGGAGCTTCTTTATCCATACGATGGACATGACCCAGCCAGCGTAGTCGCTGTATTGTTATACGCTTAACTATGTCAATGTCGTCGTAGAGCTCATACAGCTCGTGGTTCATTCGAATGCGATAGTCGTTGCCAACTCGAACAGGACCAAAGATTTTGCGGAGAACTTTCCTCTCGAACACCCCAAGAGCGGCTGCGTCTGTTGTCGAAACCACCCATTCCTCAACGCCATAAAGAAGCACAGGTAGAATGAGCGTCTTGTAGAGTGTTAGCTTTGTCGATCGAGAGAGAGCTCTGCAACGTAATTGCTTACTGAGACCGTAGTAGCACCTATTAGCAATTGTTATTCTCCGCTTAATCTCCAGACTGACATCATTGTTGCTGGTTACGGCAGTGCCAAGGTAAATGAATTCCTTGACAACTTCTAATTTACAGTTGCCCGCTGTAACATGAGAGTCTAGATCCCGTGCTCTCTTGTTGTTGTTAGTAGACATCATGTATTTCGTCTTGCCCTCGTTTACCGTCAAACCCACTTTGGCTGATTCCTTTTCAATAGCAGTGAAAGCAGCAGTAACATCTCTCTTACTCCGACCGATAATATCAATATCATCAGCGTACGCAAAGAGCTGAACACCTTTGAAGAAAATGGTGCCATTATGATGCACACCGGCTTTTCGTACGATCCCCTCCAGAATGAAATTGAAGAGATCGGGTCGCCTTGTCTGAAACCTCGCTCGGTATTAAAAGTTCCGGAGAGGTCATTCCCTACCTTGACGGAGCTAAACGTATTGCTCAACGTCATCCTGCAGAGCCTTATCAACTTTGCAGGTATACCGAACTCAGACATTGTTGCGTATAGGCAATCCCGCACTGGGCTATCGAACGCAGCTTTATAATCGACGAAGAGATGGTGAGTGTCGATTTGATATTCATGGGTTTTCTCCAGGATTTGGCGTAGTGTAAAAATCTGGTCTATGGTGGACTTACCAGGTCTAAAGCCACACTGATAGGATCCGATCAGCGTTTCTGTATACGGCTTGAATCTTTCACACAATACGCTCGAGAGGATCTTATATGCGATGGAAATAAGACTGATACCCCTGTAGTTGGCGCAGATTGTCGGGTCTACTTTCTTTATTACAGGACAAAGCACGCTGAGATTCCAATCGTCGGGCATGCTTTCCGCTAGCCATATTTTGCTGATGAGTTGATGCATGCACCTTATCAATTCATCGCCACCAGCTTTAAACAACTCAGCTGGCAGGCCGTCAGCACCCGCTGCTTTGTTGTTTTTGAGTCGCTGGATAGCAATTCGAACCTCTTCATGGCTAGGTGATGGTACTTCCACTGCGTTATCATCGATTTGTGGTATCGTACTGCATTCTCTCTGGGCGGAATTGGTGGGATCATCGCCCGTAAGCAAGTTGGAGAAATGCTGCCTCCATAACCTCAGTACACTCTGTGTATCTGTAACCAGATTTCCATTTACGTCTCTACAAGTGGATGCTCCGGGCTTGAAACCTCGAGTTAGACGCTTAACTTGTTGATAGAATTTTCGTGCATCCTTCTTGCCCTGGTACACCTCAATGGCGAGACCACGAGTAATAAAAACACAGCGCACGAATGTCACCAACTTTGTTCTTATTTTGTTTTGTTTTGCAATGTCAAATTCTTGTTGTTTTCTTTTTATATGGATAGGTGTGTTCAATTATTTATCTTTAAATAAGTATGTCTTTGTATTTTATTTTTGTTCACTGTCAACTGTTTCAATGTCAGGGATATCGTTTTGTTTTTCAATGTCAAATTCTTGTTGCTTTTTTTTTTTCTGTCACTCTTTTAGTATGTCGCCCTTTTCTATTCAAGGTTACGGAGCTCTATCGCTTTCGCGAATGCTTCGAAATCGTAACTTTTTTACTTTACTTTTATTTTTACGGTTAGGTGCTACTTTCCTTTTTTTTTATGAATTGATTTTATGTGTATGTGTATATATGTACTAAGCAAGTATTTATCGAAAACTTGTAACACACTTATTAGATTTTTTTTTTTTTATCTTTTACACTTTTTATGATATTTTTTCATGCGTTTTAAAGTAGGAAACTTTGTTTAAAAAAAATTTTCTTCACAAAAATGTAAGAATTACGACAACGAAAAACTCTCGCCCGTCGCGCGCTTTTGCCTTTCTCTCACACAGCATAAATAAATAAATAACGTTGAATATGGTAATTTTAGTTGATAAAACACGTTTTCTTTGTCTGCAAATATTTACTCAAAAGACTAATACGAAAATTAAATATCACGCCGCGGCTGCCACAGAAAATCAACTGAACATTCCGCTGTTCGAGCACTCCTCCTTGACCCATTTTCGTTTTGTCTCTTTCATTCTCCCTCGTTTGTGCCGAGTTTTATTGCCCGACGCGCAAATGAGCGATTTCATTGGCGGATGCAGCGCGCGCAAGCAAAAGTCTAGAACATCATGCGCGATAACGCGATTTTTTAAACTCTGATGTCATTGCTGACATTGTTGGCTAGACTTTTTCCCTGCAACGCCTGTCACCACCAGATGGCAAAAGAAATGAGAAAAAAAATCGCCAATTCACACTCATCGGAACTGGTGCCGTTACACTTTATTTGGTAGGTAGTACCTGTGCTTCGGATATCCATTCAGGGGTTCCCAAATTATAGCGTTTTTTATAAAAGCTATAACCGCAACTTCCGATGGCTATGTCTCCTAAGCCAAATCTGAGAGATAACTTTTTTTGGCTTAAGCTTACCGTGACTCCCATTGACCAATGGGAATTAAGCTAAACTTTTCTTATGTGCTTTTTTATTCTAAGCACAAATGTGTAATCAAAAAAAAGTCGTTCGTATCTGGTTTCGGATATATAGCCATCGGAAGTTGCGGATATAGCTCTTATGAAAATCCTTATAAGTTGGGAACCCCTGAATGCATATCAAAAATATGGGTGTCATAATATAGATAATTTAATGGCCTACAATAATGATGAGCAAATCTTTGAAATCTAACCCATAATTTTGGAGATATGACGATTTTTCCGAAATTTCAATTTCAATATTTCATCAATTTTTTTTTTAAAAACCATTATTTTTTCCAAAAAATGTGTAAATAACCTATAACATTTTAAGCATGGAAAGAAAGCTTAACTTATTCCCTTTAAAATGGTGTATAACTTGTTGTGAATTTTTAAGTATATACCCCCTTTTTGACCGAAAAATAAAAAAAAATATTCGATAAATTCTTATGGAAACTACGTTTTTATGGTCAAAAACAATGAAAAACAACAAAAACATTAACTATTACAACAACAACAATTATTAGATGACGATTCACATTGAAAACTTAAAAATATTTATTTAAAATCGAGCGCGCGATTTTTAATAAAAATTTTTCGCATGTGGCGCTCTTTTTTTCAACATAACCTTACTTTTTATAAAATTATTAATTTATATAATAATCTTGTCATCTTATATTGAGAATCGTCTTATAATAATTGTTGTTGTGTAATAGTCGTTTTTTTTAATTTTTCGCCTGTGGCGCTTTTGTTTTTCAACACAACCTTACTTTTTATAAAATTATTAATTTATATAATAATCTTGTCATCTTATATTGAGAATCGTCTTATAATAATTGTTGTTGTTGTTTTTCATTGTTTTTCACCATAAAAACATATTTTCCATAGGAATTTATTGAATATTTTTTTTTATTTTTCGGTCAAAAAGGGGGTAAATATATAAAAATTTAGAACAAATTATACATCATTTAAAAGGTAATAAATTAAGCTTTCTGATCATGCTAAAAAAGTTATAAGTTAATAACACAATTTTTGAAAAAAATAACGGTTTAAAAAAAAAAATGATCAAAATTTCAGAAAATCTCCAAAATTATGGGTTAAATTTCAAAGATTTATTCACCATTATTGTAGACCATTATATTTGTTATGACACCCATATTTTTGATATCTATTCAGAGGTTCCCAACTTATAAGGATTTTCACAAAAGCTATATAAGCAACTTCTGATGGCTATATATCCGAAACCAGATCCGAGCGACATTTTTTTTTTTGCTATTTTTATTTCCATTTTAGGGGGAAAAACAACAACAACAAAAGAAAAGATTGGAGCGTGGGAGTCACGGTAAGCCTGTGCCTTTTTTTTCCAGATTTATTGTTTATTCATAGCACGCTACTTCCCAAAAAAAAAAATAAATAAATTCAGAGAGCTGGCCCTAAAGTAAATCTATTCCCTATTTTTGTCTTCAGTTTTCTTAGCGACAGTCGTTTTTTATAAAAGCTAAGTCCCCAACTTCCGAAGGCTATATCTCCGAAACCAGATCGGAGCGATACTTTTTTATTACGCACTCTTTTTTAAAATTAAAAACTACGTAAGAAAATTTTTTTTTAAAAGAAAAAACGAGGAATGTCCCTAAAATTAACTTGAGCCATAATGGATTATAGAAATTTTTCAATTAAGAGCCTGTCCCATTCGATATCTTTTTGTGAAATTTGTGAATTTAATGAAATTTTGACATTTCTCTGAGGTGAATATGGGCTAGTGCAAATTTTGACAAGTGATAAACAACATTGCAAATACGTCAAACATTGACATCAATTGAAAAAGAAAATTTGTAAGTTACACAGTTTACTTATTAAATATTATTAGAAATTTTACAATATCTTTATATTTTTATTAGCCACAGGACTTGCTCGATGTTCTGACGGTGGATCACAGGGAGAAAAACATGCAGAAGCAAATGCAAGATCAGGTAAATTATAAAATTTGAAATTTAATTCATGCAATATTTCCTTCTCTTTTGCAGGCGTGACGATACTATGGATGCAGGCTATGGATACTAAGAACGATGGCATTGACATCAGCAGCAGTAATGTCGTAAATAGTTCAGGAAAACGGCACAATGGAAAAGATACTCATAACTGCACCGATACTAATGAAACAGTGCAAAGTCTGCTTCTTACATCTCATAACAATTATGCTCCTATATCTGAGATGAATCATAATCATAATAGTTATCACAATCATCATCAGCAGTTACCAGATAGCAATACTTTGTCAACTAATTTAGATGAAGATTCTACAACAGGTGGTGGTTCCGTTGCTGCTAGTAATGTAAATGGAAATAAATATAGTTCATTGACAAATAACGACACTGTCACAGTGATTCTACGAGAACATGAGTAATCTCACCATGGGCATAGCCATTTCCATGGACATGTGCATTCACCACCTGAATCACTTAGTGCACTTGCGTGAATGAATATTATTTGTGATGGAATACACAGTTTTACTGATGGCATGGCTAAGGGTAAGAAATGCAAAACATAAAAAAGTTAACTTCTACTGTATACTTCAATGTAAAAAATACATTTATAGTTCGCAAAAAAAAAAAAATATCCTTAAATTATTTGCTTAAATCACACTTTGCTGTGTTATTGATTGACCGAGTTTAAATTCGTCTTTTGTATGTTCCGAGTCATAAATTTTTTCATATGTTTCAGGTGCTGCTTTTGCTGAGAACATTGCTGGCGGGTTATCAACTTCACTTGCTGTATTCTGTCATGAATTCTTATAAGGGCAGGTATGTCCGTTAAGTCGGCTGCTTATTAAAATCTGCTTACGGGGGTGTTAACTTCGTTGGAATGATATTTGGTATAGTTTTTGGACAGTCACAGGAGGCTGTTCAATGGATGTTTGCAGCAGCTGCTGGTCTTTTTATATACATATGTACATTGCACTAGTTGATATGGTAAATAATAATAACCTTTTACTTGAATACATGAGTATTAGTTTTTATTTACTTAAGATGCCGGAGCTATCTGCATCAAATAAATCGATAGAGCAATTCGTGCTACAAATGCTTGGCATAAGCAGCGGTGTTTCGATAACTTTTAATGTACTGCATCGTATTACGAATATTGTAATGTATGTATATTAATAAAAATAAAGGAAAGCTGAAGAAAATTAAACACAATATTTTATGCCAATGAGGGAATTCTTATTAGCATTACACTTTTTATGATAATAAATTATGCTTTCATTATTTTGAAAACTTAATGACAATGCCTATTATGCATAGTAAGGTGTATTTGTTACTGACATGATGTAAAATTAGGATGGTAACATATGGTAAGGAATATATAAACATGTATACTCCTAACCAAATTTTAATTTATTCGTGCACCGGCAAACAGTAATTTACTAAACTAGCTTATGTTAAGTGATTCATTCAGTTGTATAAGTGTAAGTATTAGATAATTAGTGTATATGATTGTGACCAACTGACAGTCGATGGTGTTAAGGGAGAATCAAAAACATTCATAAGATCACCTTCATATATAAATAGTAAAGACTGCATTTTCTATGGGTTGAAATTTATATTTTTTTAGATACGTGATATTATAATCAAGTTGTGGATATGTACGTATTACTCATTTCCACACCACCTATGAGGTAGAGTTTTGGTGCTTTTTTTTTGTGGTTTCCCCTGTAGGCATACTCCACAGTATATCCGTTGAGGCAGATTTCTCTCGTTAAGATGCATTACATAATTTTTCATTTTCCGATAACGGGGCGTGGCAACTTCCATACAACAAAAACACTTAAAACGCTATATCTTGGCATCTATGATAGCTACTATTGTGAAACTTGATCAACATTGGTTCTGCCAAGCTACTCCCAAAATGTGAACGGGATTGAGCATTGGGGCGTGGCATCTCCAAAGCAACAAACTCACTTAAATTGCTATTCTTGGTACTTATACCGAGATGTGAAATTTTGTGCATGGACCTAAAACTATGCAGTAAGGACTGCGTAAAATGTGAGGTTGTACAACGAGGAGGGAGCGGGCAAAGCAGCGAAAAATGATGTTGAAGCTATGCAAACATAATAAAAGTTATGTTTGTATCTTTTTGCCAACATATACAGGCTATTTTGATTATTCAAAATTAATAAAGCCCAATTTCCATGTGATCTTATCTTATCTTATTTTATCAAATATCAGGGAGGACATCACATGTTATTAAGATAGCAAATGTATGCTATTCACTCTCGCATTCTCCAAGCGCATTAGGTTCCGTTCGCATGCTTTTTCTTTCTTACAAAAACTTGATTTGATATCCCTGATATGGGATGAAATAAGATAAAATAAGATCACATGGAAATTGGGCTTAATGAAAATGCGGTCGAAAAATTTAGCTTTAATTTTCAAGAAATTTTTGTGCTGTCAAAATTTCATCAAATTCATAAAAAGATATCGAATGGGACAGCAAAATTGGAAATTTTAGTCACCACAGTAAAAACTTTACTCACCAGGCTAAAAATGGTTTTCACCGCGATTTGCCCAGGTAAAAAGATATCGATTGGGATAGACCCTAAGTATTTACGTTTGTAAATTGTGATCTGCATTTTACACTTCCTACCGAACGCAGCAACCAGGCGTACCATGCTAGTGTTCTCTTTCATTCCAATTGTTTTAAAATATTGCTTTTGGATAATCAAAACGCATTTTTGACGTAGTGTACGAATGCACTAATCTCTACTTGTAACGATTTTTTTTGGTGCTGTGCTGTTCTATTAAATGCACAATAAATCAAGTACTTTTTTATTTGAGTTTTCGGGCATAATTTTGTGCTAGGATGCATAACAAAGAACAAGAAGACGTTGCTCAATAAATTAAATGTGAGTGCATTAAAATTAACGAATATTTATTGGAAAAACCTAGTGGCTTTAAAGCGGATGGCATTTTCACTTATGTACACAGACATTTTGCTTGCATGAATTTTGGTTTTTCACATACGTGTTGCCATCAAATTGTATATAGCATTATCTTAAAGAGAAAGAAATAATGGCAATGTAAATGTAAAAAATTTTACTATATTAGCAAATTATGAATTTAATATTGCCAGAAGGATGAACAGCAAGTGCAAGGAAAATGTAATGATTAACCGACAGCAATAACAACAACGGCAACGAAACTGATAGCTAGCTGCATCTTTCCAACGGCATGACCTATGAGTGATGGAGAAAGAGATGGCATGACAAAAATGGGCTACATCTTGACGGACAACAGCTTAACTAAAAAAACATTTTTATTTAACATACAAGAATACAGCCGAAAATTTGGTATATTAATGCAACGGCGATACAAAAGTTCTTTGACATTTTTTTATTGTAAATAACAAGAAAATGTCTAAAAAGGTGTTTCCGAAATTCGTTATTATATTCTATGTTAAAGCATCAATTCTCGTGAAAGTGAATGGTAATAAAGCGAAAACGTGATTTTTTATAACCGAATCAGATTTGTTTAGGAAACTTGAACACAAAGCGATTGCACCAAGAAAGGACTAGAAAATGCACAATGCATTGCAATTGTTAATGTTATCTTTTTATTCTACTTATTTATTTCGTGTTACGAATTTGTGTCAAATTTCGATTTCGCACAGAAAAGAGTTAAAAAAATCATTCGATATAGCATTGCCATTTGGCATCGTCTGTTAAACATTTTTAAGAATTAAAAAGAAAAAGTTGCCACATGCCTAATTTTTTTTTTTTTGACCAAAACATAATTTTGGTTAAGAAATTCCTCTATTTTTTTTATTAAACCCTATATTGATTCAGCTCCCACTCTTTAATTTGCATTAAACTAAACTTTTCTTATGTGTATTTGAACTCTAAGAATAAATCTATAATCAGAAAGTGTTGGTGAAATCTGGTTTCGGAGATATAGCCACCAGAAGCCGCGGTAATAATTTATACAAATCAATATAATAGTATTAGTATTATTATTATTTTTTTTTAATAAATGAATGAATGAATGAATAATATTGATGCATCTAACTTTGAGCTATAACCTAAAGTTTTTGGGATATGACTTTTTTTAAAAACCGTTATTTTTCTCATGAAGTGTGATATTAGCCGTGTTTTTTTTGACGCGGGTATAAGATAGTTATCTCAGTGGCAAAAAAAAAAACGGCTATCGCCGCTTAATATTTTCGTAAGTCAAACTTGGCAGCACTGCTGTAGAGCAATTGTCAAACAAAAACTGACCATTTTGCAGATCAACTACCCCTGGCTTTAGTAGTTGTGCTGGTAGTCTTTTATGCTTTAGTTAATTTTTCTTAGACCGAGCATGGCATTAACTTCCGTTTGCCAGACAACTTTGTCTTTTATAGTTGTTTTCAATTGACGTACGAGCTAACAGCGCGTATCTGCACAATAAATAAAAATTTAACTAGAGTAAATCAAAATTTTAAATAAACTACCTTTTTAACGGCAAAATTCGATAACAACTAAATATTTCATATTTAGTCTGTGTCTTTTCAAAATATTGTTTAAATATAAATACATATTTACTTTTTCCTATTTGACGTCTAGAGATGAAATATTTTCGATTAAAAATTGGAAACCTTGTGAAACTGTGCTGCCAAATCGCATATTTACCAGCCCAATTGTGAATACTCCAACGCTTATTTGCACGACTAATATTTAAGCGGAGATTATATCGCCGACTTATTTCTCATACAAAATATATTTTTAGTGGGTAACCGGGTCAAAAAAAACACGGCTATTGACTCATTATTTTTTTTTGCATTTCATGTTAAAAAAAAATTTTTAAAATTTCAGAAAGATGGCCATACATACAGTATTGGCCAAAACTGAAGCACCTCCTTAGTACATTTTTTTCAAATTATGATTTTTTTTATGAAAACTACGTTTTTTAAAACATATTACGTATTTATTTTATTTACTTATGCCTTTATTATTGACAAGCAAAAATTAAAAAAATCTGCGTCTCATAAATAAAAAGTTAACATCGAAGGAACATTTTAAACCCAAAAACTTATCGGACAAAACTAAAGCACCCCCATTTTTATGGTAAATAAAAACTTAAGATTAGTAATAAGTTGCGAACCCTTTAATCTTGACGACTCGCGCACCTCTTTTAGGCATAGAAGATATTAAATTATAAATGATATCCTTCGATATCCTTCCCCAGGATATTTTTAAGGACTGAATGGATCTTCCGTGGTTTCTCAATTTTTTCTGATGATATTCATGTTACCAATATCCCACAGAATATCAAGAGGATTCAGGTCGAGGCAGGCCAACCAAAAACTTCTACCCTATTGCTCTGAAGCCAGCCCTTACAAGCTTTAGAGACATATTTTTGATCATCGTCCTGATGCAACCTTCATTTAAGTGGCATCTCTACCATATGGCAACCACATCTTTTAGAATGTCAACGTTCACGAAGCGATCCAAAGTTTCTTAAATCCTATGAATTGGCCCAATACCTTGACCAGAGAAGAGATCCCAGATCCAGATCAGATCTTTCGGTCTAAGCGCTACATTTTAAGCCTAAGGTTAAGAATGTTTTTTAGTGATATGGTAATAATAATTTTATTTATTTAAAAAACATGTAAAAGAACAATATTTAAAAATTATTCTGTGAAAATTTCATGAAAAATATTGCCTTTGACAGCAAATTTCCGCGAACGCCTCAAAAAAAAGGTGGTTTGCAGTGGTCATCATAACTCATCACTGGACTACCTGAAATCAATAAAAAAAATTGGTTAGTTTAGGAGTTTTTCGAGGTAGTGCCGTCGAGTTTTTTTTTATTTGACGATTTTTAAGATTTTTACATAACTTTGAAGCCAAAAAAAGAATTTTTTTTTAAAAATAGTGCAAAAATCAGTATATTTGTTATTGTAAAACTAGTTATGTATAATGCAAAAAAAAAGTCTCGACGTCACTATCTGGTATTTTATGTATTAAAAGAGTGTGCCAAATTTTAAGAGAATTGGCCAAGTAGTTTTTGAGTTAAAGTGTCCACCGACTTTGGAAACCTATATTCGAAAAAATCGCATTTAAAGTTTTAACACTTTTTTTTATAAACTTACACAGAATCATCGATTCCAGAGCCATAAAGTGTCTCCATCAGTTTTGCTCCAGGCTCTCTTGAAGAGTTGTACCATCAAATAAAAAAAAAAATGGAAAACAAATTTTTTTCAGACCCTACCTTGCCCCCCTTAAGTTGCAATGCTGATTTCAAAAATGCTAAAAAATGTGCGATATCTTTTATAGTTTGCAAGTTATTGGAGAAACCAATTTCGAAAGTTTATCTCTTCTGTTATTGAAAAAGATTCGAATTTATATTCTTTATTCCAAGAGTAAGGAAAAAAAAAACAAAAAAAAAATTTCCCTTACCTGCTCCCCTCCCATGAAGATCTACCTTAATTTAAAAAATTGTAAATGTCAAATATAGAAAAAAAAATCATAATTAAAAAAAATTATAAAAAAGTCAGCTGAAACTTTGGCTATTGACTAACCATACTTTCCCACATAACATACTTTTTAACACTACTTTATTAGCATTAATAATGCTTATTATTCTTTTTTAATAATAATAATAATAGAGTTTAGCTACTACAGCTATTATAGCCTTCTTAGCTATTTAGCATTGAAGCTTTATACCAAGTAAAAAGCTTATTCAATAAAAATGGAATAGAAAAAATTATCATGCACATTAATTTGTTATTTATTTTATAATTTTTTCTTAGCTTTATCGCACTTTCTCAACATACCCACTCACACCATGTAAAAATAGACATATAGATATTAAAATAATTATATGTATAAATTTACGTGGTCCAAGGCATAAATGTTAGAAAAAATTTACCCAGCATGCTGTGGGGCTCGGACAACACAAACAAAAAAATTCACACCACCATTAAGCTGCAAATTTAGCTACAGTTAGTTTTCAGTCTAAGCTTGAGTTGACCTTTTAACAAGCTAATGTTATAAACTTCGCAATTATTAATAAGAGTTGTCATGCGATTAAAAGGAGCTGTAGCCATATAATTAGTTCTACTAACCGGTTGATAAAATAACTGATAGGAGTTACGAGTACTCCTCCGATTACTATTAAAATGTATATAGTTAAGAAGCTCTGGTGCAGCAAGAGACCCAGTTACAAGTTGATGCAGATAAAGTATATCCGCAATATTTCTACGCGAGTAATAACTTTAAACGATCCTCATAAGGAAGAAGGTTTAAAGGGTCAATCCAATTTAAGCCATTGAGAGCAAAACGAATAAAATTTTTTTGAATTCTTTCAATTCTATTTATATGAATATTATAAAATGGTGACCATACTTGGCTGGCGTACTCTAAGTGAGGGCGCACTATTGTATTATATAAAGTCACCGTTACTAAAAGGATATTAAATTCTTTTGCCCACCTCTTAATAAAGCCAAGCAGAGATGAGGATTTTTTACAAATTTGATTAATATGCTCATTAAAAGTCAACTTAGTATCAAAATGTATACCTAGGTCTTTGACTACATCGACACGACAAATGTTTTTATCTTTTAATTTATAATCAAATTCCACAATAGTTTTCTTCCTGGTAAAAATCATAGCTTGGCATTTATCAGGATTAAGATGTAAGTTATTCTTAGAACACGAAACTTCAAAGGATTTCAAGTCAGACTGAAGTGGAATAGTGTCACCAACCCCCTTTACGTTCCTGTAAATTTTCATGTCATCTGCATATACTAACAGATGAGAGTTTTTAATAACATGTGTAACGTCATTAATTGCTAAAATGAACAGGAGCGGCCCCAGGTGACTTCCTTGTGGAACACCTGATGTCGCGCTAAATGGGGAGGAAAACACTCTCCTAAATTTTATTTGATACGTGCGATCAGATAAATAAGATTCAATCCAGCTGACAAAACTTAAGGGAAATCCTAGCTTCTTTAACTTAAACAAAATCAAATTATTTGGTAATTTGTCAAATGCTTTACTGAAGTCAGTGTAGATGCAATCAACTTGCCCACCAGAGTCTAAAGAGCTTAATGCAAAAGAAGTGAAATCAAGGAGGTTAGAAACTGTAGATCTGCCATTAACAAAACCATGCCGACGAGTTGTTATGACTTCACTACAGCACACCTTAACCTGATCGTATATAATATGTTCAAAAATTTTCGGTATTGATGATAACTTAGCCACGGGCCTGTAGTTTGAAACATAATTTTTACACCCTTTCTTGAAAATGGGGCTAATGTATGCATTTTTCCAAAATTTAGGAAAATAGCTTTCTTGAATTGATCTATTAAATAAAATACTGAGGGGCGGACTCAGCACAGAGCTACAGTTTACTAAAACTGTCGCAAGAATACCATCCGGCCCGGAGTTGAAGTCATCATCAACAGATGAAATATATTTCTCTATGAGGTCAGGAGAGAAAGATATCTCATTAACCGAAACTAAAGGGTCGTTATCCATATATTCAAAATAGTTGATTTCAGGGCTAAATAAATCCGTAGAAAACGATTCATTAAACAAATTAGCAAACAACCGGCCTATAACTTGTGTGTCGCTAGTGAGCCCATCAACTGTTTTAAACTCAGATGGAAACACGTCAGATTTTTTTTTAGAATTAATAAAACCCCAAAAATTCTTGGGGTCATGAAGAATATTCAGCCTAATTTTATTCAAATATTCAGAATAAACCAAAGCTGACATATCTTTAAATTCAAGAAACAGTCGCTGATAAGCAACAAGGTCATTACGGTCTTGGCTACAAACGTATTTATTCCATGCCCTATTACGGCCATTGCGAACTTTTTTCAAATCCTTTGTATACCAGGGGTACGAGGAATTACGTACTTCATTGTATATGGAGCCGACAATGCTATGGCAGAAAAAAGTTCACCATAGAAAAATTTTATTAATATTATTCACAAGAAAAAAAAATTTGAGATTTAAAAAAAATTGAAATATAAAAAATTTTAAATATAACATAGTTTAACTAGAAGTTATTTGATTTCATTTAAAAGATACATCTTACAAACTTTTTTAAATACGTAAATATTGCTTTCTTGCTTGACTTTATTTGGCAGGTCGTTGAAAAATTTTATTTATATGTAGAATAACGAGTTTTGTGCCGCTGTTGTTTTTTGAAATCTCCTGCATTCCGCAAGTGATAAGATTGTACTTCTCCCACGCATGCGATGTTTTCTGTTAAATATTTTGGTGCCATATTATGTTCTATTTTAAAAATAGTTACACGTAAAGTAAGCTTTAACTTTTGTTCAATATTTATCCATTTCAAGGTATTGAGCATAAAAGTGATTGGTGTGTATATGTTGGCTTTAAGGATGGATCTCATACATTTGTTTTAAAGCTTTTGGAGTCTTTTTCATTGTGTTTTGATTACAGCATGTGTATGTTATTGTTAACCATATTTGAAATGTGGTTTTATCATTGTGTTATATATTTGAACTGTATTGATACTGTCCAGTTTGCTTCACAAGCTTTTCATAAAACCATATATTTTACTAATTTTTTTGCACATATATTCGACATGTTCATTAAACTTTAATTCCTTATCTATCACGCCTCCAAGGTATTTTATTTTGTTAACATTTCCTATAGTTTTTCCGTTTATTTCTAAGTTTATATTACAATTTGAGTGGATGACCATAAGTTTTGTTTTTTCTTCATATAATTTTAATTTGTTCATTTTTAGCCATTCGTTTACCGTTTTTATGTATGTCGTTAATAAGTTCTTGTTTACATTTTTCATTATCTTCATTCTGTGCATATATCAGTGTATCATTCGCGTAAAGATAAATTCTGCATGTTTTTAAAACAATCACTATATCATTTACAGCTGTTGTCAAATAATTGAAAACGAAATTTTTATTGGTAATTGGTAGTTTTTTGATTAATTTTTCTTATTTTTATATAAGCTCTAACAAAAGAGAATAATTGAATTCAAATTCATAGCATAAGAAGTTTTATGAGAGATTTTCTGCTTAAACCTCAGATTTGACTGAGTCAACTAATTGGAAACAAAAAAATGATTTGCAAAAAAATAAAAGAAAAACTTGATAAAAGATTCCAGAAACAATATTGTGATCTTGTCATTGCTCGTAAGAACACTTTTTGACTGAACTTGCTTATAAGCGTATCCTTAATCAAGGGTTGTGGCCAAAAGTTGTACAACGGCCACGCGTAAGTCAATTTTTGAGCTTCGAAAGACTGCCATGAGATATCAGGCGATGGCAACACAACTAAATTACTCAAAAAAGATGGTATTCATTTCAATAAGTATGACACAGCAAAAAATGTTCCTCGCAAAAAGAGACCTCGTAAGACTTCTGGGTACAGGGATCGCCAGATTGTGCGCAAGGCAAAATTGGATCCTCGTAAGACTGCTGTAGACCTCCAACGCGAAATAATTGATCAATATGATGCACAAATATCCAAACAAACTTTCGCTTGTCAATTGGTTGACGCTGGACTCCATGGACGAATTTCACGCAAGGACACATTGGTGATAGTTAAGCGGAGAAATAGATGCATACAGTTTGCTAAGACGCATGCCGGTTGGCTGCTCATTAAATGGAAGTATGTCCTTTTTGGACATTTTACATATCTTCCACCATCTAGGCCAAGGCGTTTAACCTTCGTTTTGTCGCTCCGTACCACATATTTCCATTTAATGAGTGGAAAACCACACGCACGAATGATTTTTTCTAAACCCGGATTGAAAATTTGTAAATAAGCTATTTTTTTCAAAGTAATCTTCAAGTTGTTTTTTGACTACACTTTCTAATATTTTCTTTAATATCTTTAGGTTATTAATGGGTCTGAACTGTTCACATTTGTTTGTATATTGTATTTTTCTACTGGTGTTACCATGGATTCTCTACAATCCTCAGGAAACACACATTTATTTATTACACAATGGATCGCTGGCCCGACCAGAGCCCATTGGTCTAAAATTATTTTCGGGCTAATTTTATTTTGTGATACGTGTTCTTGTATTTAGAGTTATTCATGTGTGTTGCATCACTATTTGTTTAAGACGATTATCCTTTATTGTACTTTCAATTTCACGTTTATAAGTAGTATTCCTCAGCCAGTCAATGTTGAAATTACCTGCGATTATTACTTTTTATATCGTTCTGTTAAGACTTCGCAGCATTCTGTAAATTTTCACAGAATACTCTTTCATTACTGTTCGAAAGCGATCTATACAGTCCTGCTATGACAATTTCATACGTATTTAGGTAACATTTCACTGCGATACACCACATCATCGATTCTACAACTTTTTCATACACTTTCACTATATTTGTTTTATTTTTAAAGTACACGTTTACTCCACCTGTTCTTGTAGAGTTTGATAGACATTTTACTGATTTACAATTCATTATTTCAGTTGCACTGTGTGGAGTATTTTCAGTTTCATGCGTTTCTGTGAGAATTATAAAATCAAGGTTACACTTTTCTATTATTGGCTCCAATTTAGCTTGATTATTTGCTAGACCCTGTATATTTGTACCTAAACCGTTTATTTTGTTTAGTTGCTAATATCCAAAAGCCTTCTTCTTTGCTTCAACATTATTCAAATATACCGGATACTCTCGTCATTGCGTTTCGTGATCCTTATTTAGTTCTAGATTAAAACGCTCATTAGCTCGGACGCAATTTAAACATTTTTTTAATCATAGTTTTTGTAGTCGTTTGTCTTATGGTTTCCATGACACTACACATTGTGACGGTTATTTACAATTTTCAGCTTTATGTCCATATCCTTCGCAATTAAAGCTACGTAATACTTCAATGTCATCATATATTCGGCATCTTTCCCATCCAATACATAACTTTTCATCAGCAAGAACAGTTGCGAAAGAATCAAGTATTGCTTTAAACGTTATTTTATCATTGCGTTTTATTTCGTATGATTTTATCAGTTTTAATTCACTATGCTCGATTATCTTATTTTGCTTGCTTACATCGCTACTCGTATTAACGATTGTTCATCATGTTTGAAAGTCACATTTGTAATAGTGAACCTCGGAATTAAAGATTTTGGTATTTTTATTTCACATTTATTTTTCATCTATGATTCAATTGCATGTTTTATTTTTTCACGTTTATCTTTGCTCTCATTATCAATAATCATAACTCCACTTCGCTTATTATGTATGGTAATTATACTCAGATCTTTCGGATCAAAATTGTTATTTAAATCTTGCTAGGTTTCATCAACATTTTGCTTATCTCCTGATTTGACAATTAGTGGGAACTTTTTGCGTATTTGTGGCAACTATTTTTGTTTGACAGCTTCTGAATATGATTTATTTGTTTTGCTCACATTGTTGTTGTTTTTTATTAATACTTTTTTAACCTCACAAATTTTTTCGTTTTTAATTCGTATTGCTTGGTTTTTTGTAATTTTTTCACTATATTCTAATAGAGTTTTATTTTGTTCTTGCATTTTTTAATCTCATCTCCATTTTTTTCTTGCATATTTTTAATTTCCCTGACGCCTCCCATAAATATTTCTTTCGCGGATCTTATAAATTGCTCAAATTTATTTTCACTTATTTTTAATGCATCATCAATCTCATTGCCATATTCCTTTATTTTATTTGTATTTTCAACAATTTTATCCCGCAATTGCAGGAGAGTACGATCGACGTTATGGCTGTATGCAAAACAGTCTTGAAACATGTATTTGATCATTTCGTTTGAGTTAATTAGATCAATTGCATATTTATCAAGTGTTGAACATTTTTGCACAGTATGAAACACCTTTCCACTGATTCCATCACATCTTATTGTCGACGATTCACATCGAATTGCCAAATTACATTTATTGCACTCCATATTTTCAGCGCCAAATGCAGATTCGCCTGTGTTTTGTTGTTGTTTCTTGTTTATTTATAGTTTTTGCAGTTTTATTATTAATTTCACATTAATTCAAAATTTTTAAACAACTTCCACACATTTAACTTGTTTTTAAACTTACAAATTTAATTTTTATATTATTTTTCACAAATTTTTAAATATTTTTGAACGCTCTTAAAAATTTTTATCACATGTTTCATGACCAGTGTAACCAGACTAATATAAAAAAATGTTCGAAATCCGGTGCATATAAATTATTTTATTCTGTTAAAATTCGCGAAATTTCTCAATTATGACTTTGTAAGCCCTAATTAAAAAAACCGCATAATTCACATATAGAATATAAAACCTAAGACAAAAATAGATTTTTTTGCCAATATGCAATTTCGATTACAAACAAATTAATAAGAGCATTTCATAAAGGTTAATACCTTCTAAAACTACATTAGGAAAATCATCATAATAAAAACGAATTGTGAAAAAATGGAGCTGAAACTTTGGACATTGGTTACCATACTTTCCCACATAATATATACAAAAATTTTGAAAATCCGTGAATTTTTACTGTTTATTTTCTGTTGAAAGTTTGCAAATTTTCTGCTTTTACTGTTTTTCATTCCAATTTTTGAAAAATCCGTACAGTTCATATAAAGGCGCAAAAATGAAAAATTAATTTATTTTTATAAAGTGGAAACAAAACATTTGCGGAAAGTGCCAATGTGCTCCATTTTTTTTTAATTTCCTGAGTATTGCTTTACTTGGTTCCAAACTAATAATTTAGCATTGAATTTCCAGAAATTCTCGAAAATCGGGGTCTTGTAAACAACATTATGTTTATATATGATGTAATTAATGGTAATATTGACTGTCCTAATCTTCTTGTGTTGATAGTTTTCAATGTTCCTCCCGGAAACTTAAGCTCTTCTGAATATTTTTATGTTAAGTGTCATAGATCCAACTATTCCATTAGTGAGCCTATTAATAAAACTCTCTTAATAAATTATATAAAGATAACTCAATTGATTTTAGTATGCCTAAATTTTATTTTAAATCTGCTTTGTTGAGGCTATTACATTAATTTAACTAATTATAAGTTATTCAAGCTCTTTATATTCTAAAAAATTTTTTACTTTGTTATATATTATTTAAGTCCCTTATATTGTAAATCAAATTGTTCTAGTCTGTAAGGTTTTTCCAAAGACTCAATAAAAACTAAATACTAAAAAAATGTTCAATTCCTTTTCTTCTTATATATGACGACGATCTCCTGTGCGCCGTTCGTCTGTCGCATTAGTTTGGTTTGGAAAAAGTAGGCGATGCCACCATATAAGAAAAAAATCAATTTCATCATATCTTTTCAAAAGTTAGTTTCGAATGAAAGAATGGGCGGCGCCACGCCTCTAAGGTGTAATAGCTACTATTTGTCACAGCTGGATAACATTTGGTACTTATGTTGCTTATGGCTTGTATATGGCTCTTAACATTGTTTAGTTTGGGAAAAATGGGCGACCCTTCATATAAGGGAAAAATCAAATTCATCATATGGCATAAACTGTTTGATGCACATGAATGAAACCTTATGCATGCATAAACAGTACCGGCAGATTTTATTTTCAATGAAAAAATGAGCTGCACCACACTTCCTATAAGAGAAAAATCTAAATTTTTATATCAGCAACTATTTGACACAGATCGCAAGAAATATGTAAAGAGTTACAAAATCAAATGCATAAAAGATAAAAATGTAGAATTTTCAGGCACTGTGTTTATATTTTACTATGATTCTTAACTGGCCAATGCAAAAAATAAAACATAGTATGCTTAGGAACTCTAAAACGTTCACAAAGTTTATTGATGATAACGTGTAACAGCGGTTTAAACTAGTATACTTCACCCATTACGATCACTGAAATCTTAAGAGATTTTTTTTTGTAAGGTTCGAAAAGGTTCTTGTCCACGATTTAAAAGATCAGTCATGCACACACAACGGTCACATTCATACTGGCAACTTAACCCTCTGTCGGTCAGATGATTCCGGCCAAACTTTTTTCGATTTCAACTGTATTTTAAATATATTTCCAATTGAGATTCTATTTTTTTTTTTTTTTTACATTTGGCACTCTTATTTCAATACTTTTATGTAAGCAGCTGACTGTATACATGTGAAAGCCAGAGAAAACAAAAATATAAACACGCGTTTTTTATAATTGAGCCGTTCTGTGAACAAATCGATTAACTCCACATAACATCAAGTCGAGAAAAACGTAATAACAAATTGATGCTTCCATAAATTGTGTATGGCGAACGAAAAATAAATTTTGACATTTGTGATGTTCAACCAATTTTTTTTAGCCAAACTTGTAGAGTTCTAATAGATTATTGAAGCGCATGAAAATTAAAAAGTTTGAAAAGTAGAGTTAATCGATTTGTGCACTGAACGGCTTAGTTACGTTTGAATGTGACGCCATGTCGCTATTTTTTCATTCAAATACCCGTTAATGTATAGCGGTCCTGCCAGACCACAACCGACCGTCCAAAGGGTATCGGAACATCTGACCGACGGAAAGTACAAACTTTTGTAATTTGACAATGCTTACAATTTTTAGTTTTTCAATATGTATTGTCAGCATTCAAAAATGTAATCTTCAAAAAAAAAAAAAATATAACGAAATACTTTTCTTTTTCTTCAGCAGCCTTAAATTGTAATTTATTACATCTTATTATTTTGGACATCATACCACTTGTTACGTTGAAAATCAAAGAATAATAGCACCAAGAAGTCTACATAAAAACACAATGGTTTCCACGAATGCTGATTACATGAAAGCAACAGAGTCATCGACAAATAAAAGTGAAATAATTGAAGCTGCAGCTGCGTCAATGGAAGATGTCTCGGTAATTGTATACAAACATCGCTTAAGGTTAAATAGGATCGCGTATGTACCAATTAAAGCAAAACGCCTTGTTTTTGAAAATTTTAGGTGAAGAATTTAAATATCAATTAAATTCACATGAGACTTTTAATCCTTGTGAAGTATGCTTATTGGTTGTCGAACAGGAAGCACATATTTGTGTTATTATTTGTAATTGAAAGAATCGAAAATTTTTGATATGATGTAAGAAAAACAGATAAGAGAAGTCTATTAGATTAGTAGAAGTAAAAATAGTTTCCGTGGAACCTTACGTACATATTTACTTCCACGATTTCTATTATCTAAATCACGCTTAGGGGCCGTTCATAAATTACGAAAGAGTTGGCGGATTCTTACTAAATCTTACAAGAGGGGGGGCGGGTGGTCAATGATCATCTTACGTAAGATTTAAAATGCGTATTCATACATAAAAGTTGTATTAACGCATCGTCATTTGTGATAGTAATGAAATATATTTGAATTTTCGACAGTCACGGAAGATTCAGAAATATCAATTACAATCGATTTAAGTAATCGACTCTCAACGGGACAACTTCTCTTCTGTTTATGTAATTAAATATATGTATGTTGTTTACACGCAGGGTCGACTTGTAACACCGTCTCACAAGTTTGCTATTATTCAGGCAGTTACACGCAGATACGTCAACGTTGAAATGTTGTTGTTGTTGTGCCGGTTTTTTCCCATCCCCTTGCCCTCTTCAACAAGAAGATTCGCTTTCGATTCCTTCTTCAAAAGTAGACCAAAACAGCAATGAGTTTTGTCCTCTATTTCTTAGCTTAGCGTTCAATTACGAAAGTACATCTACAGTTCAAAATCATGCCTTACGATATTTTTTGACCTTCACTTGCAAACGTCTTAGCTGATCGAGTTTGTAATATTTGTGGCCAGTACTTTGCCTCGAAAAAAAGCTACTGTAATGCACAAAAAACTCCAAGGAAAAGACTGTAGTCGTACCCACATGATTCAACCAATTTCAATTTTGAAACGCGGACAGGGGAAAAGCCTTTGCATTTTAAAACAATCGGAGATTTGTCAAGTTGCAGAGTGGCATGACGACGAGGATAATGATGTTACAGAGTTCGAATGTGAAACAGGAAATTCCACAGACGAACCGGGTGTGCCAATTGTTGGTTCACTATCAGACTGGTTGCAAAGCGCATGGACTAACGATGACTTTTTTTATTCATCTTGAAAAACAAATGTAAAGTTGGTAATTTCGTGATATTTATTTAATATTATATTTAAATTAAATATAGTAATATAGTACATCACATGAAAAATACACGTTTTTGACTAGTTTAATTTTTATTATGAGTCTTATGTAAGATTTCGGAGGGGGGGGGGGGGGGGGACGGGTTGTGAGACTCTTACGAAATCTTACTCGGGGGAGGTGGGGTCAAAAATGTCATGAAATTGTCTTACGTAATTTATGAACGGCCCCTTAGGCCTAAAATTAAATTTTTTATTTTTCGTTTATATTTTTAGCGACATTCATATAGTGCAGTGGTCGGCAGAGCGCAAATTTCAAATATTTTCTTGCTCTTAAAAGAGAGGTAAATGACAAAGGCACCAACCACTGCGAAAAAAGTTTGCACAATTTGCTGTTTGCGCTCCATATGATTTCTTATTTCAATTGTTGAATTTTAGTTGTAAAATGGCTTTCTATATGAACTTTATTAACTATCACTAAGACTCGCTAGTATATTAAGCATTGCGCATTCCAAAAAAAAAATGTTCGGCGAAAAAATATTTACTTTGCCATTTGATTTGAAACATTTTTGCAGTGTATTAACGAAATAACCAGCTCATTTTGTAGTGTGCTTACTCTCGCTTATTTTCTTCGTTTGCTCGCGAGCATTAGGCGTGCCGACCACTGATTTAGTGCCATGGACAATTTCAAATAAAAGTGTATTATGGTAAATATCGTGAAAATAGCTTAATATTTTAGCTAAACAAGAAAAACAAAAGCTCTACTTTTTCCTTATACTAAGTATATAGACTTAAAAAAAGCGGTGATATTTTTTGTGTAGCAAAAAAAAAAAATGGAAAAAAACGTTAAGATTAATAATGTTAAAAAAAAGTGCGATTTTCTTCATTTCTTTGTTCAAATCTCGAAAAACTAAAGTTTTGCAGCTCTGGTAGCAACCCTGTAATTTTTTTTCGATTGAGGATATACTCGAAAAGTAGTAAATTTTCAAACTTCAAGTGTTCCTGAAGAATTTTAGAACATGAGGTTATTTGAAGGATTTAGCGGACTCGGTCTAGAATTTAAAATTTTTTTTTTTTTAGTATTTTGAAAGTTTTTTGGGAATATGCTGTTAAATTTTTGTAATGACATTGACGGAATTTTAGGTTCTACAGCCCGAACGGTTGGCCCGTCTCATGAATGGAAACTTTAAACTAATTTTTTTCGAAGCTTTTTTCTGCATGGCGGTAGCAAAAAAAATCTATTGATGCGAATCATCTCAAATTTCAATATGTTTTTTTTCGAAGCTATTTTTTTCTGCACGGCGGTAGAAAAAAAATCTAGTGATGCGAATCATCTCAAATTTTAATATGTTATTAAGTACACCAGTGGCTATGGCCGGGACCACCAAAAATTTTTTACATAAATATCTCCTTACTTTTTACATCTGTTTTCGATATTCAAATTTCAAGAACGCGCTATTTTGTCAAAAAATTTTTTATTAATTTTTGCTGGTTCCAGCGATAACAAAACTCACTTAGATTAATAATTTCCTTTCTATTTTTCAGATAATTGACAGAACTAAAATCTCACCCGCCGCCTAGGTTCAGTGCCATTTTTTAACAAACAAAATTTTTTTTTTTTGATAACTATAAAAATGTTTTTGTATGCTTTTTGAGTATTATAATATACCTACAAAGTTTAAGTATAGTTGTTCATTATTTTCACCATCAAGAAAAATTTTAAAGAAACATTCAAGCAGATTATTAAGAGTGTGATTTTGTGATTTTTTTTGCCGTACATGGTCGTTACAGTGATCCTAATATATGCGGCTTCTGTTTTGTAAATTAGCTTTTGTTTTGCCTTTGATTTGATCCCCATTGTTGTAAGTCTTGGAACTTCTTTTCTAAAACTTAACCTTAGATTTTTAGTTTTTTCATTCTCCTCAATGAGCCTGAAAATAGTTGGTAGTTTATTTTTGCACTTTAACGAAAATATCACTCGGCCTTTTCTTTATGACCGAGTTAATAGTGTTGTTATACGGGTACGTATGCACTGCCACACCAATCAACTTCCGTAACGCAAATTACTGTACCTCCTCGTCAGGCACCTGTAAATTAGAGAAGGGTGGTCTGAACTCTCTTGACCTGCCCATCAGAGATGTGCACGAATGCATTCATACGCAGTCGCGAAACACTCACAAAATCGATTTGTGAATCAACATAGACCATCAAACGAATGAAAACACTGCTCACTCAAAGCTATAGTGTTGGTGATTTGCTAATTTTTCTGAAATTTAGATCAGTTCTTTAAAAAAAAACGGCTTTTAAGCTCATTTAATTATATTTCTTATGACATCCATATTTTTGTTATCTATTCAGGGGTTCGCAACTGATAATGCTTTTTTATAAAAGCTATCTCCGAAACTAGATGCTAGCGAAACTATTTTTCATTTTCTTTTTTACTCCCAAACATTACTAAGTAATTTATTGTAATTTTTTTAATTCGAAAACTGATACAGTCCGTGTATTTATTTTAATTCTTTTAAATGTAATAACTTAAAAACTAAGCCTCATACAAAATAAAAATTGTGTGTTCTCATTCAAACCTTCTAGAAGTTACAATTTTTCCTTTCCAGTTCACATGAAACGACCGCTTTGTAAAATCGAAATCTCGATCTTCTGCGCCTGATGAACATTTAATATCAGTTTTAGTCAGTGAACCTTCAAAACTTGACACCAAATGGACTGAAATTTTAAGTGGGAAACAGTTTCAATCTTCTCACAAAAATGTGTTTGTTTTGTATTCTTTTGTGTTCTACATTTTGATTTATTTTTTTAATAAAACGTTTCTTTACCATTTAAGATTTTTTGAATATGTATTATGGACTTACTAAACCTTTAGCTTTTTTTTTTTATTGATTTTTCAAAAATTCCATGCTTCCATTTCCCTAAAACTACCTAGACAAACTTGAAATTCGGATTTCTAAAAATAAATGGGAATCAATCAAACAATTTCATACTAGCTAAGGAAAAACGCAACAAAAAAGGCTTAGATAGCCTCGAAATTCACCTTAGTGTACTTAAATTACTGCGGGAAGACCCCCTGGACCTTCAATTTCTTGGGGAGTTTCCATACCACCAAACCCTCCGTAATGTTGCTGGTCCGTCTGGCCTCCAACATTTTACAATCTAGCCCTTGGGTAAAAAATGTTGAAGACCTCTGGTTTGGTTGGCATGAGATTGGTCGTCGGTTATATAATTAGCCACCAATTAAATATTTGAAAACTGATTAGAATAATTTGGTGTTTTTTCATGATTAAATTAAGTACCCAAAAATTTTATGATCTCTGTAACTATTGCGATTGTTAGTATCAAGAAAATCAGTGCTTATAGATTGATTTTTAATTAATTTGTTGGTTAACTATTTAATTGAGTTTGTCTTGATATTTTTTTTTAAAAAACTTTGCAGATTAAAAGTAATTGTCCCAAAATTTGAGCTTCCGTTGAGTTGTGTCCGATTTCGTTGAAATTTTACGAAAAATTCTTCCAACATTTCAGCTTCCTAGACCAAACCTGCGAACGGCGCAAACACTTTGTTACTTTTTACGTACGTGATAGAATTTTTTAACCATTTTTCCTGACTGGACACCTTAGTCGTAAAGAAAAAATACTTTTTCTTTCAAGGACAAAAACCTTATAAGGGAGTGTTATTGGCCAACTGGGCATGTGTACACGCTTACATTCATTGTGAACTATAACAGTTACCAATGACGACATAGTTGTATAGCTATAAATTCAAAGTATGCATGGACCCTAAAGCACTACCTTGTTTGGGTTGACTAAATTTTGCTAAAACTTCGTCATTAATAAATTTTTCATTAAAATTGTTTATATATGGGAAGATTAAAATAGAAAATTTGACATAAAATATGGACTCCATAATAGCATCAATTTTATTAGTAGTGGTTGGAAGTACTGAATTGTTATATTTGCCTATTTCGCTTTATGAGGAAAACATAATTTTTAAATACATACTTTTTGGCCTTGTCCGCGTAATTAATGTTTTGTTTTCATTTTTTTTGTTTCTTAAAGCTTACAACCGCAATAACAAAACATGCATTGAGCGAAGTTTCAGTGTGCTCTTCCACTAACAGCAGTTTAACAGAGGCTTTCACAACATCTAAAATAAGTAAGTGCCAATCACAAACTGTTGTGCAGCCCGCAACAGTCACAAACCTAAACTTTCTCTCAAGACAACAAGGACAGCGTTGGCAACAGAAATTTGATTTTGAGAAGGTACTCAAACAAATGCGTCACGCAGAAAAAGCTCATTTCAAAATATTCGAAGTGGAAAACTCTGGTAGTGGCAACAACATAGGTGGAAGTAATAGCGGAGGTAGCAGCGAAGCTTCTTCCGTAGTGGCAGCTGCGGTTGCAACAAGTAGTGGCGCAACATTGTCGATCAAAGCAAAACTATTTAAATACCCACAACGCTTCCAGGTAAAACGTCTCAGTGGCAATGATATGCACTATTATAGTTTAGCGCCAAAGCACCAGGCTTTAGAAATTGTTGTATGTAATGCCTGCAAAGGAATTTATACAATTGTTGGCTTTAGCAATCACGTGATGCGACAACACCCATCAATTTGGAGCAGCTTGCCAAGTAAAACACAAATTTCACATACGTATCCCTTTGAGGCGATGACAAATTCTTCCGCAAAAAGCAGTCAAACTTCGACAGTAGATGTCGGCCAACGTGATGCTCATTTTTCTGAACTTGAACGTATTGAACTTGTAGGCATTTCGTCGGATTCTTCGGCGACTGCATCAAGTAGTACTAGTTCATCATCAACGTCGTCATCTTTGGCATCGTCTTTTGGAAGTACAGCCCGCGTCGCAAAAGGAAATCGCAACAGCTCTAGTAGTAACAACGCAGCGAATATCGGCGGTAGCGTTGTTAGTAGCAGTGGTCGTGCACGTACCAAAACCGGTAAACAACATATGCCGGCGGTAACTGTTCTTTCTACAGTCACAACGTCAACTCCAGCAGCAGCGTTGCCAGCAGTTACCTTGCCGGTATCACCGCCAGTGACTGAGTTATTGTTGACGTCACTGACGTCTATTAACAACATGAAATCTGCTTCAAAAAAGTCATCAACAGCTGCTACGTTAATTTCAACCCCTACAACACCCGCGGCTTTGTCAAACGTCACTGCTAAAGTGTTACCTACATTTGGCATTGTGAGTGGCGGTAGCGGTGTAAACATTTCGAACTCTAACAGAAATCCGCAGCCAGCACTACCTATTAGCTCGTTCTCTAACTCTTCATCAAACTCGTCCACTTCATCTTCGTCTTCTTCATCAACGACGTCGTCGTCGAAAACGTCCAGTCAAAGCACGACGTCAACAACATCTCTAACATTTCCCACTTTGCTTTCAATGCCCCTGGCAGATGCATCAAACAATGCTACTGGGCAATTTGAAATTGTTTCAAGTACAACAGCTTACTATGTGGAAAATCTAGGGAAAGGCATACAAAGTGGAAATCATTTCTTAACAGATTCCTTTGAAAAGACTGACGATAATGCATCTATCACTAGCATTTCTGAAATGAGAGATTTAACTGGAACTGTTGCTACATCGGCAGTGACAGTGCCCGTTTCCTCAATTGTACCTTCAACGCCTACCAATTACGTTTCGTCAGTTGTAATCCCGCAAAATCTTACGGAAGTATCTATTGGCGAACACCAGGTAAGCAAATTTTTAAAGCAGTTACAGTTAAAGAAAGTTACAATTGCAATCTTACTTAACTAAGCTTGTGATAAGTGTTTTTTTTTTTTCAAAATTCTCGATAACTTTTTGTATTGTATTGAAATCTTCATATTTTTGCTAACAAGATCCAATTATACAGTTCTAGGTTTAATCGTACCTTTTCCGACTGTGTCGATAAAATTCAAGAAGATTTATTATTTGCTTCTAGATAAGCTAGTGAGAACCGTGTTTCTATTAGCTCTCAAAAAATAGAATCTTCACATTAGGTAGTTTTACAGTGTACATGTAACGTGTATTTTAACACCTTCGTCTTGGGCTAATAGTTGAGTCTAGTCTGAAGTTAGTTTAGTAATTTTTCGAGTTAACTTTTTTTCTATAAATAAACATATTGGCCCATAATTAAAGTCGCAAAATTAAGATAAAACCTGGTTTTTACCCAAAATCGAAAATACAGTGTGATCCCATAAAAAAAAAAGAAAAGCTTGCATTAAATTATGAGAAAATTTTAAAAACTAGATTGCCCTGCGTTATTGACACAAAATATTGTAGACACAGTGAAAAAACACACACAGTATGAAACTACCTAACATTGTCCCAGTTTTGCTCGCTACTGTATATTTAATTGCAAATTGTTAATAAGGCACCTATCATGAAAATAAGATAGATCAGTTTGAAGTTTTATGCAATCAAACGAACTTGAAATTTGTAAAAAGAGTTTCACATCATCCCCAAACATTAAACACCTCGAAAATTTGAATATTTTAGGCAAATCATTAATAAAAATTAAAAATAGTAATGGACCACTATGAGTACCTTGTGGGATACCAGAAGTTGCGTTTATAGGATTTTCCGAATAAGTAGATTCTATTTTAACAAAAAGTTTTCTGTTACTTAAGTAACTTGCAAAAAATCGAATTAGTGTATTTGATAAACAAAAATTTTTGAGCTTGTGCAGCAAAATATCATGGTCAACCTTAACAAAAGCCTTGGAGAAATCGGTGTATATTACATCTACCTGTTGACCATTTTCCATGGTAGTCGCTATGGTATTAGTAATTAATGCCAAGTTTGAGCAAGTAGATTTACCTGGTAAAAAACCATACTGGCAGTCAACGACGCACAGTGTATTATTTTGGCAATCTAGCGCTACTAAACTCAAAAAAAAAAAGTTGATTTTTTGATGGAATTTAAATGCAAATATATTAAAAATTCCCCAATTAGGTTAAAACTTTAAAAAATTGTTGAAGTATAGGGCAATACTTAAAATAACTGTACATTGAAAGTAATTAAAAAGAAAATGTCAAAAATAGTATAAGTTCGCTGAGTTTTGCGCGCAAACTTTAAAGTCTTGTATATACTTACATTCTAAAAAAGTGAAAGGTTTAATTTTTTTAAAAAAAATTAATTTCCAAGCTTTTTTTAATCAAAATAACATAAAATCTTAACAAAGTTATTGATAGCAACAAAATTTTGTATACACTGAAAGAACCTACTTTAACTGTAAGTATTAAAAAAAAAAAAAACTTTTGTGAACAATGAAAAAATTGTTTAGAATAGCTTAGACTTCTGACTATGATTACAATAAAGCTTGATATGTATAATAATAAAATCAACAAAAAATTCTGCGCCTAGCTGCGGCACCCATACAACCATTTTCAATTTTTAAAGATGACCTCTGAAATTTTTCGCTTCCAAATATTTGAGTTATGGCTTGATACTGCAGTAAGCAAACGATTAGAGAGGATGATTTTCTTTTTATCCGGAAATGTTGCTGGTGGATCGCAAAGTACTGTTGATATTGATTAGGCTAAGCAATATGACAAGAACTTGTTGTCGCTACTGAATTCCCGGTGGGCAAATGCTTGTCGGAAGAAAGATCGATTTATTTAATCAAATAAAGATTGACTCGGAGGTAAATCGAATTGTCTTTATTTTTGTGCAATACACCGAAAATATTTTCTGGTGGGAGACCAAATAAGGAATTTGAAGAACGCGCCGAAAGTACTAAAAATAAAAAATTCAGAAAAGTTGCAAGAGAGGTGAACGAAAATCAAGGCGTTTTTTCAAAGAAGCGGATATATTAGCTGAAATCTCTATATATATAAAAATAGAACGCCGTTCGTCTGTCTCACCAAAACTCGCGAACCGCTCGACCGATTTCCATAATTTTTTTTTCACAATGTTTCTTTTGCTCTGCGGAAGGTTATAGGCATAGTTTGGTTTGAAAAAAAGGCGATGCCACGCCCCCATATAAGAGAAAGTTTAAATTCATCATATCTCATTCAATATTGGACGCATATGAATGAAACTTGGTACAAATATAAAAAATACGACCTTAAGAAATTTTCAATGAAAAAATGGGCGTTACCACGCCTCCCGTAAGAGAAAAAACTAAAATTTGTTATATCTCAGCACCTATTTGACGCAGATGAATAAAATTTTGTACATATGTTTTTTATGGTTTATGGAAAGTTCTTAGCATAGTACAATTTGGAATAAATAGGCGATGCCACGCCCCCCATATAAGAGAAGGTTTGAATTCATCATATCTCATTCAATATTGGACGCATATGATTGAAACTTGGTACAAATATAAAAAATACGACCTTAAGAAATTTTCAATGAAAAAATGGGCGTTACCACACCTCCCGTAAGAGAAAAAACTAAAATTTGTTATATCTCAGCACCTATTTGACGTACATAGATGAATAAAATTTTGTACATGTGTTCGTTATGGTTTGGAACAAATTGGTGATGCCACGTCTCCCATATAAGAGAAAAATCAAATTCACGATGAATGAGATTTGACACATCTTCTCTATATATATAAAAATTGAACGCCGTTCGTCTGTCGCACCTAAACTCGCGAACCGCTCGACGGATTTTTATAATTTTTTTTTTCAAGGTGTTTATTTTGGTCTGCGGAAGGTTATAGGCATAGTTTGGTTTGGAAAAAAAGCGATGCCACGCCCCCCCATATAAGAGAAAGTTTAAATTCATCATATCTCATTCAATGTTGGACGCATATGAATGAAACTTGGTACAAATATAAAAAATACGACCTTAAGATATTTTCAATGAAAAAATGGGCGTTGCCACGCCTCCCCTAAGAGAAAAAATTAAAATTTGTTATATCTCAGCACCTATTTGACGCAGATGAATAAAATTTTGTACATATGTTTTTTATGGTTTATGGAAAGTTTTTAGCATAATACAATTTGGAATAAATAGGCGATGCCACGCCCCCCATATAAGAGAAAATTTAAATTCATCATATCTCATCAACTATTAGACGTAGATGAATGAGACTTGGTACATATATAAGAAATACAAGCTTGAGTAATCTTATATGAAAAGATAGGCGGTACCACGCCTCCCAAAAAAAAGAGAAAAACATACAAAATTTGTGATATCTCAGCACATAATGAAAAATATTTTGTACATATCACATGTTTCTTATGGTTTATGGAAAGTTCTTATCATAATTTTGTTTGCAACAAAAAGGCGAAACCACGCCCCTTATATAAGAGAAAAATCAAATCATCATTCTCATCAACTAAATATTAAACGCAGATGAATGGGACTTGGTACATATGTATATAAAAGATACGGGTTAGAATAAGTTTTAATGAAAAAATAGGCGGTACCACACCCCCATACGTGAAAACAGAAAAATTCTTTACATGTACCTCAGCACCTGACGCAGATGTATAACATTTTGTACATATGTTTCGTATGGTTTGTCGGAAGTTCTTAGCATAGTTTAGTTTAAAAACCACGCCCTCCCACGTAAAAGAAAAATCAAATTCATCACATCTCATCAACTATTAGACGCAGACGACTGGGACTTGGTGCACACATACATTTATAAAAGATTCGGTCTAAAGTAAGTTTCAATGAAGAAATAGGCGGTACCAACCAATATGAGAAAATTAAACGCCATTCATTCATTGTGTTGATTCGCTGCGCGCTATTTATCCCATTCCAGTTGCGAATTTGCTTTACTTGAAGTAAGTTTTTTCCAAGTATAGTTTAGAAAACAGCAAAACATGTGAAAAGCAAATATTTCGATATTTTTCTTTACGTAGAAGATTCAAAATTTCTATGCAAAGTTAACATTTTGCACTTTGTAAAAATTGTGTGTTTCGAAAAGTATGAGGGACGAATGTATAACGGTGGTTGTATGCAACTTTCTGTATGTTGACGATTTATATTTTCTTTTCGTAGTTAGATAGGACGACAAATTGCGTTTATTCATTTGTGAATTCACTTGATTTGCCAGGACTGTCTCCATACAAACAACAACTCAAAGTTGGTGCACCAATTATTATGCTTCGCAATATAAACCAACCACGACTTTGTAATGACACCAGACTTGCCGTGAAAAAACTAATGCACAATGTCATCAAAGCAACTATTTTGAAAGAAAAATACAAAGGCGATTTTGATTCCCCAAATTCCTATGATACCTACCGATTTTCCATTTTCACCTTCAATTTCCTGTTCGTCTTGCTTTTGCGATCACCATTAATAAGTCGCTGGGTCAATTTTTGGAAACCTGCGGTATCAACTTGGAGTATCCAGTTTAATCACACGGACTTTATGTTTGATGCTTACGAGTAGGCAAACCATCAGCATTGCACAACAGATGGAAAAACAAAAAATTATTATTTACCAAAAAGAATTACAATAAACTCAGTTTGAAAAAGTAATAAAACAATTTTTTAATTTTTGAAAAAAAAAGCATTTTAACTGTTCGGCCAGTCGACAAATTTTTTTTTTAGACAACTACGAATATTATTTTCGCACGCGTAGCAAAGCAAGCGAGGGTCCGCTAGTAACTGGTAAAAATTTGGATCTAATTTTTCGTTTCCGTACCTTGCTTCAATCCTTAATCTTTGGTTTTTCAATCAATGTGGATGCTTTCCAAAAATACTCGCAGGATACGCTGTACCTATACTTAGAGTTATATCCTTGGTACTATATGCTACCAACAGTGCACAAAGTGCTTTTCCATGGAAGCAGTGTAATAAAAACCTGCATTATACCTATTGCCCAAATGTCAGAGGAAGTACACGAAGCACGTGATAAGGATGTCCGGCGTTATACGGATCTTTTTACGCGAAAAACTTCAAGGACCGATGCAAATACTGATTTGATCAATAGACTCTTGATAACATCGGATCCATTTATAGCAAGTTTGCGCAAAACGTCTAAAAAGATGTATAGAGACCTAAGTCCGGACACGATAGTTTTGCTTCAAATGAAAAACGATGAGACTTCTGATTCTGATGTAAGCATTTTTAATATTTATCCTTTTCATAATTAAGTTTTGTTGGTTATTTTTTATGTATCAACTTTACAGACATGCTTATGATGAATCTAGTCATAAAGACCTCGTATCTACATTTGTAATGGTCGCAAGTTTGAGAGCAGCATCCCTGAATTGAAGAACATATAAGAATTAAGAAGTACATATTTTGTTTTTTTTTTGCTAGATTGGCAAAATAACACACTGTGCGACGGCGTGTTTAACTTTATCAAAAAACTTATTTTTAATTATAGAATCAAATAATTTAGCAAACATTGCTTTATGGTGTAATTAGACTTAACTCCCTCAAATTCCATACTAGTTGGAAAGCCATTTGTCTATTTCTTGCAGTTTAGGTAACTCCAAAAACACTTTGGATTTTGTTTTGGGCTATTTTCAATTTTAAAAATATATTGATTGTACAAAAATCTATGGAGTAAGTGGGCGTTCAACTATTACGTAATGCAATTTTTGAAGATTTGTGACCCCCGTAACGTTTTCATGGGCTCAAATGAACTCTTAATATAGAATAAAATATTTATAATTAATTGAATATTATTTAATCGAATTCATTTGAAATTTCCGACGATTCAACAGAGATATGGAGCAAACAAGAAATGACAGATATCGCTTTGTGTGCATTAAAAAGTGCACTTTGTACATGTCATTTGCAGAACCCCTCATGGCTCAAGTGTTAAGAGCGGGTGTCCACATATAATTCATGGAATGGTCGGGGTTCGAATCTCAGTACAAATTAACCAAAACTGGTCTGTTGAGGATATGTATATTAGGGTGATTCAAATTTTTTTTTTTTTGTTTTTTTTAAGGTGCTGTTGCTTAAAAAGTAAGTTTATGATATGAAGAAAAAGTTCACGAAAATTCAGCTCTGTTACTCAATTTTATAAGGTGGCGCCGGAGCCTGTTAGTTTTACATGTAAATTGTATGGAAAAATTATTTTTTACAAAAAAGGTATCTAAATGAATAGGCGATTAGTGTTGTTATGCTGAAAAGAGTCGTTTTTCGACGTAATTTTTTACGCTGAATCCGAATCTGGCCTCAGAATTGACTCATCGTGTCGGAATCCTGAAATATTTGAGGTTAATTACCTGAAACATGATGTTTTTTGTCTACTTTCGAGGCCATGTATAGGATTCAAAGAAAGTTGATCAGCTTATTTTTAACAAAAGCATCATTTAGTACCATCCTTGCCCTTTACAATGAGCTTTCAAGTGGTGATCTGTGATGTTTCCTTGCAAAGTTATAGCCATTTTAAAGTGACATGAATTGGATCCCCTACAAAGGGTTGCAACCCAACAATATTAACCAACGGGTTTCAAATTCATGTCACCTTGAAATGGCTGATGGGTCAATTCTGAGGCCAGATTCGGATTCAGCGTAAGAAATTACGTCGAAAAACGACCCTTTTAAGCTCAACAACTCTAATCACCTATTCATTTAGATACCTTTTTTGTAAAAAATAATTTTTCCATACAATTTACATGTAAAACTAACAGGCTCCGGCGCCACCTTATAAAATTGAGTTACAGAGCTGAATTTTCGTGAGCTTTTTCTTCATATCATAAACTTGCTTTTTAAGCAACAGCACCTTAAAAAAAACAAAAAAAAAAAATTTGAATCACCCTAATGTATATATGTATATCTACTATTATTAAGCGAGCTAAAATTGTATGTTTATATATTTATATATGGCTGAACTTTATTTCGAAAACGGCTGCAGCGATTTTGATAAAACTTCGGGACTTCGTGCATATGTGAACAAAATTAAGATTGGACTAAGTTTTAAGTTTTTCAGGATTCTAAAAGGGGCGTGGCACAGTCCTAAACTTTAATTTTTATAATGTGATAACTCGCAAGCCATTTAAGGTATTGCAACGAAATTTGGTAGACGGATGCAGATCATAAATATCTTAAATGCTATAAAAAGTGGGCGGATTCGGAATAGTGGGCGTGGCATATTTCAATAATTGAAAACTTTGATTCGATATTACTCGAAAACAAAACCGACGATTTTCATAAAAATTTTAAACTTAATACCGCTGAATACAGTCATTAAAGCAAGATATGCCACTATACTGGCGTGAAAGGCGTGGCACAGCCCACAATATTTATAAACGTTATAAAAAGAGAACTAACAACGCAATCGTTATGAAATTTAACATGTTAAATATACTGGCTATTGGGTATCTTGTAACCAAAAGTGGGCGCAACGACGATGAGATGTCGGTTACTATAAGCTTTGAAACTAAATAGATTTCGATGGGATTTTATAAGTGGGCGTGGCACCTCTCCTACATGCAAAAAATGTTAAGTGTTATATATAGTGTGCTATGGGAGTAATCTTTTTTAGATTCGGTATAGTGGTGTCGGTTACCATGAGCTTTGAAATTAAATGAAGTTCGACGGGATTGCATTAGTGGCGTGGAACCTCCCATACAAGCTAAGATCGTTTAAGGTTATATTTAGTGCACTGTATGAGTGATCCTAATAAAATTTGGTATAGAGATGTCGGTTACTATAACCTTTTAAGTTAAATAAATTTTGATGGGATTAGATCAGTAGGCGTGGCATCTCCCATACATGCAAAAAACGTTAATATTTATATTTAGGGTGCTGTAATAGTAATTTCATTAAAATTGGTGTAAAGGTGTCGGTTACTATAAGCTTTGAAATTAAATAAAAATCGACGAGATTACATTAGTGGGCGTGGCATCTCCCATACAAGCTTAAAACACTTTATGTTATATTTAGTATAATATATGAGTGATCCTAATAAAATTTGGTTTCAAAATTTTCAGCCTCATTCAACTTAGTTCGAGTTTTTCAACTTCTTTCAAATTTTCTCAACATTTTCCATATTTTTTCGAATTTTTCAACCTCATCCAACTTTTTTCGAGTTTTTCAACCTCTTTCAATATTTTTCAACCTCTTTCAACTTTTCTCAACATTTTCCATATTTTTTCGAATTTTTCAACCTTGTTCAACTTTTTTCGAGTTTTTCAACCTCTTTCAACTGTTTCAACATCTTTCAAATTTTCCATATTTTTTCGAATTTTTCAACCTTATTCAACTTTTTCCGAATTATTCAAACTCTTTCTACTTTTTCAACATTTTCTGAACTATTCAAAATTTTTCAACCTTTTTTCAACACTTTTCATATTTTTTCGAATTTTCCAACCTTATTCAACTTTTATCGAGTTATTCAAACTCTTTCAACTTTTTCAATACTTTTCAACTTTTTTCAATACTTTTCAACTTTTTTCAATACGTTCCATATTTTTTGAACTTTTTCAATCACATTCAACTTTTTTCGGCTTTTCAACCTCATTCAACTTTTTCCGAGACTTTCAACTTTTTTCGAGCTTTTCAATCTCCTTCAACTTTTTCAACACTTTAATATACTATCGAGTTTATCAAACTTTTTCACCTGCTTCAACCTCTCTCAATGTTTTTCAACATTTTTCATATATAATCAACTTCTTTCAAATTTTTTTTCTTGTTTTCGGGTTTTCAACCCTATTCAATATTTTTTAAATATTTCCGACTTCTCATTCAATTGCATTACATTTTTTTGACTTTTTCCACCTCAAAACGAAAAACCGAACGATGGTCGGTCTCCTGGTGCTGAATATATACATATGTGGTAATGGCCGTAATATATGTCACCAAATACCAGGTTAAATTGTTCCATTTGTTGTCTTTGTCATGTTTGTTCATGAAGCATTAACCGATTTGTGAAGTTTCACACGAAAATCGTTTTCAGCAAATGACTGCTAAATTCGATTAAATAATATTCAATTAATTAAAAATAATCAGTCGAATAAAAACAAATTAAATTTCTATAACATATTTATTTTAACCTTCCAACTGAAATAAAACATTTTGGTCAAAATAAAATCGTATTCTTAACAAAAAATTTAAAATAAAATCAGCCTTAATTCAATTGGAGTTACTGCTCCTCTGTCCATGGGTTTGCCAGCCACAGCCAAATGTTTTATCAAAACGATAAAAGTTGACGGGTTTGTTTGCCTAGTTCACAAACAGAAACAGCAGCGGGGATGAGTTTTCAACAGTTTTGTTAAAACTTGAATAACTCGGAAACTAATGGGTCGATTTGAATAAAGAAAATGTCATTTTATTGTAAATGAGTTGAAGAAGAGAGAGGAATACTAATTCTGAAATCTGCCACCAAATGGCAATTTAAGAAGTTTTAATAGTTTTAACTGCACTGTGGTCGCTTGGAAAAACTGATGTAATTTGAACGTCAATTGAGTGCCAGAAGAAATTTTTTTGCATCCTACGCAGAATACATCTGCGCACTTATGATATCAATTCACGTCAAAAAGACGTTGAGGACTTTAGAAAAATCAAAATTGCTTCAAAAAAAAAAAAAAATTGTTTCATGGTGTAATATTTTTTTTCCCAAGATTCATAATGTTCTTAACAATTATTGTATCATACAAAATTGTCGAAACAATTTTTTTGCGAGATATGATTTTCCAAAAAATAGTTCATCTAAAACTTAAAGTACTTACAACAATCATAATTATTGTTATTTATAAAAACTTTTGTGGTATGTATTTACTTATTAAACCTGTTTTGAAAATTTCAAGTAATCGGGTCATAGGTGCTCCGTTGCAATTTTTAGCCATATCATTTATTGCTGTATCTAATCTATATCCCGTCAACTTTTATCATTTTAATAAAAAATTTTCGCTGTAGCTATTCAATAAACATATAAAGAAAGCGTTTCATTATACACACCTAATTTCAAATTATCCCTCGTTAAAGAAGTTTCATTTCAAAAACAATGTTACGTAACGCGTTGTTCGACCCCCCTCTCCCCTGTAACGCATCGTAACGTTTTACAAAACCCCCCCCTAATCTCGTTACGTAATTAATGAACGCCCCCTAAGTCGAAGTATCTTCGTAACTGATCGAAGCGGAAACGATTTGATTCAGAACTTTCTTTTTTTCAATTTCTTAAACGATTTGTTTGTAGCATTTCTTAAATTAGATAGCCTAGAATTGAACCAAAGCGGCTTATTATACAGATTTATGCTTTTGGAAGGTACAAATTCTGAGATTATAAATAAAAATCTAGTTGATATGTATTCATATATACTATTTGGATTTTCAAATGAATTTAAGGAAGACCAATCAATTGATTTATTTTTTTTTTATTATTTTTATTATTATTAAAATCAATTCTAGGTAATCACAACTCAAAAATATGTTTAATTATAATAACATAATCTACATCCTGTAGTTCATACATGGTAACTAGTGGTGGATGCAGATAAATAGAAATATTTCACAATTGAGTATATGATCTTAGAAATAAATTGATTGCAGTGAATTCGCCTTCGAGAACTCGAGTTAACTTGATTTTTCAACTATTTTATCAATTCTATAAAAATTAAAATGGGTAGTTATTGATTTATGATGCATGCTATTATTTACTATTGGTGCTAAATTTTCTTCAAAAGATGACTTAAGAGCATTTGTAACGAATATCAAATCATGAATTCTATTTAAGCTGATTTTAATAAAATTTATTTGACAAAAATCATTGGATAGGAAATAGTCTGTCACAAGTGAATCAATGTCTAAGTTAACATTGAACGGCAGAAAAATCTTGTCATCTAATTTCCACTGAATGCCACCCAAATTAAAGTCAACTATAAAAATCACATCATTATTGAAACTTAAAGTTTCAGTAAAATCAGAAATATTATTAATATTGTTACGAAATTTCCTGTCTCTTTCTGACGATAATTTCGATCTCTCACTTTTCTGAGTTCGATCACTGGATTGTGTAACAATTAAAAACACACAAACTTATTTAGTTATAAAATGGTTTATTTTATTAACATTCAAATTCTAATATTAATTTAACACTGTATAGAAAACTGTTTTACTTTACTACGGATCACACTGTATTCACTTTATTGCTTAAATTTAAGTGTTCTGCCTCACTGTTTAAATACAACTGTGTCACTCAACTCAGATGACAACCCTTTTATACTGCAGTCATCACTCTCTCGAATAATCCAGTACCTTCTAAGTGGCGTATATTCTACCATTATCTACAACCTACCAGTGCTTCCAAGTGGAGTGCATTCTACCACCATCCACAATCCACCAGCATGGCGCACTGACGTTGAGCTCAGAATTATCCAGAATGTTGCCAGATGGCGTTGTACGACGGCGACAATTTCTCTCGGTTATCGACTTTTTATTTATAGTGTACTGCAGCGTCTGTTCGGTTTATTATTTTGCCGCAAATTTCGCTACACTGCCCTCCGCTTAAACTTGTTCGTCCCGAACAAGAGTCTCTCCGTCCCTAGTATAAGGTGCCAGCCTTTCGATGTGGACTACCTTAAATCTATTTTTGTTCCCGGGGTATTTTCGGATTCGATACACAACATCATTAATCCTTGTGACGATCCGGTAAGGTCCCTCCCTATGAGTCTGAAACTTAGGAGACAAGCCTCGTTTCCGTTGTGAGCTGTGTAGCAGCACTAGTTGACCTTTCTTGAACCCTTCACTATTTGCTCGCAGGTCACACCGAGCTTTCATCTTGTCGCGATCTTTATCACGTTCCTTTTTACGCGATTTATAACGACGTCTAGAGATTTCATTCACGCTCTCGATCTCTTTCACGTTCTCTCTCCCGTTCTCGTTCGCCTTCCCTTTCACGCTCTCGTTCACGATCACCACGATCCCGATCACTGCGCTGGTCCCGTCTATACTCCTCTTTTGTCCACTTTTCTTCAGGCAAAACGTTCAAACGGCGCACATCAATTGTTCCAGCTTTATTTTCCGTTCGTGAACAATGACTGCATTCAATTTCACATAGACAACGGAAAAATGCATCCGCATTTCCATGCTGGCTTTCTTTGCGATGTGGTAGTCGTTTCTCAGGCTACCTCTCCGGAATCGAACCCTGATTCCCCGTACGCGCCTGCTGCCCGCTACCATTTTCGCCATCGTCCACCCTATTTTCAATTCTTCTTCTTGGTGAATGTGATGCAGATCGTTTACGACGTGATTCGCAGTCACGTGCCATGTGTCCGTGCTTACCACAGTTGTAGCATTTTCCGCTGAAGCTACTGCTGCGAACGATGAACTTTTCTTTTCAGAATCCACCTCCATCCGATTTTCAATTCTTCTTCTTGGTGAACGTGATGCAGATCGCTTACGACGTGATTTGCAGTCACGTGCCATGTGTCCCTGCTTACCACAGTTGTAGCATTTTCCGCTGAAGCTACTGCTGGCGAACGATGAATTTTTCTTTTCAGCCTCCACCTCCATCCGACGAGTTTTCAGTGATGGGCGGCATGTCAACGCAATCATCTCTTGAGTGAGGGCAACCATTACTGTTTCGTTAAATGTTGTCTTTGGGCTCCTCATTGTCTCGCGTTTTGTATCTAAGTCACGTATGCCGTCAATAAACGCCTCTATTTTGAATTTTTCAGCTACGACACTTAACTCGTCAGGATAGGAAAGGTGTGCCAATCGCTCAATATCCGCAGCATACTCCTGCAAGGACTCACCAGATTTCTGGATACGACTTTTCAACTCCAATCTGTGAATCTGCTTCATGTGGTCACTGCCATATTTTCGCTGTAAAGCATCCAACACCGCCTTGTAATTTTTCTGCTCCGCCACTGGAACTGTTTGCAATACTTCTGCAGCTACCCCTTTTAATGCCACAATTAGCGCTGCAGCTGCGCTTTCGTTATCCCAACGATTGTGACCAGATGTTGTTTCGAATTGGAGCTTGAAAACACTAAATGGCGTTGTTCCATCGTACGAGGGTGCCTTAAGCCTCTTTGCGCTGATTTCTCTTATAACTTGAGAGGTTGGTTCACTTATTTCCAACTGTTGAATCCTTTTATTAACGTCCTCAAAATTATTTTGAACTTCTCCTTTGAATGACTCAACGTCATCTCGTAACTCAATAATTTTTGCATCGAGGCCATTTACCATTTTGGCAACCTCCGTTCGAACAGCTTCAATGTTTTGATTCATTGCGTGGATCTGCGTCGCGCTCTGACTTAACTTTTGGTCTATTTGTAGTGCATTTTGACTTAACTTTTCGTCTATTTGCAGTGCATTTTGACTTAAGCTCTGATCAATTTCTTCCCGAACCGCCTGGATCTGCAGCGCGTTCTGACTTAACTTCTGGTCTATTTTTTCCTGAACGGCCTGGATATTGCTATTCATCTGTAGTGCATTTTGACTCATTGTCTGCGTCATCGCCATTAACATTTTCTCGAACCTTGACATACCTACAACTTCACCACTTGCCGCTGGTCCAGAAGCTTCTTCCACTTTCGCTACTGATTCTGATACATCACTATAAAATTCATGCTCTTCCAGGTTTACACCTTGAGTCTCAAGAGCCTGCCGTAAGCGTTTTTGTAACTCCAACTTTCCGCCATTAAATTGCAGATTCAGCTGCTGCAACTCCTTCTTCAGTTGATCTACTTTCAGTTCTTCAAACTTAACCATTTTAATTGATTGTTAATTCTTTTTACACTATCCCACTTCTGACACCAATTGTTACGGAATTTCCTGTCTCTTTCTGACGATAATTTCGATCTCTCACTTTTCTGAGTTCGATCACTGGATTGTGTAACAATTAAAAACACACAAACTTATTTGGTTATAAAATGGTTTATTTTATTAACATTCAAATTCTAATATTAATTTAACACTGTATAGAAAACTGTTTTACTTTACTACGGATCACACTGTATTCACTTTATTGCTTAAATTTAAGTGTTCTGCCTCACTGTTTAAATACAACTGTGTCACTCAACTCAGATGACAACCCTTTTATACTGCAGTCATCACTCTCTCGAATAATCCAGTACCTTCTAAGTGGTGTATATTCTACCATTATCTACAACCTACCAGTGCTTCCAAGTGGAGTGCATTCTACCACCATCCACAATCCACCAGCATGGTGCACTGACATTGAGCTCACAATTATCCTGAATGTTGCCAGATGGCGTTGTACGACGGCGACAATTTCTCTCGGTTATCGACTTTTTATTTATAGTGTACTACAGCGTCTGTTCGGTTTATTATTTTGCCGCTAGATGGTGCTAGTATCGTTTAGTTTCTTTTGTTGGTATTTATTTCAAGAGTTTTCTAGCATAAACCAAATTTCGCTACAATATGTTTAAGGTAAACACCAAAAGAGCTACATGGAGGAATGTAAGAGACAAAAAGAAAAATGGAGTTGTCATTAGTAAGACTAATTTGTACACATATTTGTTCTATAATAATATTTGATACGGGGAGCTGGATCAAGTTGCTGTTGAGATCTGCTCTGACAGCTATTAATACGCCTCCCCCTCTCTCGTGACCTGATGAAGTAGGGCATCGGTCAACACGGTAGGTAATGTAGTAGTCATCAAGTATTTCTGAAGAATAAATCTCTTTATGAAGCCACGTCTCAGTCAACGCCAAAATGTCGTATTCATGCATTGAAATTGCGCGCTGGAACTGTGAAATTTTTGTACGAACACCACTAACATTTTGATAGATAGAATAAGATGAAAATGTTTGTGTTGATAACAAAGAAGAAGTTATGTCGCACACTGGGGTAATTCGTGACAGTTTCGCGAATTAATTCAAAAATTAAAACTCAAGGCACATACATATATGTTTTTGACAGCGGGTTGAAAAATATAAAATTCTCCATCGCTGGGTGAAATAATTGTTGCAAAGTAATTTACCGTATTCTCGCAATACACTCTGAAAGTTTGCATTTCTTTTCATTTTGTGTGCGCACGTGTGCGATAAGCGTGATTTTTTCATTACTTTAAAACGATTTTTCTTTGTGAATTCGCAAATAAACTTTAAAATAGTGATGGAGCCTTCTTGCTCAGGTATTTTAGTAATATAGTGTGTATTTTGTTTTGTTAAAAAATGCTTAAAAATATTTTATTTTGCTTTTTTTTCGAAAGCTTAAAATTATCATATTTTGGCCCTATTCATGGACATATAGTTGTGAGACCTTAGAGGTCGGGCAAAACTGTTTTCATTAACGTAATATATAAATATCGCCTGAGGTCGAAATGCGACCGTTAGCACTAAATTTTAATCTTAAAAGAATTTTGCCGACCTATTAATAACAAAACGTTTTTGTTCATTGATTATGATCTTATTTAGTTTCACTTATCACCTCACCTCACCTTTGGAATTACATTTAATTTACATTTGAGCGCAAAACAACATTCTATTAGTGCTACATAATTTCTATTACGCGGTCTATTGGTTTTGACTCATAAATTGTCCCCTTATCCCTTTACCGTTATATATTATACTCATTTAATGAAGATCAGCTAGCTCTAATTATAAAGATATTTTCTAATGATGCGGGCATAAAAGTATCAAAAAATACTTTTCAGTATTGAAAAACTAAACTGGAAAGAACTATTTTTGTATCATGTTGTTTATCCCTACCTCTTACTCTTTCTTAGGGTGCAATCTATCTCCATATCGATTTTCACCAAAATCGGTCCATTAGTTTAGCTGTGAAAACATATTTTCCTATTGCGGGCGTGGCACCGTCCACTTTATACCGAATACCTTTTCTCAAGATTCAATCTACCTCTGTACCAAGTTCCATAAAAATCGGTCCATTAGCTTAACAATAAAAACAATTTTCCTGTTCGGAGCAGTACCACGCCCGAATTTTGAATTTAAATCGGTACTTGGGCGCTATAGGTTTTGATTCTAGGCTTGTTTTGGCATG